>OU611948.1:0-600000 GCA_914767545.1 Sesia apiformis
AACTTTGGCCAGAGGAGCCCAAAAACCGTCGTGTGGAACACCTTTTTGAAGACGCTGTGCAAACGCGATCTACGACCCCTCCTTTTATAGGGTCAAATCGTCGGGCTTAGCGTCCTTCACCACACTGCAAAGGAAGGGATTTTTTACACCGTTTTTGAGTGAGATATCGGGGAAAAACGAAATTCCTTTGTCTCCGTATCTCCTCAGCGGCTCCGTTTCTGCGGTGGCTGGAAACACCAGATCGAAGACCACATCGGGAGGAGTAAAACTCCGAAAACCACGTCAAAATTGGACCAGCCATTGCGGAGATACGATCAAAAGTCTGAAATCGTAAGTAAAGTGCCCCAAAACTTTCCATTGTTTACAACCTTGCTATAGGTAATGGAAAGTTTTTAGTGTAGCTATTGGCATTCGAGTCAGTCGTGACGTCAAGTTTCTGGAATAGTCTCGAACTATCTCGAACATTCCAGAACTTTCCACAGCGTCATACTGCGACGTCACACTGTGACGCACTTCGACAACACTCCCTCTGCAGCCCAACCCTCCCTCCACCCCCAACCCGCACCCCCCCCCCCGCACCCCTACCTCCCCCCCAACCCGTACCCCGTACCACCCCCCCCCCCCCGCACCCCCCCCCCCCCCCCCCCCCGCACCTCACCCCCGGGGAGGTTTCATGTGGAGCACTTTTCCTCCCCCCCCCCCTCACCCCTTGAGATTTTCACCCCCCCGCATATTATCTCAGAGACGAAAAGCCGTGAGCCCCCCGAGTTTGGGCTCATTGTAAAGAGGACAAGGAGGGCCGTCTTTTGGCCCCTACAGAACTAGACTTTTGCACTTTTTACACCTTTACACTTTTAGTGCATGCGATATCTGTTTTATTGAGCAGATATCGCACAATCCGTCCTATCTCCTAGCCCGAAAAAACCTCCGACACACCTTCTCTCCCCCCATTAACATGTCGAACAACAGCGTAAGGCGCAGCGTGGGGGAGATTGAAGCTAGAAACCGGTCTCCCACAATGGTGCAGAAGACGAAATCACCAAAAGCTGCACCAATTGCCGGCCCATCCACATCATCAGGCAGGACGACCGGGAAGGTGGAACCAAATTACAAAAGCCGATTAACAGAGGCAAAGGCCTATCTTACAAAGGCGAAGACACAAATTAATAACAGCCGAAACCTGAAAAGTGAGATAAGATTGGAGGTTTTGGATTGTGTCGAAAGGCTTTATAATATGGTGAAAGAGGCCGAGGAGGAGAGGAAAGCACACAGGATGGGGGAAAAGGAAAAGGGAAACCAGGAAACACAAGGAAAAGAAGCAGCAACACACGAAATGGAAATAATAAAAAGAATAGAGGAACATGGTAGACTCCTACAAAACAATGCGGAAACAATGGAGAGGCTGCAAAAAGCATTAGAAAAACAAGAAGAGTCCTCGGTGAAGGCCACATATGCGGGTGTGGTGGCCCGACGCACCGGACCTTTACACCCGGTGGGATCTGGGCTGCACTCCGTAGTGGTGACATCGAGGGACGAAAGGGACACGGGGGACGAAGTCCTCAAGAAGATAAGAAAAGCGGTGGACGCGAAAGAGGGGTGGGTCAGCGTAGAAAGGGTTAGAAAGGCGAAAGACAGAAAAATTATTATGGGGTGCAATACCAAAGAAGAAAGATTTAAAATCAAGGAAAGAATAGAAAAATCGGGCTGTAACCTCGTCGTTGAGGAGGTCAAAAATAGGGATCCGCTCCTGGTCCTCAGGGACGTCCTAAAAATAAATACTAATGAGGACGTCCTAAAAGCTATGAGGAACCAAAACAAGAGCATTTTTGACGGCCTCAGCGAAAAGGACAACAGGGCTGTAATAAAGTTCATAAAAAAGGCAAGAAACCCCCACACACAACACATTGTGATGAGTACATCCCCTGCCGTCTGGAGGAGAATTATAGAAGCGGGGACACTGCACATCGACCTGCAGAGAGTAAAGGTCGAAGACCAATCGCCTTTGGTGCAGTGTTCCCGATGCCTGGGATATGGGCACACGAAACGGATGTGCGAGGAAAGTGCGGACCTGTGCAGTCATTGCGGAGGCCCGCACTTGAGAATAAAGTGCACCAAGCAGGCAGAAGGAGAGGCCCCGTCTTGCAGAAACTGCCTGAGGGCGAAAATGGACCGTAAGGACCACAACGCCTTCAGCACAGACTGCCCTATCAGAAGACGGTGGGACGCATTGGCCAGAACATCAGTGGCCTACTGCTAAGGGTGCACAGGGTGCGAGCCTCCCCCACCGAGTAATACAGGCGAACCTCCAGAGGAAAAAACTCGCAATGGATGAGTTGATAATAGAGGCGTCAAAACAAGGAGCCACAATAGCGCTGCTCCAGGAGCCGTACGTGGGCCGAGACAGACGCCTGAAGAACTACAGGGGCGTCAGGATCTTCCAGAACTCTGAGCAAGAAGAAGGGACTGTTAAGGCGGCAATAGCCGTCTTTGACCAAAACATAGATATTGTACAGTACCCGGAACTCACCACAAACAACATCGTTGTGGTGGGAATTAGAACCAGAGTCTGGAAGATCACACTGGTCTCCTTCTATCTCGAACCAGATCAGCCCATAGGGCCATACCTGGAGCACCTGAAAGAAATCTGTGTGGAAACTGGCCTCAAGAGCCTTGTCCTCGGAGGTGACGCAAACGCGAAAAGCGTATGGTGGGGGAGTGCTAAAACAGACGGCAGGGGGGAAGAAATGTCCGGCTTCCTGGAAGATCTTGGCCTCCATATACTGAACCAAGGGGACACTCCGACCTTCGACACAATAAGAGGCGGCAAACGTTACCATAGCCATGTGGACGTCACGGCATGCTCTAACGACACACTAGACCTGGTGGAAGACTGGAAGGTCGAAGAAGGCCTGACGAGCTCGGACCACAACGGCATAACTTTCAAAATAAAATTAAATAGAGAAAAAGGAATAAAAATAGAAAGAACGACTAGAAAATTTAACACAAACAAAGCAAATTGGAGCCAGTTTCATGAAAAACTGGCCCAACTAAAATCAGTAAACCAAATTAATATAGAAGAAATAGAAAAAATTAGTAACACAGAGGAACTCGAAAGTATAATAAATAAAATCAGCGACACTATTACAAAGGCATGCATACAAACTATGCCAAAGAAGAAAAAACTAGAGAAAATAACTATGCCGTGGTGGACCCCCGAGCTCGAAAAAATGAAGAAGGAAGTCACCACCAGGAGACGCCGCATCAGATGTGCTGCATTAATACGCAGGTCGAAGGTCGTCGAGGAATACCTAAAGGCGAAAGAGGTATATGAGGGGGAGGCCAGGAAAGCCCAAACAGAGAGTTGGAAGGGTTTCTGCCAGAAACAAACCAGAGAAGGGGTATGGGAAGGCATATACAGGGTGATCATAAAAACAGATAAAAGAAGTGAGGATGTGCCCCTGGCCGTGATGGGGAGAACACTGAGCGAAAAGGAGTCGGTGAGGCTGCTGGCTGAAACCTTCTACCCGGAGGACTCCGAGGAGGGGGAAAACTCAGACCATCGCCAAATCAGAGCTCAGGCAGATCAAGTAAACGGCTGGGTCCATGATGAAAAACATGACCCACCGTTTACTCTGACCGAAATGGAACTGGCGATGGGAGGCCTCAACCCCAAGAAAGCCCCCGGAGTGGATGGGTTTACAGCAGACATATGCCAACAAGTCCAGTCCGCCGACCCTCAGCTGCTCCTAAGGATCTTTAATAGATGCCTAAAACTGAACCACTTCCCCAAGATCTGGAAGGAGGCAACAGTTATAGCCCTGCGGAAACCGGGGAAGGAGGATTACGGCAGCCCAAAATCCTACAGGCCCATAGGCCTTCTGCCGGTCATGGGGAAGGTGCTAGAGAAAATGGTTGTGGGGCGGCTAAAATGGCACCTCACACCAAAAATGTGCACCCGCCAGTATGGTTTTATGCCACAAAAAAGCACCGAGGACTCCCTCTATGACCTGATACAACACATACGCGGAAAGCTTCATGAGAAGAAGCTAGTGGTAGTTGTATCATTGGACATAGAGGGAGCCTTCGACAATGCTTGGTGGCCGGTTATAAAAACCAGACTGGCCGAAGAAGAGTGTCCGGTTAACCTCCGGCGGATAATGACCAGTTACCTTGAAGATCGTAAGGTACGGGTCAGGTATGCCGGAGAGGAATACATAAAGGACACTCACAAAGGGTGCGTACAGGGGTCCATTGCAGGACCCCTCCTTTGGAACCTCCTCATCGACCCACTTTTGAGGGGCCTGGAACAGCGAGGTGACTACGTGCAGGCGTATGCTGACGACGTCGTCCTGGTGTTCGCCGGTGGCACTGCGCGGGAAGTGCAAGGGCAAGCCAATGCCGCCCTCGAGTATGTTCGGGGGTGGGGCGTCAAAAATAAGCTGAAGTTCGCACCGCATAAAACAAATGCAATGGTGCTAACTAGAAAGCTAAAGTTTGACGTGCCACTCCTGAGCATGGGCGGGGTTGACATTGGAATGTCCGACGAGATTAAGATCCTGGGGCTCACAGTAGACAAGAAGCTGAACTTCAACGCCCATATTGCGAACACCTGCAAAAAGGCGTTGAATGTTTACAAGCAATTGTCTAGAGCTGCCAGGATCAGTTGGGGGCTCCACCCAGACATAATACGTATTATATATACGGCAACGGTGGAGCCCATAATCTTGTATGCCGCCAGCGCATGGGCACCGGCTGCCACCAGACTGGGCGTCAAACGGCAGCTGAACGTAGTTCAAAGAGGCTTTGCCCAAAAGCTCTGCAAAGCCTACCGCACTGTCTCCCTAAATTCGGCACTATTACTAGCCGGGATATTACCACTCGACCTCAGGATTCAGGAGGCAGCCGCCCTATATGAGGTCAAGAGAGGGATACCCCGGATGATGCCGAAAGACGGGGAGGTAGAGCGCAGGGTGGCATTTGCAGACACTCCGCATCCGGCAAAACATATGGGTCTACAGTTCATTAACCTGGTAGACCCAAAACAATGCGACGAAATTACAATAGCAGTAAAAATTTTCACCGACGGCTCTAAGATTGAGGGCAAAGTGGGAGCTTCATTATCCGTATGGAAGAATGAAGCCGAAACCAGAGCCCTCAAGCTTAGACTGTCGCCGTACTGCACGGTCTACCAGGCGGAACTGCTAGCCATATGCAGAGCCTCGCGGTATATCCTCCAATGCGGAGAGTCGAGCTTTGGCATTTTCAGCGACTCACGCTCGGCGTTGGAAACAATCGTCAACCCTTGCAGTCCCCACCCTCTAGCCATCGAAACGAGGGCTAACATCAGTCAGACCGTACTCCAAAACAAAGATGTTTCTTTGTTTTGGATTAAAGCACATGCGGGGCTGGAAGGGAATGAGCGCGCTGACCAGCTGGCCAAACTCGCTGCCAGAAACTTAAAAGTAAAGGCAGAGTATGATAGCTACCCGGTTTCATTCATGAAGCGACAGATCCGTAAGGACTCGCTTGATGAATGGAACCGGCGCTATCAAGAAGGTGAAACGGCTGCTGTAACCAAAGCCTTCCTTCCGGACGCCATAAGGGCGCACAGCATAATCAGAAAGATCCGGATGGAATCAGTCATCGCTCAGGTGTTGACGGGACATGGCGGATTCTCCGAGTACTTGAATCGCTTCAAGTGCAAGGAGAGCCCGGCATGTATCTGTGACCCAGACGTGGCTGAGGGTATATTGCACCTGATAGTGGATTGCCCTGTATATGGAAAGAAAAGGTTTGATACAGAAATGAAAATGGATCGAATTATAGAAAAGAATAATCTCGCGGAATTGATGGACAGAGACGACACGAGACACGTTCTCCTGGAGTTCTGTCGGCACGTGGCCAAAGGGGCCATTAACAGAAATAAATAAAATAGCACGACAGAACGGAAGGAGCATAAGATAATAATGGATAAGTTTTAAACAATAGGACTAGGGCTCTGACCTATACATCAGAGCCAAAAAATTAGACTAAGATAAGATATAGATATAAGATGTACATATTAAAATTTTAAGAAATGACAACTGACCATATACATCAGTATTAACTAAGAAATAAAGACACCGCAAAGACTTCCGACCTGTACATCGGAAGTCGAAAGCGGAGAAAAGACGATATACCGTATATACAAATATACGAGGAAATAAACAATTAATTAGAAGAGCAAGAAGAAAATAATAAAGATAAACACAGACCCTGAATTTATATCAGGGGTTCTTGCAATCGGGGGGTTTTAGCCGGTACAAATCCGGCATCGCCTTCCGCCGGAATACTGAACATCTCATAGCGGAAGGCATCCAAGAGGATTTCCCCCCGAAGAGAAAAAAAAAAAAAAAAAAAAAAAAAAAAAAACCTAACCTAACCTAACCTAACCTAACCTAACCTAACCTAACCTAACCTAACCTAACCTAACCTAACCTAACCTAACCTAACCTAACCTAACCTAACCTAACCTAACCTAACCTAACCTAACCTAACCTAACCTAACCTAACCTAACCTAACCTAACCTAACCTAACCTAACCTAACCTAACCTAACCTAACCTAACCTAACCTAACCTAACCTAACCTAACCTAACCTAACCTAACCTAACCGCGGGGCTGGAAGGGAATGAGCGCGCTGACCAGCTGGCCAAACTCGCTGCCAGAAGCCTGAAAGTGAAGGCAGAGTATGATAGCTATCCGGTTTCATTCATGAAGCGACAGATCCGCAAGGACTCGCTTGATGAATGGAACCGGCGCTACCAAGAAGGCGAAACGGCTGCAGTAACCAAAGCCTTCCTACCGGACGCCATAAGGGCACACAGCATAATCAGGAAGATCCGGATGGAGTCAGTCATCGCTCAGGTGTTAACGGGACATGGCGGATTCTCCGAGTACTTGAATCGCTTCAAGTGCAAGGAGAGCCCGGCATGTATCTGTGACCCAGACGTGGCTGAGGGTATCTTGCACCTGATAGTGGATTGCCCTGTATATGGAAAGAAAAGATTTGAAGCAGAAATGCTAATGAACAGAAACATAAAACAAGACAATCTCGCTGTGCTTATGGACGGGGACGACACACGACACGTACTCCTGGAGTTCTGTCGGCACGTAGCCAAAGGGGCAATACACAGAAACAAATAATATAGCAAGACAGAACGGAAGGAGTACAAGACTGATTAGATAAGATATTCTATAAGTATGACCAGGGCTCTGACCTATACATCAGAGTCCAAAAACTAGTATAAGACAACGCCAAGACTTCTGACCTGTACATCAGAAGTCGAAGGCTGAGATGTACATAGTAAATTATATTAGAAAATAAGTTTTAAAAAGTACGACTGACTCTGACCCTATACACCAGAGTCTAACAAGTGAGAAAAGAAGAATAGGCCTGGACTTCCGAACCTAATGTCGGAAGCCAATAGGCGGTACAGAAAGTCAACGATCACAGTTGACTTTCACGAATTATAATTATAATAGCAAGAACTAACAAGAAATATACAGACTCTGACGTCCATATCAGAGGTTTCTTGCAATCGGGGGGTTTTAGCCGGTACAAATCCGGCATCGCCTTCCGCTGGAATACAGAACATCTTATAGCGGAAGGCATCCAAGAGGATTTCCCCCCGAAGAGAAAAAAAAAAAAAAAAAAAAAAAAAAAAAAAAAAAAAAAAAACCTAACCTAACCTAACCCAGTGTCGCTCCAACCGTCGCCGCGAACGCATCGTTTTTGCGTTGCTCCCGAGTGAAAAATTGGAAAAGTGTGGAAAAGTGTGGAAAAGTGACAAGTGTGATACATAAAAAGTTGCGCGCTGACGGGCCGAATCGTTTGGTGCTGAAACAAAAACGATCAGACTTTAACCTTGGCCAGAGGAGCCTAAAATCCGCCTATCTCCTCAGCGGCTCCGTTTCTGCGGTGGCTGGAAACACCACAGCGAAGACCTCATCGGGAGGAGTAAAACTCCGAAAACCGCGTCAAAATTGGACCAGCCATTGCGGAGATATAATCAAAGTCAGCAACCGCAAGTAAAGTGCCCAAAACTTTCCATTGTTTACAAGTTCGCCACGGGTAATGGAAAGTTTTTAGTTTTAAGTGACGTCATTCGGCACTTAAGTTCTGGAATAGTCTCGAATTCTCTCGAACATTCCAGAACTTTCCACAGCGTCACACGGTGACGCACTTCGCCAGCACTCCCTCCGCACCCGCACCCCTAACCCCCCCCCCGCACCTCCTTACCCCCCCTTACCCCCCTTACCCCCCCCCCTACCCCCGCAACCCCCTTACCCCCCGCAACCCCCTTACCCCCCCCCCCCCCCGCACCCCCCCCCCGCGGAGGTTTCACGTGGAGCACTTTTCCTCCCCCCCTCACCCCTTCAGATTTTCACCCCCCCGCTTATTATCTCATAGATTAAAAGCCGTGAGACCCCCGAGTTTGGGCTCGTTTTAAAGAGGACAGGGAGGGCCGTCTTTTGGCCCCAACAGAATTGGACTATTTACACTTTTCTTTTTCACTTTACATTTTTGGTGCATGCGATATCTGTTTTATTGAGCAGATACCGCATAACGTGTGTACTGTCCTCTCTCTGTCCTTTGTCTCCATCACAGAAAATGTCCGAAGTACGCGTAGAGCCTCGCGGTATATCCTCCAATGCGGAGAGTCGAGCTTTGGCATTTTCAGCGACTCACGCTCGGCGTTGGAAACAATCGTCAACCCTTGCAGTCCCCACCCTCTAGCCATCGAAACGAGGGCCAACATCCGACATGGTGTACTCCAAAACAAAGAAGTTTCTTTGTTTTGGATTAAAGCACATGCGGGGCTGGAAGGGAATGAGCGCGCTGACCAGCTGGCCAAACTCGCTGCCAGAAGCCTGAAAGTGAAGGCAGAGTATGATAGCTATCCGGTTTCATTCATGAAGCGACAGATCCGCAAGGACTCGCTTGATGAATGGAACCGGCGCTACCAAGAAGGCGAAACGGCTGCAGTAACCAAAGCCTTCCTACCGGACGCCATAAGGGCACACAGCATAATCAGGAAGATCCGGATGGAGTCAGTCATCGCTCAGGTGTTAACGGGGCACGGCGGATTCTCCGAGTACTTGAATCGCTTCAAGTGCAAGGAGAGCCCGGCGTGTATCTGTGACCCAGACGTGGCTGAGGGTATATTGCACCTCATTGTTGATTGCCCTGTATATGGAAAGAGAAGATTTGAAGCAGAAATGCTTATGAACAGAAATATAAAACAAGATAATCTCGCTGTGCTCATGGACGGGGACGACACACGACACGTACTCCTGGAGTTCTGTCGGCACGTAGCCAAAGGGGCTATTAATAGAAACAAACAAAATAGCAAGACAGAACGGAAGGAGTACAAGAATAGATAAGTTATTTTAAAAGTATGACCAGGGCTCTGACCTATACATCAGAGTCCAAAAACTAGTATAAGACAACGCCAAGACTTCTGACCTGTACATCAGAAGTCGAAGGCTGAAATGCACACAACAGATTTAGAAGATAAGTTTTAAAAAGTATGACTGACTCTGACCCTATACATCAGAGTCTAACTAGTGACAAAGAAGATTAGGCCTGGACTTCCGAACCTAATGTCGGAAGCCAATAGGCGGGACAGAAAGTCAACGACTCACAGTTGACTTTCACGATTTATAATTATAAATGGAATAGCAAGAAATAACAAGATATATACAGACTCTGACGTCCACATCAGAGGTTCTTGCAATCGGGGGGTTTTAGCCGGTACGAATCCGGCATAGCCTTCCGCCGGAATACAGAACACCTTATAGCGGAAGGCATCCAAGAGGATTTCCCCCCGAAGAGAAAAAAAAAAAAAAAAAAAAAAAAAAAAAAAAACCTAACCTAACCTAACCTAACCTAACCTAACCTAACCTAACCTAACCTAACCTAACCTAACCTAACCTAACCTAACCTAACCTAACCTAACCTAACCTAACCTAACCTAACCTAACCCAAACCTAACTGGGCATATGTCAAAATCATACCTAAACCGGGAAAGAGTGACTACAGCTCACTCGGCTCATTCCGTCCTATTGGCTTGCTCTCAGTTTTTGGAAAGTTACTGGAGAAACTATTCATCAAGCGCGTAACCTACCATGCTGCCAAAGCCGGCCTCGTGAACTCCCGACAATTTGGGTTCAAGGAGCAGACCAACACCACTGCTGCTCTACACACTGCTCTCCAGGTGATCCGCAACGCCAAGGCCGCCGACCGGCTGGTCTTAGGTGTATCTCTCGACATTAGGGCGGCCTTTGACAATGCTTGGTGGCCCGCCCTATTCCACAGACTGCGACATATCCGTTGCCCCAAAAACATTTATGGACTCATACGGAGTTATGTCGCAGAACGGACAGTCATCTTAGACCATGCCGGCTCCAACGTCTCTAAAAGCACCAACAAGGGCTGCATTCAGGGTTCTGCATGCGGTCCTATACTTTGGAACATCATCCTGGACGAGCTTCTTGACACCCCGTTACCGGCTGGATGCCATTTGCAGGCCTTTGCGGATGATGTGCTGCTGATCGCCTCGGCCAAAGGTATGGAGGAACTCCAAGAGATGACTAATCAGGCCCTGGCTGTGATAGCGGGTTGGGGTAGAAGCGTCAAGCTGACTTTCGGTCCTGCTAAAACACAAGCGATTGCTTTCACCCCTAAGGCCAAGATGGCTAATATTCATATGGAGGGTCATCACCTTGCATTTGAAAATCACATTAAACTACTCGGCGTAATCATAGATGAGAAATTATTGTTCAACCATCACATTAAATATGTTGTCGGCAAAGCGACGCGTCTCTTTCATAAGCTCTGTATTTACGCCCGCCCAACGTGGGGTGCCAACCCCGAGAACATTAGCACTATATACCACCACGTCATTGTGCCCACTATTACATACGCGGCCGGGATTTGGGGCCTGGCGGCGAAGAGGAGATGTGCTAGGAAGACCCTGGAATCCATGCAACGCGGATTCGCCATTAAAGCCATCAGAGCCTTCCGGACCATCTCCACTTCGGCTGCTCTCGCCTTGGCCCAGTTCATGCCTCTGGATCTCAAAATTAGTGAGGTCCATGCTACTGAAAACGCCCGGCTGTCTGGGCACACTGACTTTCTTCCCCATGACATTCCTTTCGAACATCTAACACCCCCTCACCTTCTCCTCCACCCTGCTCACAGAATCTCCATTCAGCCACTTACCACTATGGATACGGAAGACCTGAGCAACCCACACACACCTGCACCACTTCATATTTTTACGGATGGCAGCAAGCTAGAAGACCAAGCTGTGGGTGCGGCATTTGTGTGTATGGAGGGTGATAGGTGCATTCACACAAAAAAGCTCAAACTCCACAGCAGCTGCACGGTGTACCAGGCGGAGCTTTTTGCTATCCTGGTCGCCTGCCGGTGGGTGGCGGATGGTAGGTATTCCTACTCTATTATCTACACCGACTCCATGTCATCCATTTTAGCGCTTCAGCATCGATCCAGCACTCATCCTCTCATCTCTAACATCCACGCCACAATCAATGAAATACACTCCTACCAGGGGAAGATCGACTTCACCTGGGTCAGGAGCCATACGGGCATTGCCGGGAACGAGATGGCCGATGGCGCGGCCAAGTGTGCTGCGTCTTTACACAAAGCCCCGGATTACAGCAGTTTCCCTATCTCCTATGTTAAACATTTTTCTAAAACAGATAATTTAGCAATTTGGCAATCGCGCTATGAGAGCGCATTACAGGGCGCTCACACACGCCGTCTTCTTCCGCGGCTCAAAGACATTGTCTCATTGTGGAAAATGGTGGGCAAGTCTTTTCATCTCACACAAATCCTCACTGGACATGGCTACCATAAGGAATATCTTCACCGTTTTCATATCACGGACAACGATCTGTGCCCCTGCGATGACACCACCTCCCAAAGCCTTGACCACCTTATTCAGGATTGCCCTCGCTTTGGCAGCTTCCGCCTTCACCACTTACTGCTCTGCAGTAACCTTAGAGTGTCTCCATATAATTTTTCGGATCTTTTACTTAAACAATCCGCTCTGGATTCGTTTGACAAACTGGTCGGATGCATAGTTGGGCAACTCAAACACTTTAATTCTACTTGAAATCATTTTTCTCCATTTGTACTTTATCCTTAGGTTTTCTTTATTACCTTTTGTTAGTCATACTATTCTCTGTTCTCTTTGTTTCTTAGTCTGTATTCTTTCTTTTTCCTTTTCTCTTTCTCTGTAATTAATTATTAATGTTTATGTTTTTGTTTATGTTTTTAATAGTTAGTTAATTTGTTCTTTTTGTTACTTAGGATTAATGTTTTTTTTTTTTTTTTTTTATCTATGTATTTAATTGTTATTTAAGTTAGTGTGGGCTTTAGGCCTGCATAAATGTTGTGTTCCAATTGTATTGTTAAAATTGGCCCTTAGTATCAAATAGCTCGGGCCACTCATTTGTCTTCTTTTGATTGTTTCTAGTTTAACATCTCTGTCAATATACTCCCCCTGTCGGCGGATTTACTCGGCAGGGGAAAACCAAAAAAAAAAAAAAAAAAAAAACCCAAACCTAACCTAACCTAACCCAAACCTAACCTAACCTAACCCAAACCTAACCTAACCTAACCCAAACCTAACCTAACCTAACCCAAACCTAACCTAACCTAACCCAAACCTAACCTAACCTAACCCAAACCTAACCTAACCTAACCCAAACCTAACCTAACCTAACCCAAACCTAACCTAACCTAACCCAAACCTAACCTAACCTAACCCAAACCTAACCTAACCTAACCCAAACCTAACCTAACCTAACCTAAAATACTGCAGCGCCTCACGCCAGTAATAGAAGTAATAACGCTGGAGAACTAAAAACAGAAATAATAGCCTGTGTACGGGAAGAGATGTCTAAATTCAAAGCGCAGCAGCTTCAACCGCCAGTGATCCCGTTCTCTTACGCTCAAGCGGCTGCCATCACACCTACGAGAACACTCTCCGTGAAAACATCTCTCAGCGCACCACCCACTTCCAGACCCGCAATTGTCGTCACTCCGAAGGTTATTCCCAAGAGTCGTCAGGAAGCAATCGTAGCATTTAAGAAGTCGATTTCCTACAAGTCGTCCAACTATGCGCCGGCTAGGGTACAAACCGTCTCCAATAATAAAATCCGCATTTAGTTCGACACAGCGGTCCAGCGGGATGACACTCTCATGCGCCTGCAGAGCTCACAGCATGTCAGCGCGGAACCAGCCAAGAGGTTGCGACCCATGGTCATTTTCAAAGGCATCTCTAAGGAGACAACGGCAGAGGAGCTGGTGGGCGTTATCAGAGGGCAAAATGCTGAGCTTCAGGCGGGTTTCTCCTCTGACGACGATATGCGTCTTAGTATTAAAAGAAATAACAGAAATGTCAATTTGTATAATGCCGTCTTTCTTGTTACCCCTTTACTTTATAAAACACTTGTATCCATGTCCAGAGTGAGCATCGACCATCAAAAGGTACATGTCAGTGACTTCTCTCCATTTCTCCAATGTCACAAGTGTCTGCTTTTCGGACACACAAAGAGCCGCTGCCCCGCCGAGGAGAGCCCCTGCGCTCATTGCGCTAGCACGACTCATAGTGGAGACAATTGCTCGGATAAGAACAAGCCGGGCACAGTTAAGTGTATCAATTGTTCTAAACACAACGAAAGGTTCGGCACCAAGGCGGACGTCCGCCACTCAGCCATGTCTCCGAATTGCCCGAGGCTGCGAGCCATGAAGGAAAGGATTATCAATAGAGTAGATTATGGTTAATAGAGGCACAATTAAAATAGTCCAGTGCAACATTGATCGCTCTAAATTCAGTTTACATGAATTTATCCTTTCTTTCATGGCTGGCGACCACCAGATCGCCCTGTTGTCGGAGCCGTATTTAGGCTCCGGCAACGAGTTGAAACCCATCCAGGGTGTAAATATCTACCAATTCCCGTATACTCACAAAGTTAAAGCCTGCATTCTCACCAAAACACGGTTTGGGCAGGTGCTGGGCCTTTCGCAATACTCCAACCCCAACTTTTGTGTTGTGCAGCTGACGGTCAGAGGTCAAAAATTGCTTCTGGCTTCGGTCTACTTGGAGCCAGGAGTTGACAAGGCTAACACTTTGGAGCACATCGATGCTTTCCTCAGAACCACCCGCTGCCCAAACACTGTCATTGGGGGCGACTTCAATGGCTGGCACCATCTTTGGGGCAGCAACACTAACAACCCCAGAGGCAACGCTGTGGCCGAGCTGACATCAGGCAATGATCTCTACTGCTGTAATTCGGGTTTTACCCCTACATTTGAAACAATCACTCATGGTCGCAGTCGTTCATCCATAATCGACCTTACATTTGCACACGCCCACATTCATGACCGAGTGACTGGTTGGAGGGTAAACCTTGAGTTCTGCCCTTCATCTCAGCACAACGCCATTGAATTCACTTTACACACCGACATTCACACACCTAACGCAACACGCCCCACCCTTAATCCCAATAATAGTACCTTCCGCTATAACAATAGTAAGGCCAACTGGGCACTCTTCAAAGACTCATTACACATTATCATGTTCAACTCTAATATTCTCGAGAAAGACATCCCCACTTTGGATGCCTTTGAGCTTGAGGCGCTCATCGACAAAGTCACGAAAATCTTTCACGTCACTCTTCCTGTGTAACGTCCATGCCTGTTAAGGGGGTTTGCACCAGTCGCCGCCCGCTTTGGTGGCCGTCCACCAAAGTAGTCTCGAGGCAAGAAAGAAGCAGGTCATTAGACTCCATCATCAGCTGCACCGGGCAAAAAAACGGGGTCTCCCACTCGACGACTTGCTGGAGTCGCAACGTTCCGAGAGAGCTCTCTACGTAGAGGAGCTTCGTGCGGAATCTACTAGGAGCTTCCGGGAATTCTGCGAGCTTCAGAACAAGGAAAACGTGTGGTCGCTCACTAATAGACTCTTAAAAGACACCACACCTAGGCGTCCACCAGCCACTATGATTATAGGAGATCGCTTTACCACCAACTGCGAAGAAACCGCACTTGCCCTCCTACAGCACTTTTACCCCGACGACTCTCCCGATTCTGAACCCCGTCATCACGGCCTCAGGCTGCACATCAATGAGCTACCGGACACCGCCGACGATCCCCCTTTCGCTGAAGGGGAAGTGCTTGAACACCTTCGTTGGATGAATCCCAAGAAAGCACCTGGGCTTGACGGGCTTACTGCGGATATTTGCAGGCAGTTTGCCGCTTGCTACCCCACGCTCCTTACGGATATTCTCAACAGATGTCTCATTCTACAGCACTTCCCACGACAGTGGAAGAGTGCGTATGTCAAAATCATACCTAAACCGGGAAAGAGTGACTACAGCTCACTCGGCTCATTCCGTCCTTTTGCTCTCAGTTTTTGGTAAGTTACTGGAGAAACTATTCATCAAACGCGTAACCTACCAAAGCGTAGCTATTTGCTATCCTGGTCGCCTGCCGGTGGGTGGCGGATGGTAGGTATTCCTACTCTATTATCCACACCGACTCCATGTCATCCATTTTAGCGCTTCAGCATCGATCCAGCACTCATCCTCTCATCTCTAACATTCACGCCACAATCAATGAAATACACTCCTACCAGGGGAAGATCGACTTCACCTGGGTCAGGAGCCATACGGGCATTGCCGGAAACGAGACGGCCGATGGCGCGGCCAAGAGTGCTGCGTCTTTACACAAAGCCCCGGATTACAGCAGTTTCCCTATTTCCCTTTGGCAATCGCACTATGAGAGCGCATTACAGGGCGCTCACACACGCCGTCTTCTTCCGCGGCTCAAAGACATTGTCTCATTGTGGAAAATAGTGGGCAAGTCTTTTCATCTCACACAAATCCTCACTGGACATGGCTACCATAAGGAATATCTTCATCGTTTCCATATCACGGACAACGATCTGTGCCCCTGCAATGACACCACCTCCCAAAGCCTTGACCACCTTATTCAGGATTGCCCTCACTTTGGCAGCATCCGCCTTCACCACTTATTGCTCTGCAGTAACCTTAGAGTGTCTCCATATAATTTATCGGATCTTTTACTTAAACAATCCGCTCTTGATTCATTTGACAAACTGTTCGGATGCATAGTTGGGCAACTCAAACATTTTAATTCTACTTGAAATCATTTTTCTCCATTTGTACTTTGTCCTTAGGTTTTCTTTATTACCTTTTGTTAGTCATACTATTCTCTGTTCTCTTTGTTTCTTAGTCTGTATTCTCTCTTTTTCCTTTTCTCTTTCTCTGTAATTAATTATTATTTTCTTTTTTTGTTATGTTTATGTTTTTGTCTATGTTTTTAATAGTTAGTTAATTTGTTCTTTTTGTTACTTAGGATTAATGTTTATGTTTTTATCTATGTTTTTAATTGTTATTTAAGTTAGTGTAGGCTAAAGCCCTGCAGGCCTAAATTTATATTTTACATTTATTTAAATTGTGTTGTGTTCCAATTGTATTGTTAAAATTGGCCCGTAGTATCAAATAGCTCGGGCCATTCATTTGTCTTCTTTTGATTGTATCTAGTTTAACATCTCTGTCAATATACTCCCCCTGTCTGCGGATTTACTCGGCAGGGGAAAACCAAAAAAAAAAAAAAAAACCTAACCTAAAACCATCTCCACGCCGGAAGCATCCTCGGACCCCCACTATTTCCATATTATTCCCAGGAGTATTGGGGAAATAAATAGTAAATATAGGCAGTGCCTGGGTAACCCTAGTACCACTGGGAGGTCAGGCGGTATCCCAGGGTTAGCTACTCATGACTGATAAGCCCCTCAGCCGCTGGTTACCGAGCATCCTGGTGTTTTTTTTTATTATAGACTCCTGGTGGACTCCTTGCCAATTAAGAATTATCCACCAATTAAGGCAAGACCCGAAAGGACTACAGTATAATCTCGGGGTTATTGGGCACCCGCCCAATAACTAAGCCTAAACTAAGACTAAGACTAAGCCCAATAACTATTTTTCAGATATTTTAATAGTTATTCTGCTATTCGGGGCGTAGACGAATCCACAAATTAGAGATCATTAAAATCGGTCCAGCCGTTCTTGAGTTATAAATGGTGTAACTAACCCGACTTTGTTTTATATATATATAGATTATTATTAAGTAATTCCTTATTATGAGTAGGTATGTACTAATTATATTTATTATCGATATAGTCGGTAGATAATCATCTGTAAATTTCAATTGTTTTGCGCTACCTATATCCCTTTTATTTTTCTCTATCCCAAGTTGCCTGGAAGAGATCGCCTCAGCGATGACGTCGCCTATTGTATTCTGTCATTTATTATTTGTGCACAAGTAATGTTTAGTCTATACTAAATATATAATAATATTTAATAAAATATATTTAATAAGGATGGAATCCGTAGGGAGGCTCCGATGTCTGTAATACATGTCGATGTCGACATGTATTCTGTATGGGTCTACCTAGTACTCGTACAGAGGTCGGAACATATTGTAACTATGGACCCATTGTTTTCGCTTAATAAAGATTTATTATTATTATTTAGAGAAACAAGGACGGTATCTGCGTGTCCCTCTTTCTGTATGGGCGGAAAGCACACTGGAAAACAAGGTGGTCAGTCCTAGGATGGCGCCCGGCATCCTAATAGGTACAGGTACGACCCAGGTACAGGGGCACTGCCTGGGTAGACGGCGTTTCCCCCATTGGCCGTCAAATATCAGTCCGGGTCGCGCACTAGCGCATTGCATGTTTGGACAAACCAAACGGTCCAGCGACAAACCAGGCACACGAGATTTCCCGGCCAGCTTTTTTTAAAATCTTAATTTAAAAAAAAAAATCTTTTTTTTTACGTGGGGAAGTCCTAATGAATAACCGTCCGCCCGGACCGAGGAGAACGGGTTATGCCGGACTCTTACCGGTTAAAACCCCACGGTTCACTTTCCACCTTTCCACCTAGTGCTGGGATCGCAGGAGCGCTATTCGCGTCGGAGGTTACCTTATGTTGCTGCACCGCCACAAAAGTGAAGGGATTCTAAATCTTATTGTGATGAGAAGTGGATTCTGTACGATAATCGTTACGTTACCCCGCTCTGTGAGAACAGAACACTACCTTGAAACATACTGCATTTCCTACTTTATCGTATTTCCCAAGTGTTTCGATAGTGAGTGAGATATGCCAAATCCCATTCCCATCTCATCCTATCCTATCCCTCCTCATTTTCCCAACCCTTTCTACCAATCCATTCCTTAATCTGTAAAGCTAGGCCGCGCATCCGGTGGCATGTCAACGTTTGTCACTCTGGACTAATGTTGGCATGTATGGCGGATGTCTATGGACAACAAGACCCATTTACCATACGGTGTGGATCGTACTCATACGCCTTGTGTAATATTTTATGCACAATTGGTTGTTCTTCCCGATAAATAACAATAAATAATAAGAGACGAAATAAAGAGGCAAATTAAAAATGTCTTTATTAATAAATATAATTCTAGTAGTAACATTTATTCTAATAATAATGTAATTCTATAAAATATGTATAGGTATTTATTTAAACTACTGTCACAGCTTGCCCTGCATGAATGGCTTAAGATACTGATAGAAGCTGTCGTTGACCGGCTCCGCGTTGAGCGGGCTGCGCAGCGCCTCCGCCATCAGCCGCTCGTACACGCGCCCGTCGTACGCGCCCAGCGTCGACTGTAGGATCTGAGGAAAACGTTCCACAAGTACAGTGTACACATGTAACTTTAAATAGAATGTCCGCATTTGTAAGAAAAGTGTATTGCAGTTAGTCCGAGGCATAATCGCGATGCATATAGTAGTAGAGTTCAAAGAACGTAATCCGACATACAGAACAATTCAGATCAAAACCAATCGGATACTGGTCCCTCGTTCCGAGGGATAACGAGAGTTCCCTCGTTGTCAGATTTTCTTGAACAAACAATATTGTAATTAGTACAGAACTAAAAAAGAGCATAAACGCATGAGAGTGTAAAAGCAAGTGATGGCTTTACGGAACGCTGCAAGACGTCATTGGCAAGACATGCGTCACTCTGACAGACGTGACGTGGCCGACTTGCGTTGGACACTCCATTTCTTCGGAGGTGCACATTATAAAGGACGATTTATATGTATAAGGAAATTATACGTATAAGGACGATATTATAGATGGTGAGACAATTTCATTACATCTTCATATCACAAGATGATAATATTAGCTTCGAACTATAAATGTAATATCACACTACCAATATTATAGTAGGTTCCGTAACTAATCCTCTTGTTTCCCTCAGTTCACATGGTCCACAATCGGTCTCCATGGATCATTTTTCCTCGACTTCAATCCACAAGTGTATTCATGGATAATTCTTTTCCCTCTTCGATCCACAGGTTTTGTTACACTGTCAGTTATTCTATATTTCAAAATAGGTGGGATCAATGATAGATTAAGTGTCAATTGAGATAATACTATATATTTTCAAGAAATCAAATACGGCAGTAGTACTTGCGACATCGAGACGAATCCAACGACACCATGTTTAATAAAATCTTAAAATCGATTACTACGTTTAAGCTCTGCGAGGGAATGAATAAACGAACATACTTGTACATAGACAACAATGAAAAACAGATCCCTCCTTGCATTCCGCAGTCGGATAAAAGGGTTCCGCCCTTACAATTTCACGTTTGTCTGTCAATCTGGCTGTCCGTGTGTCAAAGTATCATATTTTTTTTTTCGATTAAAGTCTGATCGTTATGAAAGTTTATAGGAAGACGATTGTCCATGGATCCACCGGTGGAGCCTGATCGTGAATTCAAGTGAACGGGGCCTTTTGTCGACCCCTGCTGGACACAGGTCTCCTCATGTATGTACATTGTCTTGTGCACGAGGGATCTTAAAACGGCACGCTGTTCAAGCCGTTTGGCGAATTCACACTTTTAGAGGTGGTGTGGAGGTGGTGTAGAGGTGGTGTAGAGGCAGTGGTGTAGAGGTGGTGTAGAGGTGGTGTAGAGGTGGTGTAGAGGTGATGTGGAGGTGGTGTAGAGGTGGTGTGGAGGTGGTGTAGAGGTGGTGTAGAGGTGGTGTAGAGGTGATGTGGAGGTGGTGTAGAGGTGGTGTAGAAGTGGTGTAGAGGTGGTGTAGAGGTGGTATAGTTGCTCGGGGCTTGCGCTAGCGGTTTTGTTATGCCCTAGTCTCGACATCCACAGGAAGAGATGGTACCAATTCTATTGATAAATTAAATACAATGGCGGCAATACACTTACGTCGTCTTGAATATCGAAAGCGTCTACAAGTCCCACGGCGTTTGGCCGGATCTTGCCCAAGAGGTCTTCATACCACAGTTGTAAACCTTCAACGTCTTGTTTCGATAAAATAGTATACTAAAACAACACAAAAATATTCTCCTATTATGAAATAATTTATACTACTTTTATGAAATATACACCTAAGTATAGTGTGTGTTAGCACGGTGGTGCTAACACACACTATACTTAGGTGTATATTGCATGTATATATTGCATAGGTCATGCATGCGGCATGACTGAAGTGGCAATAGGCGGGTGGTATCTGATCATAGCATTATTTAAAAAAAAGTCCGATTAGCGTTTGTATGCTTGTCTTACTGCATCGGGGCTTATTTCCAATCACAAGGTGTAAAACTAAGTAAAGTACTTTCTAAGAAACTTTTAATTATCGAAACTCTCCGAACTCAGTTTAGAACTCACCCTCAGCAAATCGTTGAGTTTCTCCAAGGACCAATACACAGCGTACAGCTGCACCAACTGATGTAGAACCAGTTTCAGTTCCGGAGACACGTTGACACTCGTTATCGATATCTCTTCATGGAAAACGCGTATGATGAATGCTCGACAATGTGCCTTGAAACATTAATTAATATTAAAATGTTTATATTAATATCTAAATTACCTAAACTAGGGGAAATATAAATCAGATTATATTCTATTATTCTAAATATAGCAAATCTTTCTGTAATAAAAGCCATGCGTGAGTAATGTGGATAACAAATTATCACAAAAGTTGATACCTCTGCGGCGGCGACTAACTGCACGGAAGTGACATTCCACGCATCCTCATACGACATTCCAGATGCAACTCTCTTCTTTATACTGTCCACGCATGATGCAACTTTCCTAATAAACAAATAATTAAACAATAAATACTGTTGGCGGTGAACGCCGATCGATGTTATCGTAAGGCCAATGTTGCAGGCCGCACGTCACCGTCCAACGGGGGGTGTAGGGGTGGAATACGGAAATGAAAACACTGCTCTAGTTCGCATTAAACCATAGGGGTGCGGAGGAAGCGGCAGTGGGCAACGAGCTTACTTTACTTGCTAGGCTTAGTTGTTATCTGAGTGATGAGGGCGAACTGGCTTGCTGGTCGTTGGAGCTTTGCCCTTTTATCGCAAGCTTGCTGCCCAAGCGATCCCCCCGTTCCCTGGGGAAGTTTTATTGCTATTCGCTTCCTGTTTTTATACATAATATCTAGGTTATAAGTCGTACATTTTTGGGTTGGTTTTTCGATTGGTTTTCGGTACATAATTTTTTCGATGGCGAAGTATAGGTATTTAGCCTTTTAATTGTTTCTATTTTATTTTCCCTTCCTCCCTCTTTGAGTAGCAAGGGGTATGGGAGGACTGAGGGTGTATGGCTGTCTAGTGGCGCCGATACCGGAACTTCGCCATCTAGCCCGCAACTTTGTGCTTTAAAACTTATACCTAAATAAAACACACTGCGGGCGGTAGTCTTTATTGTGACTTATTCTAGTACCCTGACTTATAACCTAGGTATCCTAACACATTTGGAGAGCGAATGCAAGACACATATAAAATCTAAGATATTGTGAAAATATGTAAAGAAATAAACAATAGTATAACATAATATTAACATTTTACATAATATCGACATCTTAACTAACATTTTATATAATATTAACATCTTAACGATGATGCACGCACTAACATCTTATGATCTCGGAGGAAAGGTGTATGAATTTATCCTTTATGCCTCTATTGGCGTATGTTTAAGAATTCCGCCGTTCGAGCTTTACTGGTTGCGGAACTCTTTCTAGACAACCCTTTTTTCCTCCGAGATGTGTGATGTCAGCACGTACATATTACGCGCACTGATTTTATACATATGTTTTTATGGACATCGTACTTTTACTACGCACTTACTGTTCTGTCGTGCACAAATACTTCATTATTACATGTAGAAATAAAACGAAATTATTATATATTAAAATAATATTATTCTAAAAAAAGGTCATAAACCATCTCGTCTCTCCCCAAAATGGTGGGAAATGAGCCAAAAAGCCAAAATGAGGGAAAGATGATATGACTCCCGGCAGACACAATCGGCCGCGGTTCAGGACCCCAGGGAGAGGAACCGGCGGACGATACGCGATTTTTCTGCAGTAGTTTTAGATAAAACATCTTCTACGTAAACACCACAAATGATTTTTTGAACACTGGAAGCATTCATACCCCCGTCGAAAAAAAAATGTTAAACCTATCTAATGTTCTCCTTATTAACTTCCATTTTAAAATTGAAATTCATAAATTCAATTTCATAACTAAACCTTGTAATTGTAATTTTCCGCCATTACAAAAAAGTCAGCTGTCTAACGGTATATCACTATCCCGCCAGGGATCAGTGTTACCAAAAATATAACACGCTAAAGTCATACGTTCAAAAAGGCCGCGAACTTTGCCGACTACCTGTTATTATAACTCTTAACTTCATTCGATTTTATTCGACTACTATCGACGTCATCATCTTTCAAGTGCTAATCGGTATCGCTAACGGTACATTTATGGTCTTTCAAATTTTAATCACTTGATAAGTTTGTGATTCCTGTTACTATAGCTTATCGATTCTATCGGCTTGCCACAAGCGGGTTCCCTCAGTACGAATTGAGACGGGCGCTTAATATCTTAACAAGCTTAATATCATCGCAACCCAACGACACATTTCAAAGAACTTATAAAAGAACTGTCAGAGGGTTTTGAAGAACTTCAGCACCTCCATCACAGAAGACTACACTTCGTGACGAGGACGCACATACTCGTATATACTCGTATGTATATTATGAATTAGTGTACTTAGGTATTATATGTGTATTGTATTATATGTACAGTTAGTAGTCATTGTTAATGATTGCACGATGCACCGCCCTTCGTATTTCTGTTTAACCAAAGGTTGATCGGCAGAGAATGCAACTAGGCATTAAGTCCGCCTTTTGTACAATGTTTCTTTGTGCACAAAAGTTTAAATAAATAAAAGTAAAATAAAAAAATCTCAACTTGATTGAGACCAGGCCGCCTGGCAGGAAACAAAGCGTCCATCCCCGTCGGATGGTCGCTTAAAGGCTCGACACCGCACATTTGCAGGATAATACTCCCTGACCCCGTGGAAAGAGAGAGGAGACTAATTGCGTGATGACACAGTCATGCCACATTGGTTGCGTCATCATTGTGGGAATGATGGGATCATCATTTCCATACGTTCCATACATTTCCATATTCTTTCATCTATACTTACAGAAATTGAGCATACACTAACTTTAAATATTTTTTTAAATTTATTTATTTTATTAACACAACCTGTTTTTGACGTACCTCATAGAAACAATTTGAAATCCTTTTATGATACCGTCCACTGTATTATCCCATTTATTATAGAATCCTTGTACTCTGGTGGCTTTTAAATATGCGACCGTTGGCGTTAGTGTTCCGGTGTCAATTTGTTGCCAAGTTTTTACCAGAAATCTGTAAATTAATATCTCAATATTAATGAATAATATTTAAAAAGACAGTTTACTTGTGCGCTTACAAACTTACAAACGAAAGGAAAGCTGATGCTTTTTTGTACTAACTAATGTGATGGTACTGACCTGGCGGTCTGCAGCAGCAACACGGTGTTGTCTCCCTCATAGGTGCAGGAGGCGGTGACCTGCCCGTACGTAAAAGGTAAGTTGGAAGAGTGCATGTACCCGAAGCCACCGCACGCCAGCCGGCACCGCTCCACGCAGGCACTTGTGTCGCCGGTGCTCACCGCCTTCATGCAGCACGCGAGGGCGTGCAGCTAAGAACAATCAGTTTGCGGTTAGGGGAAATACGAATTTTCATTACTTATTATTCAAAAAATGGTCTTAAACCTTCTCGGCCCTCCCTCGATAAACCAAAATGAGGGAGAGACTATATAACCCCCGGCGGAAGCACAGTCGGCCAGGGTTCAGGATCCTAGGGGGATAAATCGGAGAACGATTCACACTGTATCGAGCACTGTATCTGCATATTTGCCGGAAGCGAGTCGCCACGGAAACCCAACCGCCTCAAGTTCTTCTGTGCAAGTACTTAGTGTTGGAAGAGCCGAATAACAGGAAGTGCCATGTCCAAGTTACTCGCCGGGAAAGCCGCACGCCCGACATATGTCTTCGATGCCATCCTTCAGTATGTATTTTCGGTAGTTCCGCATCTTGACCACCTGATACTGTATTGCAAAGATGTGCTGTATTGTACTGAACGCCTCGGTTTCTCCAAAGAGATAACCGACGCGCAGCCAGTGAACGTTGGCTTTTTTGGCACATGGAGCTCATATAGAGCCTTGAAAAACCTTCTGTGCAGCTCTTTCTCCTTCCATACGGCCTCTCGATCAGAGGTGCTACCTAGGGTAAGTCTTTGTCACTCGCCACGACTTCACCACGAATCCCATCATCCGAAGTCGATAAGAAGTAATTTAGAAGATTGCATATCTCTCGGTTGTGCATAGTATTTGAGCACAAGAGGCCCCGACCACTACACTTCCGTGGGATGTGCAATTTTTGGACCGAAGACCTCGGGTGATGCATCCGTGGACAGTCATTATTGTGCGGACTCTTCTAGCCAAGGCGTCTAGTTTAGTCTGAGACCATCTGAGTATGCCAAAGGTGTACATGAGAACGGGCATGACCCAGCCGTTATAGACTCGGATCTTCTTACAGCCCCACAAAACAACTGTTTAAAACTTTGTCAGACGCTCATAAAATACCTCGAAAACTGACTGTTTCACATCCGCCTATTTAACACTTATCGAATAGGACATGCCCAAATAACGATGTTTCTGTTTAGGAGAGAGCTTTTAGCCGAATGGAGCCGACCTCGACTCCATCGGTACTGACGATCCGTCTCCTCTCCACAGGCAGGATCGCACACTTATCATTCGGCGATCTTTAGAAGTTTCTCCAGTTTGTTAGCAGTGGGGGCGAGCAGTTTGAGGTCATCCATATAGAGAAGGTGAGTCATCAGTGTACCTCCTCTCCGACACTGAACCCGTCGCCTACTCCTCTAACAGTGTGCACAGAGGGTTCAGCGCAAGGCAAAACCATAGTGAGCTCAGACATGGTACTGGAATGGAATGGAATCAGACATGGAAGTGTCCGACCAATTTGTCGGCGACAGCATCAATAAGGAGCAGCTTCTTACTACCACGGCTACCGCCCCTACATCTGATCTGACTCTCCAAGATAATTGGATTTTCCACGATATGCCGATAGATATTGGAGGTTAGAACGGATGTGTCTTGTATATTATACAAAGACATATAATGGCGCGGTATTTTGATGAATCCGCAGTAGCTTCGTTCTTCGGAGCTAAATGATTGACTTTGTGGTTAAGATGTCCGGGAACGTCCCGGCCTCAAGGGCTGAAACTGTCGTACGAGCGTAGCATGACATCGCCAGAACCCCTTAAGCCAGTAATGTTGCAGTCCGTCTGTTCCCGGACTTTTCCAGTTCGGGGTTTTACGGAACGCAGCAGTTACGTCCTCTTCGGATATGCTTATGGAGTTCATTAGCGTCTCTCGGTGCATGCTTCCTCGTCAACCTGCATCCACGAGCCCTCTGTATGAGTGACAGGGTGCAACCATAGGCTTCGCCAAAAAGCGACGACGTCGGCCTGCGTCGGTCTATAGCCTGCCACTCTTTTTCTGGGATACTCCAATTTCTTATAGAACTTCTTTTGGTCACTCTCGAAGAGACGATTCTATTGGTACCTCTTTACCCTCTCTGAGTATCGTCGTATTCGATTCCCCCAAGCAGCGATCTTCTGCTTCAGGTCGTCAATGCGCTCCGTCAGTTTCAGGGTGAAAACCGGATCGGATATATCAATGTCCTCTCCGGGGAACACTCCCCTGACAAAGCGCATGACTCGGGATCTTTGTTACCTGACTTAAAGCTGGCAAATAGCCGATGAGGACCCTGGCCTTGGTGATACGGCGTTCGATCCTTCTCTACCAGGGTGGTACATCACTGTTCCAATTAGTAGTGTCCAGACCTCGGCATTCGGACGCCAACTATTCAGCATACCGCCACGGTGGCGCCAAACAGGATCGAATCCGTATCCCATATGCCAGTGCTGGACTCCAAAAACGGGGGCAGCATGTTGTTAACGGCCCCAACGACATCTCGAACCTTGATACTGAGAGGTACTCGGGAGAGCCGTGGTCTCATTTCTAAAGCCCTGCAATCTTCTCGTGATACTCCAGAATCGCCCCATCCAGTATGCTCCTCATATGCTCCAAATCCTGGGCGACTGTTCCCACAGAGCTTTCTACTGTTCCAGCAGATCTGGTATATGCAGTCTCCTCGTCGCCATCTGGCTGAAAAAAGACCACATCCTCAAGTGATGCGTCGTCCGGCTGAGGAACAGTCTTGCGTCTCAGTCATTTGAATTCGGTCGCGCTGAAGATTCCCCTGCGCTGTATGTACCTAACTGGATGCGCCAGGTTTTGTTCCGTGACGGCTAAACTTGGCTCCAGCAGCAGAAACTTTCGGTACATTGCTGCTCGATAACCCATCATCCTAGTTTGTGTCCCTGTGGCTCTGAAATATGTGCGCATAACGTTCAAATTTAATTCACGCGACCACGCCATCCGTCGTCGCATGGGTCCATCAGCGATGGGTCTCGAATGCTGGCCCGTAGAAGGCCCTGCCTTTACCAAGCCGGCTGGTGGAGATAATGGACGTGAGGGTGAGCCTGATGGTCGGCCCACACCTCTAGTTCGGCTGCGTTGCCTTCTGCAATGCCCAACGACAGCTCTGGACATGCCCTCACGACCCCAAGGCAGCGACTTTGTTCGTATTCCTTGCTCGTTCATCATCATACTTGCATTTGGGTTTCATATTACGAGGGGCACTTATTTCCCCGAAGGGACCGTTGGTCTGGGAGTCCACGGAAAGCACATTTATAGACGCCAGAAAAGGAATACTTCATATCCCCCACCACAGCAGACCCAGCCTAACCATAACTTTATTAGACCGACACCGCCCGACAGAGAGCACAAAACACCCCACCCCCGTGTCAACAATCCACATCGAGACCCAGTCTGATGATCTCCTACAGGTACGACGCCCCATACCTGTAGGGAATGTACTCCCTGACCCCATGGGAAAAGAGGGGGACTGATTGCGTAATGGGACAGCTATGTCACACGGCTGTCTTATCACGGGCGATGAGATAGTCAATTCCCTACGCCACAATTATTATTATTAAGTTAACAGCGAATGTGATCAGAATACAGTGTGAACAATTCACCTCTGTGAGTCGTTCCAGATTGCCGCCGACCAGTTGTTCGGAGACCTCGTTAAAAGTCTCCCACAGCTTGTAGGCGGTCAGCTTGAACGCGTGGCATGCCGCTATGCCTACCAATATCTTGTGCTGCTGAGTCACGAAGTCCAAGATTTGACACTCTGGCTCACTGAAAAGTTACAATCGATCATTTCTACATCTATACGTGGGGAACTATTTTTTTTTGTTTTACGGGTTCCAATTTTTTCAAAGTACTCTCCGCTTGCATCTATACAAAGTTCCATGCAACTTAACCAATTTTGAAAACATTTTTCCAACATAGAACTTCGAACGTAGCCAGCGTGCCTTCCGGCGATGAAAACTGTTTTCCTTTTAGCTGGAATTTAATTTTGGGAATTAAGAAAAAGTCACAAGGTGCCAAGTCGGGACTGTATGGGGGATGGCCTAAAACTTTAACTGGGGTACTATTCAAAAAGTCCCTTGTTTTAACCGCTGAGTGAACGGGCGCGCTGTTGTGGTGCAACAGCAGTCCGCGGAGACCTGTGTTTGAACGGTTATTAATCACTGTAGTAAAAACGTTTAGCAAGCTCGTAGCTACGTATCATTCTGCGTTAATGCTGCTTCGATTTCATAAAGGTACAGATATCAGGTAGGTAGTTAAAGTAAATAACCTTGCAATTATTTTGTTCGCGACGACCGGCTCATAATTTGTACGTAACATATAAGTTTATAAGTGTATAATTTATAATATAACAATAGGTTAAGGTAGGATACTAAAGTTAAATTACCCTTGTTAGTTCATTCCATTCAGACAGTTATTTCATTCATTGTAAAGGGATGTTGGAGTTGGACAAAGGACGAGAAATTGTATCAAACTAACGGTTCACGCTTCCGCCATAAAGATTGAATAAGACAAAAGACATTGCATAACAAACTGATGGTTTACGCTTCCGCCATAAACATTGAATGAGACAAAGGACAAGAAAGCGCGTTCCGACCTAACGGTTTACACATCTTCACTATTGACATTGAAAAGACAAAGGAACAGAAATTGCATCCCAGACGAACGGCTTGCACATGTGCACCGTAACGGGCACGTAGGCCGAAAACAGCGCACAATTGATCTTTGTAACAATAGAAACGCCCGACTCCAGCATCTCTCGTTGTATCAAATAAATAGGGGCGAATCCTAGCCCACGGCAGTCAACTCGTAGTCACCGCACTAAACGCATGTCTAACAGATAGTTAAGTCTGTATTGAATATAAATCGCAAGAGCAGTTCACTGCGTTTTTTTCTTTCTTCACAATCCCAGCACAACACAAGTGCGGGTAATACAAGCCCGCACATATTTTTTTTCCAGCGCTACACTCTTTTCACTATGGTAGGCGTTGGATCATTTAGAAACAGCCAAACAGTAGATTGAAGCTTAATTTCTGAATCATACTGGTAGTGTCAAGATTCGTCATCTGTGACAATATGGTAAACGCGCCGAGATATCAAATGCTTCAAATTTTCTTATCATATCACGGCACCAATCGACACGAACTTGTTTTGAGCCTCGGTGAGGTTGTGCTGCAACCAGCGCGATGCTATCTTCCTGACTCGTAGATGTTCATGTAATATTTCATACACACTCTCCGATCCAACCTGCAAACTTTCCCGAATCTCCTCTTAAATAATTCGCCTGTTTTCACAAATTAAAATTTTCACTACCACCACGTTCTCTACCGTAACAGCCGTGAAAGAGCCACGGCTTCTTTCTTCGTCAGCCAAACTTAGTCCACCACACTTAAATTCATTGCACCAACGATACACTGTTGCCTTATAAGGGCCCTTGTCTGCAAACGCCATTTGAAGTCTATTAAAACAATCTTCAGGTTTTAAATAACGTATAACATTTAAAATCATACAAAATCATAGCGCGGAAATATTCCCGTCGAATATCCATTTTTTAATGAGACACGATATTTTTATTCAGCTCGTAGAAAAATATGGAAGAAAATTTGAGTTTGGACAGTTTTGTTTTTATATTATAGATAATCATAGTTTTAATTGAAATCGAAATCAGCCAATGTTCCATAAATAAAAACCATTTGTCGCAAAACTCTCCGAATAACCTGGTACATATAAAATACGTGTGAAGAGAAATGTCCTGAGTGATTGATTGATTTATTAACGTAGATTCGTAACCGGTAAAGCTATATGAGTATGGCCGCCAAAAATTGTACAATAACAGTCGTGAATTTGTAACATACGTGAATGAAGGTAACACATGTGAACTTCATTAAGCCTAGTGTAGGTACATATCTAACAGAAATTCCTAATAATTTTTGGTGTTATTTTTTTTTGTCAAAATAAAAGAAGTGTCCAGCATGCTTTAATGGTATATTATATAACAATAATTATCAGTTTTTGGAAATTCTTTGTAACGTAAATTAACTTGGTAAATTACTTATAAAAAAATTACAATTAGTCTTCAAACACTTATTCTCTTCGTACCTACAAAAAATATAGACAAACGCGCATAGTACCCAAAAAAAAATATGTAAGCACAAGTAGGCCTGCGAGTTATATCTAACAGAGTAAATCTATCTTAGAGTTAAAAATAAATTTGATCACTAATTCAATCTTTTAACAAATATGCTTTCCCATTTAACTCTAATTAATTTTTTTTAAACCACACTTATTTCGGGAACAACATCACGATCTCTTTTTGTAGGTACAAATTTTAATGTTGGTTTATAAATTGTTTTTAAAAACTAAAAATTTTCTTTGTGTGTTTAATATTTTGTCTTCCACATAGTACTGACGTGGATGGGGTCGGATCGTCTATATTTATATTCACTTTATCTACTATATTTAATGTATCAGATTTTTCAATTTTTTTGAGCTTCAGTGGACTATTGCCAAAAGTTTTATTACAGAATGCACGATTTTCTGGTCTATACCTCACGTCTGATAATATGGTTACTTTTGTCTTATTCTTGTTTTCACCAGTTTTACAAGTTTTCTTTATATTATTCCTGTTTCCTTTTTGTTCTTGCTCCGAATCAGTCATTTCACTTAATTCTGACATTTTTCTTGTTTGCTTAATAACTGGTTTTGCTTTATTTTTCCGATCTGGGTTATTTTCGATTTCTTTTTCGGGTTCTTTATTTTGAACAAGCAGGTGGTTTTTAACATCCAAACATCCACAATAACCTTTGGGGGACAGCATACCATTACAAAAACAGCTCAAACATCTGAATTTAATGACATTCGCTGCCTCCGTGTTAGCAATTTGATGTAGAGCCATGGTCTGTGGTACTGGCGTCAGAGTATCTGATATTGAGTATGTACTTGGCGATATCTGTCTTTGAAATATAGAAGGTCATTATTGAAGTATCATAGCCTTTGAGAATTTTAAATGCTGTATCAGCATTTGGTATATCTGTGCCCTGTGACACATAGCCATCAAATCTGCGTTTTATAGCGCCACCAACCCCATCGGCGGCTCCTTTGCCATGGGAAGCTTCGCTACGGTTCAACGTAGTGTGGGAATCCTATCAATTTTGTGTATTTTGAAAACAAGAAAAAAATCTTTTTTTGTTTACATTGGCTGGTGGGGCTTGGTGGTGGGGCCGTCAGAAAAAAAGTGTACAGTTGTGACAGCCGGAAATTCTGTTCTAATATGGTTAAGAATAGGTTCCAGATGGGCCCATATCGCCTCTGAATCATGTTCGTTGCTGGACGATACGGAAGCAAATGCTTGTGGCTTGTTCCCATTTGTGTATAAGACTCCGGTATGAATAGTTATTTGTGGTTTCGAAGCACCGAAGTGCATAGATTGAACTTCTATTGCATAGATTGCCCCACCGAAACCGGATAATGGCCACGTTGCACCCTATAGACCGATTTTTTTTTTTTATACAGAAGAGGGCGGACGAGCAAGCGGTCTCACGTGATGGTAAGTGTTACCGCCGCCCATGGACACCTGCACTCGATCATTCTGCTTGTTAAAATGTTCCTCAACTGTGAACATTTTCTAGTCCATAAATAAGATTTGTCTGTGAGCTCCCTTTGCGTACAGCCAAAGAAGTTTTAGTTTGTCAACCCTATGTTTCTTTACATTATCAGTTAAGAAATGACCAGTACGTTGTAAGCAGCAAGTCCTAAATCATCTTTTAAAATATGTGACATGGTTCTGGGTGCTATATTAATTTCTCTAGATAATATCTTTTGCTTATCAGCTTAGTGCTAAAAAAAGACTGGCTGTATATTTTAAACAGTGTTATTTTAACAACTTTAGAACAACGCACAAATCTGCGAGCCAACATATTGCATCTCCATGTCGTCGGACAGATCCTCCGTGATCTAATGGCCCAGGTACTTGAAATGTGTCACTTTATCGAGTGGGGAACCATTGAGCGAGACTGGCGGTACAGTCGAGTATGTTTTATTACCCTCCTTAAACACTAATAGTTGTTTGTGGAGTTGTACCTGAGCTCGTGTGACTACCTCTCGCAAATAGTCAATAACGTCCTAAAAGCACTGATCAATGGAGCCAGCGTCACCATATCATCTACCTAACTGATGTTATTAATAAAGCAGCCATCTACAGAACAACAGACGCCAGTGCCGCTAAACTCCCCGATCAGTTGGTCCATGTATGTATATTGTATAGCCTGAAGAGCTTAGGCGAGGTTAATCCACCATGCCTCACTCCACACTCCAGCCCATACACGTCCGAAAGCGAACCCACCCATCCTATATAATTGATTTGATTACTGTACTAGTACCTGAAGGTGTTAATGATTTCCAATGATAAGTCAGTATCAGAGTACATTTTATTCCATATAACTTCGTATGACACCAGATCTAAAGCCTTCGATAAGTCCAGAAAGCACACAAACATGGGTGTATTCCTACCACAAGTATTGTACTGGACCAAAGACTTCTTAATACTAGCATAATAGACAAACAAAGATCATTTTGATATGTGAGTATTTTAATACGCAAACGTGTGCGTAAGTTTCTGTACGTATGAGTGAAAAATAGTGTAGTGTTGTTCCCACTTCCTACCAAATTAATTTCTCTATGACACCTTTTGTATGTAAGTTTTTATAGGCTGATATGAAATTCCTTAAGGTAGGATTATTATTGAATTCTCCTCTGGATTGGATAGTATCAAAAAATGTTTCGACGTCGTCTTGCGATAATTTGTAAAAAGGGAAGACTGTAGTAGGTTATTTTCAATGTATCTCACAAACAAACATTTTAATGACCTGATGTTTATTAATAATCCTACTAAACGTAAGCGATTTAAAATTTAAGGTAAAGAAACTTGAAGAAACTAACGTGATTTTTATAATTGACTGGCGACACGACAAAAAATTGTGAGATTATTGCACATTTTGGAATGCAGCCCAAATTGTCACGTCTTCAGACAATCAAAGAATCAAAGATCAAACATCAAAGAATCTGTCAATCAAAGAACGTGTCACGGTCAAAACAAGAATAATTATTAATCGAGAAGTTAGTAAATAATAGTGAAAGTAGGTAACAACGGTTAAATATAGTAGGTACAAAAGATTCTGATTGCGTTACGCTGTACCCTCAAGATTTTACACAAAATCAATAAGAAAAGAAAGGAGATTGAAACAAAACAACGAAATCAATTACATACCTACTTTTTAAGGAACCCCTTTTGGCCGACTTTTCTCAATGGGGTTGATGCTTACGATATTCTCCGTCGTGACGACCGATTGAATGATGGGGATACTCTCCAGTTCCGCAATAGTAGTTATACGATGCGGAGTGCCCTCCGGTGCATCACCATCACAATGCCATCCCTGGTCCAATTGGACTATTTGGATATTCCAAACCGCTGACGTGCTGCCATGAAAGTCTTATGCCATGATTTGGTTAAAAACTCTGAGAAAGTGATACCTGTACTCTTAAGACAAATTTTCTAAAACTAAATCCTGTTCTTGATTATGACATCACTGAGTTTAATTGGAATTGGCCTGGACCAACTCTGACGTAAACGGCCTAACCGGTGACAACGGCTGATGTCCTCAGTAGATATTCTATTGGTCTTGAAATGCTCAGATATAATTTTAGTAACTGAACCTGCTTCATCCTCATTTTTTGTTTCGAGAACTCTGTGTGAACGTCTGCTCCTCATTTTTTGCTGATCAATCTGTCTGGCAAGAAGTTCAAGTTGCTACTGCAGATTATTTACCGCTGACAGAATTTACCTATGTAATACTTCCAAGATTTTTTGTATACAATATATCTATTTTAACACGAATTTCTTCATAAAAGTATCTACACAAAGTAGAATGTTTTATTTACAATATCAATTGCAAAAAAGCACTTATTTACCAAAAATTAACAATGGGAATTCACATGGGAATGTCCAAATTGATATTTACCAATTGATATGAAATTAGTCTTCGTCGGGACTATTTCGATGTGTAACACCACAATAAATCACTGCACATGGTACCATTGTCAATAAATACGCATATTAAATGAAAATATCTCCAAATAAATCTAAAATTGAAATAAAACACGAGCACTTGACAGACTGCTAGATTGTGGGATCTTATTGTTCGACAAACCGGTTTTAGCTGTCAACATGTCGCCATCTCTATCGCACTCGTTGTTTTTGCATAAACATTAGGAATCTCGCTCGCACCCCATCTTTGTCTATTACGCTAGTATTAAGAAGTCTTTGTACCGGAGAGTGTGCTTGAGACATAGTATTACAAACTCAGTCGATAGCCCAGGTCGAAAATCAAATTGAATATCCACCAGCCATAAATGTTTGCCTAGATGTTTATCAAACACACCGTCCAGCACTTTGGCTATAATTGTAGCCAGGGAAATCGGCCCGTAGTTTCCATTATCTGACGCATCACCTGTCTTGTTTTTTATGATGGGAACTATCATGGTTTTCATTAGTTCATCAAGTATATGTCAAGAATATGTCTAATGCAAAAGGTAAATAATAAAATATTTATTTATCTTATATACAGATAAAATGAAATAAAGATTGAATTTAAGTGCGTTTAATTTATGTGTTGAAATAATAAATATTATTGTAAAGAATTAAGTATACTAACTATGACTTATCGTAATAAATGCAGAAATACTAAATGAAAAAAGCTGATTATTAAATTTTAATTTTGTATATCTATACCTAATTACTTATAATTATTGACTCATTGTATACTGCTTTAATACATACCCGCTCCTCAACTGAGACTGTCTTCGCACAACGGAGTATCTAGTGGCTATAGTGACAGATTTGGATAAATGGTTGACCGTATCAAAAACTATAATCATTCTCACGAAGACCATTGCCCCGTAATTAAGCTTGCTGTTAAGAGATTTAACATATGTTCCATCCTAAAAACAGTACAGGACATTGTTCGTTAGATCATACCTATGGATCCTATACCTATGGATGTTTCGAGTGAATGTTCGATGTGATTAGCATGTTTCGAGAAATAAATATATACCATTTTATGGAAGAATACTATAGAATGAAGAATATTGCCTATTCCTCATTCTTTCTAATACCTTTTTCATATCCTGACTTCCAAAGGTGGCCATCATTTTTGACTGATTTTGACATGTATCGCAGATGTTCATAGCATAGATGTCTATCGTCACCTATGAAGATCTACCCCAATTGCCATATTAGGGACTATTGCCCCTATATCACTCTCTGGAACACCTTTTTATATAAAAAAATAAAATTATGATAATATGAGAAGCCATAAGTGTGTAGTTCTTAGTGAAGAATTTTTGACTAAACTTGTGTTATAAAAACTTAAGACCATTGGAAAGGCTGACTCACCTAATTAATGTATTTAGTGCATCTAATTCGGGAGAGACTCGGGTGCATTTAAACTAAGTAGATTGAAAAGCAACATTACCTCTAAAACTTTAGCATGTTTCATCAGCATGTGATCTCGAGGAATCCTCACATTGTCAAATCCTAAGAAACCGTTATTAACTGAATTTAATCCCAACTTTGCTCCTATATCTCCAACCTTAATGCCAGGGAGAGGCATATGAGTATCCTCGTCCCGCACTCGTACTATAAAGGAATGAATGCCGTGACATTCACCTTTGGTGTACAGTTGAGCTACTATGATGCAGTAATTTGCTGTGTGACCCACTGCAAGTTTAAAAACACGATTATAGTGTCCGATATCATTAGTCTTGGTTGACTTTTTAAGACCACTTGCTCGCGATACTCACGGCCTCCGGGCCACCACTTGTACGAGGTGAGTGTGGGACTGTGCAGCACAAACTCCTTGGTGCAGGGGTCGTACGTTGCTGTTGTCTCCAGCCCGCGGATGAACGTGCCATGGCCGAGTTCTGTCTGAAATGTTGCTGCTTATGAAAGAAAGTATGCTATTGTTTATTAAAATAACGGTTTATTAATATGGAACCATTCTCAAAGCGATTTTTTTAAAAATAACAGTATTAAATTTCAATTTAAACCACATTCGATCATTTGATTTGATTGTCGATTGGAAGGTGAAGAAAGAGAACTTTATTATGTCAATGAGTCAGGGTGGAGGCAAATATTTGATGTGAAAAATCCTTAGGAAGGTGATTTATCTAAAGAAAATAACCCTATGTCCCTTCATGCAAAATTGCAGCATGATTCGTCGACCCGTTGATGCGTGAAGGCGTTTCAAACAAACAAATAATCAAATATCGTGTATTTTTTTATTTATTAGTAAAGCTCGAGGTGCCATCCCATATTGTTTCTATTGGCAGTTGACCAAAAAAGTTTGATGAATACTGCTCTAGTATCTATTGGTAGATTTGAAAACAAACAAGGTTTTGTTATGCTACGGCCACACATTCGTAGCGTGACGTCGCGTCATTATGAAGTACATATTCGTATTTCTTGGGGAAATGTCTTGGCCTTATCTATCGCGACAGCGCGAACCTTCGCTGAAGCCCGACAGTGTGGCCATAGCATAAGCAAGATGATTCGCGAGTCAAATAGTTTTTAGCACATGAACAAAAACTAACATTGCTCAAAATATAATGTTAAATTCTAAAACTGAAAGCCACCACCGTAAGAGGTTCATCCAAGCGTTGTGTCCTTGAAAAGGAAAATATTATACCTAGGTACTATTAGTTAATAGCAATTATATTATGGAATCAGTAGCATTGGGTGGTCTACATACCTATTGATATATTATGGAATCAATAGCATTGGGTGGTCTACATACCTATTATTATAATATGGAATTAGTAGAATTGGGTGGTCTACATATCTATTATTGTATAATGGAATCGATAGCATTGGGTGGTCTACATACCTATTGATATATTATGGAATCAATAGCATTGGGTGGTCTACATACCTATTATTATATTATGGAATTAGTAGCATTGGGTGGTCTCCATACCTATCATTGTATTATGGAATCGGTAGCATTGGGTGGTCTACATACCTATATTACATATTATACATTAATAACATTATTAACAAATAGGTTATCGTTAGGCGAATGTTTAATATAGAACAGTAGATAGACAAGTGGGTATGTATGTACAATCATAGAATGCAAAGTGTACCGGGCAGACCAGTACCTGTGCGTAACTGCCTATGATGGCACAGTCGAACGCCCTGGGCAACCAGCGCTGCTGCTGCTCCTCATCGCCCTGGTTGAGGATGGCGGGCATGAACATGATGTAGTGCAGCGCGAGCGGCGTGCCGTCGCGCGTCGTCGCTGACCCGAGGACACCTCCCACCAGGTCTCTACAATCGTTCATGTCACTTATCATTTTATCAAGAATGAGTAAATCCGAGGTTATCAAAATATCCTGCTTGTACAGTGAGATTATTTTTACAGAAAGAAGGTGGCAGAAGAGACGATAGTCCACCTAGTGATAAATGATACTGTCGCCCTGCGACATGCGCGATACCTACATCTGCCCAGATGATGCCAACATATTATCTCACTAACTACAGAATATACTACCTACCTCATTTTACTGTAATCTTCTGTGAGTGAGGGTCAACTCCGTTAGTCGGACACGCCAGCGGCTTGTGAGTACAGCGTGCGCTCTCCCCCTCCAAACCATAACGTGCGGTACCGTACGACTCTCTTACCATTCTAACACATAAATTACCTACTTAATTAGATCATTACCTATATTTTATCATTAAGGTAAAACTTATACCTGTTTGAACTATTGCCGAACATCACGGCGCGCAGCAGCGGCGGCGTTCAATCGTACATACATGGTAACATTACTTACTTATAACTAGTGACACCGGCCTGGCCTTCCTGCTGCAGGCGTCGTACTAATGTGAATAAAACCACCGAAGCTTTAATGGCTGTCTCATATCTTTCTTTGTGACTAAGGTATTCCTCTGGTATTCCTTCAGATTCCTGTTTATTACTCAAAATTATACTTTCTGTAAACATAAATTAAACACAAAAGATACAGAAATTAAGTACATACAAAAGTTTAATGTATTCAGAACCTAAATGGATGCAGTTGTGATTTTTACGTAGAAACAGGAACACATGACATTTTCCATTTTGAATGCAATTTATTATACGAGGGCCACACTGAAAGTTTCCGGAATGAATAAGAAAAAATCACAATGAATGGCCAAAAATCAATTTATTGTTTCTCAAAATATTCTCCGTGAGCGTCAATTCCACTCCTCAGTGGTGACCTCGGAAACATGTTTTTCATACTCTTCGACAGCCTCTTCTGAAGAAGATGAAAATCGTTGACCGCCTAATTATTTTTTTTAATTAATTATTTTTTTTGGAATTGGCGGAAATTTAATTAGCGTAATTTTTGGAAACAAGAAGTTACAAGGTGCCAAGTCGGGACTGTATGGAGCATGGCTCATGTGTTCTACGTTTTTCACCTTCAAAAAGACGTTTGTCTGTTTGGCCGTGTGAGCTGGCATTGTCATGGTGCAAGAAGGTCACATGCCTGTCTGCTTCGATCATATGGCGCACAGCGTCGATGTTTTTGTTGTTGACAGCGGTGGACGGGCGACCTTCGCGAAATTCGTCATTGAGATTGACACGACCGCGCATATCACTTAAAATCGTAGAAAATCATACAGCGAAAATTTTTACGAGTTAAATCCATCGTAATGCAGCCATGCAATTTTATGACGCCACAATAAAAAAAACAAATGACTGTTATTTAAATGAAACAAACTTTATTCTACAGCCAAAAAGTTCCATTTTCAAATATTGTAATTACTTTTTAAATATTGTTTATGTAATTTTTTTTTAATGGACTAGTGGGCGGACGAACAAGCGGTCCCACGTGATGGTAAGTGTTATCGCCGCCCATGGACACCAGCAACACCAGGGGGTATGCGGGTGCGCCGCCGACCTTGCAAAATCCTATTCACAGCTCTGTTGAAGAACCGCATATCGTAGCTCAATGGAAAGACCTCTTGAGGCAGTTCGTTCCACAGCCTACGGGTTCGCGGTATAAAGTAATTGGCCAGTTCCGGAAATTTTCAGTGTGACCTAGTCTAAATCTAAATAATTCTATTTCTAAATAACGGCAAATGTGACACGAACGCTCATTTTCCCTATATACGTAAAACTGAAACAAACGATACCAGAGTTTAAAATAAGAGCCCCAGAATACGTATCCATGCTGATTTTGATAGGAATACATACTAGGTATCATACTAGGTTCCGTATGTCTTGGTGTATCTGTGGAAACTTTCCTTGTGCTTGGATATTGTGTGGTGACAGGGTGACACTAGGGCACAAATTATTCCACAGTTTAATTTAGGTTGCACATTAATAAACATTTATAGGTATGTATCTATACATTCACCGGCCGGCAAATTACCCATTTAATTTAGCACCTACTTTGAAACTCATCCAAATAAAACAATTTCTTCGCTTTTATAAGGGCAGTGCGAGATAGTAAAATGTTTCTTTGAGTTATGTACTTAATGAAACCAGCTGTTACACGCAACTGAATCGCATTGAATTAGGAGATTAAAATCATCCTGCGTTAATCTATAGGTAGGTATTACTAACTACACGTAGGCCAGGCAGAAATAAGTTGATTATGAAGTAGCAAACAAACACACTTTCGCATTTACAATATAGTTAGACTGAGACCTAGATACTTATATAGGTACTTACATTTTTTTTAGATGTACCTATTGTACATTATACTTAACATATTATTAAACAAGTAACATGCCCCTTGTATTTTTCTGCTTTAACACTACCGCAAATAATAGAACAGAATAGAAAAAAATTACAGAACATATAACAAAACAGGACAACTCAGAGTAACAGAATATACAACTCGTCCAAATGTGGAGGATAAAGTCAGATAAGAAGTAAGTACTTATTATTTTCTTAGGTTTTCGCGATTACTATACATAGCAATTAAATAACTTTGAACGGTTTAAATAAAATCAATGACAAATAAAATCAATTCGTCACCCCGTGACCACGTCCACTGTAAAGTGTTCGAAACGTCGGGATATAAATAATGTCAAATATACGCGATTTAAACCGTTCAAAGTTGTTTAATTGCCATGTAAGTACTTATTGTTAGTACAAAGTTCAATCAATAAATAACAAATAATAAACGCGTTTATAATATATATTATAGACATAAACCTACCTCTTTCTTTGCGTTCTAAAGTCTTATCCGGCCCTCCGTCGATGAATGTCGTCAATTCCTGTATATCGAACGTACATTGGTCCCTTTCCCTTTTTAAATCAGGGTTTACTTTAACCATCGCGTTGCGTTATTCACCGAACAATAATAATTAGTCTCGATCTAGGACAACGTTGCACTTAACGATTACGAGACAACCGGTTGCATATAAAACTTGACAGTGAATGGTACACGATTGCATTAACATGTGCCTCGTGCATTTAAAATCTATATTTTATAATATTGTATAGGGACTTTGTGTGCGTGACATAACACCGCTCAACCGTCTACTTGTTGTCTTTGTTTCTGGTAAGGTTAAGGGGTCGTTTTAATTTCATGTTATTTATTTTAATTGCGGTGATTCGACAACTCTAGTTCGGTGACTTCATTAAATTGCTCTGTAGTGTGCGACCGAAGGTCAGTTTTTAGCCGAAACCTCAATCATACTTAGAAATCTAAGAACACTGACTAAAATTTCTACTTAACAATGCAAACTCTGCATTATTATTTTGTTTTATGCGTTACAGTGTTGATATAATTGTAAATATATACTTTAAATAAATAAATTACACTTTTCCGAAAATGATAACCTCGGTTTTATTCATGTTAATTTATTAACATGAAATACAACAGTAACATAATAGCAAACTAGGTTTTGAGCAATGCAATTTAGCTAAATTAAATGCTATTGTATAATGCTATTCATAAAAAAATTAAATAGTGGCAGTGCTAATAAATAGCGATAATATATTTTATCCACGGGCTAGAAATTAACATTTAAAAAAGTTTTAATCAATTTGATTCTTAGTACCTAATGCGAGGGCCACACTGAAAGTTTCCGAAGGTAATAAGTGTCGCGGCTCCACATCGCCGCTTCAACATTTTTTATTATATTTAATATTCAACTACCGTCGCAAAATATGGGTAGCCTGCCGTTTTGGTGCTTACCTACATGTTTTTACATACAAAATGTCAGTCAATCAAAGTCGTGAGCCTAGACGCACTAACATTGCATCCAGTAATAAAACCAGTCACACCAAGCAAACTTTCGGGTTTTATTTCGCCAAAGGGAGTAGAACTCGCAGTGTCTCCAAGCGTAGACATTGGTTTTTTTTTTTGGCGACCGTGACAGAACGCCCGAGGAGATAAATAAAACAATATAAAAAAAGCTTAAAGCATAAAAGCTTGCTTTTAAAAAGGTTTTTTTTATATTATTTTATTTTATTCGTTTTAGTTGTTAAATGTCGTAACCCACAAATAACAAAGTTTGAACAGCTTGTAGCGGCGGCCATTTTGAAAAAAATACATAACTGAGTAGATACTAGATTGTATTGTCACCAGTCTCAAAGTGTGTGCAAAATTTCAGCTCAATCGATTAGGTGGAACTGGTTTAAAATTCAATTGCAAAATTTGACCCTCACATACTAAACAAGTCGAGTTGAATAAAAACTTGTAAAAAATATAACGAATAGCCAAAATCAATTTATTGTTTCTTAAAAATATTCTCCTTGAGCGTTAATACACTTCTCCGTACGAATAAACCAATTTCCATAATATTTATTCCACTCTACCGTGGTGACCTCAGAAACTTGTTTTTCATACTCTTCGGCGGCCTCTTCTGGCGATGAAAATCGTTGACCGCGTAATTGGTTCTTAATTTTTGGAAACAAGAAGAAGCCACAAGTTGCCAAGTCGGGACTGTATGGAGGATGGCTCATGAGTTCTACGTTTTTCGCCTTCAAAAAGTCGTTTGTCTGTTTGGCCGTGTGAGAGCTGGCATTGTCATGGTGCAAGATTATGCGACATTTACCGTTGTTTTTAAGGAGTTCGTCAATAACTTCAGGCAGGCAAATGGTCGTGTACTGCTTTGTTTCGGGGTCGTAGCTGTAAATATATGTTTCGTCACCTGTTACTATGTTTCACGCCAAATTTGACGCCCCTTCGTTGAGTCTGGTAAGCATGGCATTGCACCAAGTGACGCGTTCTGCTTTTTAAACCTCAGTCAAATTGTGTTGCATCTACCGCAAACACGGCTTTCGCACAGTCAAATGTTTGTGTAAGATTGATTGTATCTGACTCGTGCCTTTGCCTAAGGATGCCCGAATCTCATGGTAGGTCACATACCTGTCTATTTCAATCATATGGCGCACAGCATCGATGTTTTTGTTGTTGACGGCGGTAGACGGGCGATTTGCAACAGGCGAAGTCACACAATTTTTGCTGTTAGCTACGAATTTCTGGATTCGAATTTCATATCTGACAGCAAAAATTGCGCGATTTCGCCTGTTTTAAATTGTCTTTAAGCTATGTAATATAATAATCCTGCGGGATAGTGTCCTACGTGTTGATTTATATTAAGAAACTATACCAGACGGCGCTACTATCGAGTGACAGCTGGATGGAGCATTTTAAAATAGAAAAAAAGAATAAATAGGTAGGTAGGTACCTACACTTAGATAACAATTTGTTATATATGTTATCTAAAACCTAATCCCCGCTAATGCGGGCAGTGAAGAAACTTCCGTCAGTGGGCAGATAGCCCAGAAGCGGAACTCCAACCCTTGTTTGATGAGAAACGACTTTGGAAGCTCGAGTGCCTTTAACTGCCTTACTACAGTAACTTGCGAAGAGGAAACTGTGCGTTAATAAAAAATATTACTATTCATTGTTTCTATAGGAGCCCCTCTTCTACACGTTCTTTGATATGTGTTTGATATTAAACTGTTTTTTTTTTGTTATAAAGATAAATAGTAATTACAAGTAATAAGGCCAGGGATGGAAAAATGTTTTTTTATTTCGAACAAGTTCTTTATTCTGACAGTATTTTTTGTTTAAAATAGGTGTTTTTTATTTCAATAAAAAATGTTTGTTTGTAAAATCTTATCTTTGTAGAAATGTTTGAAATCCACGTTACTTACACGCAAAGTTTATATAAGTAACAAGCTAACAAGTACTATCTAATTACATTATAAGGGGTCATCCATAAATTACGTCACACGTTAAGGGGTAGGGAGGCGGTCAACAAAGTGTGACATCGTGTGACAAGGGGGGGGGGGGGGGGACGAGTCATAAGCTTCGTGACGTCACATGTATAAATCTAAAGTATTAAAACTCTAAACTTCAACTCTAACGAAAAACTCTAATTTTGGAAGTGCTGTTTTAATTGAATAATTTCTAAATTAAAAATTGCAAAATATGTACGTCACACCATTGGGGTGTCACACAAATGTGACCACCTGTGACAAAGACGGGGGGGGGGACTCCAAAAATCATGAAATTCGTGTGACGTAGTTTATGGATGGCCCCTAATGTAATACATACATAGTGGCGTAGGTATGTAGCTGTCGATTGATACCTTATTGCGCCATCGATTGGTCTTTGAAAGTACAGAGTACTGATACCTACTTTACCGGTTTATAAAACAACAGTAGAATTGAACCTTATTTTCATAAGATTAAGTTAATAGTTCGCATCCAGGTAATCTTGGTAATCGCATAAATCAATCAAACTCGATGCTGATATCGGTTATGAATATACCCTAACTAAGCGACTAGTGACACCAACACATTTTGTAGCAAATTTATTGGACCCAGTGCAATGCAGTACATATAATATAAACTTACTATAAATAAGCAATGCCAGATGTAATTAAATGCAAGGCAATGACAGCGCCACTCTCAGCCTCTTATTTGAAGAACACGTCAATGCCTTAGAATGGTGGCCGTCTTTTAAGGCCACAAATCAACAACTATAGAATTGGGTAAGCAGCTGCGTATTGCTGTAGCTTCCAGGGCAGAAATAGAAGAATATTTCTCTACGTTTAGGTTCATACACTGACCCAATCTGGAACCGACTAAGTACTGAAAAAGCTGCAAACTTGTCGCAGTGTTTAAACATTTATATAAGTTATATCTTAATATTTTTTATTATCTTTGTCTATTTTAATAAACGATGTTATTACCTACCAAACCCTGATTTTTTATTAAAAGATACATCTCATTTCTAAGCAGCTTCTATGGCGATCAATTTTGTTCCTTGATATTTTTCATTACGAACGTAGCTAAGCCTAATGTTGCCTGGCTTGTTTAAAAGTACATTCAATGAAGTTAAAGGAAGCCAGTTAACGTTGGATTTAGCTTATACTCTCGTACATGGGGTATTGCAAAAATCAAGGTACAAGGTCTGGCAGCGAAAGTTGCCTGGAAATAATACGAGGGCACATAACTCAGGTGCCCTCTATACTTATAATACCTACCCTACACACATATCACTCGCTCCCACATTATATACACAATGTAAATATTATATGAGAACTGCAAAGCAAAGTTATAGTCCTTAGACAAAACTCACAGATGTTTGACATGTTTTTTTTTTTCACGTTTTTATTTGTTAGAAACAGTGCTTCTGGCCGTCCATTTTAAACTTGTTTTTAATACATTTGTTAGAATCTTTTAGGCAAAGTAGGTCAGTTTAAAACGTGTCTTAAAACACTATTAGAATTATGCCGTCCCTGAATAAGGCCAATAAAAGGTATAAAACTAACCTTAATTATTATATATTTTGTTTGTGTAACATACATATAAATATAAATTCATATAAATATAAATACATATAAATTCCACACCGCTCATACTACAAATTAATTAAAATATTTAGCTTCGGAACACGCGCTCAGTATGATTGGCCTATCAAAATAATAAAGTACTAATATACAAAGTGTATAAGTTTACAACGCTTATACGTTTATTAATAGAACTGGTGTATAAGCTCTAAACTCTTAAACAGTCGCTATTCCATGAACAAGACAGAAGTTAAAGGATTTTTTATAAGTACTAAGAGTTAGTAATCTAGAGTTACTTTAAATATAATTAAATACATCCCGCGGTTTGTGTGATGGAAATATCCACTACCAATTTCTCCCACTAAGGGGTCACATTCGTTCAGTCCGTCACTTTTATAGGAAGTCGAATCGAAGGAAACCCTATTATAAAGAGCAAATCCCCTAGAAATATAATGAGCAACGACTTCTCTTCATCTGCGATCGCATTAAGCACAGCGGGCGCCTGTGTCCGAGTTCCAGCTCAAACGTATATCAAAATATTTTTATTATTATTATAGAAAATACGAAATTTTGAAAGTTTCAGATTAATATCGATGCAGTGTAGATTTTTGCGTGATAATTAACTAAACAAGCGTTTAGTTAAATAATTAACTGTAGTAGGTAATTAATTAATACTTGTAATAATTAACAAGTAAAAGAAAAAGTATTTTAGAAAAAAATGCCTTTGTAGGGAAACTAACGTCGCTCGCTCGCGCCAGTACACGTTCTAGGATAAGTTCTCATAGGCTCCTATGTATTCAAAGAATAAATTAAGGTTTGCACGAGATTTATGGTAAATTAAAATCCAGTATTGTGTAAACTTTATATTAATCTATCAGTGCACATTCACTTCCTGCCGGCGAGCTGCGCCTCGTCCTCGCGCGCGAAGGTCTGCAGCAGCTCCTCCTTCTTGGCGTGGATGCGCTCCTCGCGCCGCTTGCGAGCCTCCTTCACCTTGTTGCGGCGCGCTTCCGCTTGGTCACTGCGCACACACACAACGATACAGTTACAATCAGTGGGGCTTGCCAACCATCCGGTTTTCGATCGGACAGTCCAGTTTTGACGCGATTTGTCAATGTCGGTTTCCCGTTTTGACGCACAATGTCCTCTTCGCAGAAAAACCCCTACGTAAAAAAACCCTTTCAAAATTTTAGAAAATTTTACGCAAAATGACTTTTACTTTTAAGGCTAAGTCCACATAACGTGTGTTGTGATAACCGGCGTTTAGGAAACGGTCTTTCGGACAGGAAGCGTAACCAACGCTTTCATTGTGCGCCAAACGCATTATCATAACTGTGCACGTCAAGCGCTAATCCTCTGACCCTAGCTTAAATGGATTAGTACCACATTTTAATTTTAGGTACAATGTAAAGAATTTTTTATAACATTTTTACATAGTTATGTTACATAGTTACATAGTTTTTTATAACATAATAACGTATAGTGGAGTGTAGGCTTTCTCGGCTGGTGTCCATATTAATTGAATCTTCCGGTCTACTTGGCCGAGGTCTTCTGAAATCTCTTCTCTTTCTTCTCTTCTCTGTTCGAGCGCAACTCGCGAAGCCGAAGAGATAACATCTCTCCGAAAGTGAACGCAGTCGCCGCTGAAGATGTCAACCGCAGTTGTTGACGAAACGTTTGGAAGAAAGAGAAGAGATTCCAGAAGACCTCGGCCAAGTAGCCCGGAAGATTCAATTAATAATAACGTATGTGTATCTAAAATAAAACTAAAGCTTCCATCATTTACTATTATCAAAATAAATTTGTTGTAATGGTTAAAAATTTATATTATCGAGGAATATAATGAATTACAGGTTATGTGACTGGCATTCAATCTCAAGTAAATTATTAAGTAAGAAGACAGTTTATCTAAAGTGGCCAGTCATCATTTACATATTTAATAGGCTACATGTGTAACAAGTATAGTCACTGAATATAAAAGTGACTTACACATGGACCTGCATAAAAGTTGGATGTCGCAAAGGGAAAAAAAAATGAGTAGCATCATCCATACATAACATTCACAATAGAAACCGTTTTGCGTAAAGGACCTTTTGTCGAGAGGATATAGGGGGTATTCTGCGTAAAGGACATTTTGTGTAAGGGTCTTGCTGCAGAGGTCATTTTGCGTCAAAACCCGGTTTCCTACATGCAAGTCACACAGATTATAAAAACAAGAGAGATATGTTATTAGTGCAAATTAAGATGAATACCGATGTAACCACTTTTAAAGTGTGCGTGTCAAACACTAACACGCATCTTAAATCTAACGCTCTGATTTGCTGCTCGTAAACAAGCTGAAAAGTAACAAAAACAATACTACACTCAAACTGTAAAAGGGATATGATATTTTGAGCATATCGAGGCGTCAGGCATCTCGCGCCCATGGCTGGCATATCTCCCTTGTTTTTATGATCTGTGATGGATGAGACAGACTCAAATTGTCCGGTTTATTCACAAATTTTAAAAATTAAGTGGGAGTTATTCTTTCCTCTACACATCTACACAAACATTAGCATCTATTTCCCTTCGTTAATTCATCAAGTACCTTGAAACCCATCTCACGGAAGACTACCTTGAAATGTACTGCATTTCCCACTTTATCTTATTTCCCTAATGTACGTACGTGTTTCGGTAGTGAGTGAGATGTGCCAGAGCCCATTCCCATACTATCCCTCCCAAGTTTCCCAACCCTTTCTCCAAATCCATTCCTATATCTCTAAAGGTAGGCATCCGGGGGCGTGCCGCATCGCGGATGTCTATGGACGACAGTATCCACTTACCATCAGGTGGACTGTATGCTCGTCTGCCACCTTCGTACATTAAAAAAAACCTGTTCTGTCCCAAGTGGGGACAATTAGAAGAAAATCCCAATTGTTCTCATTGGTAACACATAATTGTTCTCATTGGTAACACATAATTGTTCTCATTGACACATACATCTCGTATAAATGCTTCTAAAGTAAAGAACGTCATTCCAAAATCAAAAAGAGAATGTCCATGCACTCTATAATGCAATAACGCTACTATAACTGTATTGCATTGCATTCAGATTATACACTTGTGGACACCTGAATTGAGCCACCCTGCACATTCAATTTTGATGGCCTGAAGCTAAAAAAAATCTATCATCAATCCAAAAGTTCTTAAATGATGGCATGCTTACCATCATTGTGCTATTGTTCCAAATTTAAATTTACGAATTCGCACCACAGAAGTCTGTTTTTAAAAAATAAGGATGCAGAAAATTTGTATTGGTGCAGTTTTTTTTATTTAATGGTGTTGTTTTTCAATAACAGTTTCGTTCAATTGTTTTACCTGAGGTATTCGTTATTTTAACCTTAACATTATGGATACTGCACATGAAGTAGCCACACAAGCGATGGCACTTCTTCAGTCTGGGCTCAGTCAGCAAAATGTGAGTGCACAACTTCATTTAAGCCATTCTACTATTCAAAGAATGTATCATCAATACCTAAGCTGGCAGCTTCATTCGCAAAAATGATTGTGGATATGCCAGCATCAAAACTCTTTCTTTGACCTAACATTATTTTTATGTTTCAGGCCTTTATACATAAAAATGCAGGGTGGCTCGATCCAGGTGTACGGGAGTGTATAATTGTGCTTGCAATTTGCATTGTATTGTCCAATTTTGATGGCATAATTGCTGTGTTACATATTAGTATTGATACTGTGACGAAATATAAATGTTAAAATATAATGAAATAAAAATAAAAACTTAAATTCTTGATTACATAAGGATCAAATGAGTATAAAATTTATTTTTGTTTGGGATACTTTATATTAGGCCAAAATAACAATAGAAGATGAGCATTCCCGTTTATCTACAAATCACCAGTAGAAAATCAAAATGAAGATTACTATTGAAGTAAACACTGTACGTGTGGTAAAACTATAATATTGTTCACTCACAAATAGGCTTTGTCATATTGTAATTGTGGAATTATACTTGAACCATAACATTGAGTAACGAGCTGAGACATTGTGAGGCACGTAATGTTGATGTGACCATTAAGAGGCCTCCGGAGGATGAGTTGCCCATACAAATGCAATACCAAAATAATTTATAATTAGTATATATTTCCACCATATTATTCGGATTCGGATAGCATTTATCTAGGTTCCTGCTTCTTTTTTTATTCAAAATACTTACCTAAAACGAAATGTAAGCGAATTGCATTTTGCATGTTTTTACGGCGTAAATGACATGTTTTCTTCTTATTTGTTTCGTATTAAAAACATTAATATTTATAAAATGGTTCAAGCTATAACATAGCATATATTGTCAAATTATGGATTACCAAATAAAAATTTAAATAACATTATATTTTCATTCATAGGTATTCATTCATTCTCGGTATTACGGAACACGTCCAAATTTATAACAAATTCTGAACGACTGTAGTGCTATCGCGTCAAGCACGGGGCCTGAGCGGTCAGTCAAACAGAGATAGCAATTCTATGCCGATTTTTGCACTCGCTTCGAATTGTAGTTGTGGGCTTCGTACGCCGGCCTCTTAAGGATTTACATACAATGTAAGTAGGTTTTAAGCGGATCATCATGGAACTTGTGTCTAAAGAGAATACAAGTCTTTCATTACAATGCGATCTTTAATTCAATCACCTCTTCGTCTACTTGAGAGCTTCACTGCCACTCCTACTTAGCTGCTGAACCACTATGCATCTATTATATTTCATGCAACATATTATATATTTCACAATATGAAAAATAGCAACAAAACTACTCCAAACCAACTTGCAATTCTGTATCTAATATATATAGAGAGCTAATTAATATATTGTCATTTGGGATCCAATAGTGCGAATGTAACTTGGATACAGTTTTACAGGAGACAAAAAACAGAATATCGACCTGTTAGGTCTTTGTGTTATATGAAAATTGTACTTATTATAATTAGTTTATTTTATTATTAACAAATTCAGTCAAGGACAAAACTATGAAAAATATGTGCATTTGCTTTGTTTACCACAAATTGGTCAAAAGTTGTTAAAGAAGTTAGGAATGTTCTAAATAAATAAAACACTGCCAGAGAATATACAGAATTATGTGTTTGAACCTGTAGAATGGAACTATGTAAAAATGTCTTATTTCGGACAATATGTTGCATTAGTATCACTTAGTAATCACTCAATCAATTCATTTATTTCCAAATAAATGTGATATTTATAAGGTGTTTTTATAATATATTGTCCCACACACTGGCGATATTGGATGCTGATCAAATGTGTATATTAAACACAGATAAATATATATAAAACGTGATGGAAGCAGGTGTTACCTGAGCATCTTGGTCCTCGCCTTCTCAGCCTTCTTCCTGTGGATGTACTCCATGAGCACACGCTTGTTCTTGAACACATTACCCTTCGCCTTCATGTAGAGCGCATGATACAGATGCCTGTCGATCTTCTTGGCTGTCCTGTACTTGAGCAGCAGCTTGCGAAGAACCCTCTGTCTTTGCACCCATAACTCCTGAAGACACAAACCACACATTCTTACATTATATGGATGTGCTACAATAAAGTGTTATGATTTTAAAATACTGTTCCCAGGACTTTTGTGTTCATTATACTCATTGTAAAATTGACTTTTAATCGCAGGATTTGCAGGACAGTGATCCCAGAACTATATTTTTGTTTGGTACGTATAAAAACCTTCATTTTTACTTAATAAAAAACAAATAAGAATAACATTGTTACAAATTATTTAAATATTCTTAAAAAATTAAAAATAATAGAAAGAACAAGATAGCAAAAAGTAAATATGGATAAAATAAACATGTCACGTTATCTAACTTATCTTGGTTTAAAAGCGTATTTCTCACCCTGCTAGGGGGAGGGTGCACTATACAATTCTGCATCCATTTTTTTTTTATGGATGAGCAAGCGGTCCCACGTGACGGTAAGTGTTACCGCCGCCCATGGACACCTGCAACACCAGGGGGCCGCCGACCTTGCAAATACCTATTCACAGCTCTCTTGAATAACCCCATTATGTAGCTTAATGGAAAGACCTCTTGAGGCAGTTCGTTCCACAGCCTACAGGTTCGCGGTGTAAATTAATTTTTGGACCGAACAGTGCGTGACACCTCCATATCGAGGAAATGCAGATGCACCGCACTTCTGTGACGGGAGGTGTGGTTGTAGAACGGGTTTCTACAACCACACCTCCCGTCACAGAAAGAATTATATGGCACACCCAACTAGCTAAGTTAACCCTATGCTCACGGAAGACTACGGACTCACAGAAGTGCATTCCCTTTACATTTCCCATCCCTACATCCTATTCCCTCCAATCATGAGTGTGCAATAATATGACTAGTCAGGTGCATCCAATAGGTGGATCTGTAGTATGCACCCTCCCCAGCTATGATTTTTTTTATAGTTGTGACTATAGTAGTAATTATAAAGTAGAACAAGTAATGGACAAATTGTCACCAATGCTTGCCGGTAGGCAAGCCCTAATTTTTAAGACCGGTTGACCTATAAATAAATAAATTATTATAAATTATAAATTTCTGATGTGTTCTAGACAATACTACATAAAAACCTAAATATGCACACAACTACCTAGATCAGGAGCTGGCAATTAATTTTAAGTGGAGTCTAGATGATTAAAATGTCTCAATAGAGTCCAGAAAAAAAAAATTAAAAGCAACTTCACTTGCCAAAAGAGAATTAAAATATCTGTAATAATTATTTTCATGTTTATTCATTTAATATTTTATTAAATTCATTTCATGAATATTTCATGAAAAATGAAAATAATGAAATTTAATATTTTCATGAAGCCATAATAGTGTCGTCCTTATCTAGCTCTCACACTAACAATTTAAAAATGGCACATAAATAATATTGAAAATGCATCACATTATACAGATTGTACAATAGAAATATGTAAATGGATAGAAATAGAAGGTTCAGTTTTATACCCTCCATCTGGATCCAGACCACAGATCCACCTGACTTAGATGCTAAACGAAACTGAAAAAAGTGCTTATTAGAAAATTATGCATTTAAGACAAGTATATATGAAAAGAACACTTTCATCCCTATCAAAACTATATTTCCTTTTTGCACAAGAGAAAGATTAGAATACTATGCGAATGAACCAAGCATACCTTCTGTGGCATCCGGGCATTAGCAGTACCCCGACGCTTGCCGAACCCACAGTGGCGTCCCTTGCGGCGGGCCTCGGTGTTCTTGCGCACGCGCGCGCGCGAGTGCACCGCCACCGGCTTCTTGATCACCAGACCATCCTTGATCATCTTACGGATGTTCTGTCCTAGAGCACAATACACATTCACCTGTCAATCACTCAACTTCAATCGATGGTTTTGCATTCGTTTTGAAACTAGTATTTTGTATTAGTAAAAAATGGTACATGCTCCTAAATTCTATAATTATTGCATTTAGCAACGAAACGTTACTGACGGACAATTGCGGCAGCACCAGCTATTAACTGCTGAGAAACATAAGTTGATTTCAGACACCAAAGTTGGATATCATCACATCAAACAGTTCGAAATGTTGAAGTATTTTCTTTTGGTTGCATATATCTATATGCAAAAAGAAAACACTTGAACATAAAATTAGTTACATAAAATAGGGTTATTTAAAATTATATTATCTAAATACGTATAAATAAAAATTTATGGGTATTGACCGAATTGTAATTTTAGATACTTACTGGAGTTAGTGTTTGCAATTTCATTGATTTCATTTGGATCTAGCCATACTTTCTTTTTGCCGCATCGCATAACAGAGGCTGCGAGCCTCTTCTGTAGCTTTAAGGAACTGAAATTTTAAGAAATATCTTTATAAAATAAAATCGGATATGACCACATGGCCTCCCGAGTTGACAATATTGCCTCGTGGATGATTGTAAGTTATTCATTACACAAAAACATTTAAAATAATTCTGGCGTACAGATTAATGCAATAGTAGTAACAAAATATAAAATTTATAGTATTATTCATATTCTTTTATGAAACTAACCTCATCGTGACACGATGAGGTGGAACGCACACAGGAAAGAAATATGGAGGATTCCAATAATAGTGTTGCCAGTGTTAATCGAAAATAAGTGAAATAATCATAAATACCTATTCCAACATCGTTAAATATGAACAAAGTGACTAACATTACAAATTTGTCAAAAGGAGTGGTTTTAGAGTTACGATCCGACTAGAACGAGAAACAATATGTGCGTATTCTAACTACAAGGGCCACAATGAAAGTTTCCGGAATGAATAAGAAATAATATAAAAAAAAAAAGTTTTATAAAAACAAGCTTTTATGCAAGCCATGTACTAAAACGAATTAAATAAGTTTATATTGAATTATTTGTTCTGTTTGAGACGAGAGTTTTTTGAGTTCTTTTTTTCGCTTGTGGCGAAATATGTATTTTTAAAAGTAGATACCATTTACAATTCGCGCGACAAGCTTGTTGAGAACAAATAATTCAATATAAACTTATTTTATTCGTTTTACCTGGCTTGCATAAAAGCTTGTTTTCTCATGTTTTGTTTTGCAAAGTTTCATGTGCATGCTACTAACCGTTGAGGAGTGCCCTCATGAGGAGACAATCCTGGCTGCAGCATCAGTTCATGGTGTGAATCATGTTTAGCTATCAAAATTAAACCTACATGCAAAGTTACGTATCTCTGCTACTAATCATTGAGGAGTGCCCTCGTGAGGAGACAATCCTGGCTGCAGCATCAGTTCTTGGTGAAGATCATGTTTATCTATCAAAATTAAACGTATATACAAAGTTTCGTGTCCGTACTACTAACGGTTGAGGAGTGCCCTCGTGAGGAGACAACCCTGGCTGCAGCGTCAAGTTATTTCTATCATTTTAGTGTATTGTCATCAGAACTGAACAAGCAAGCAAAATTTCAACGTCGTAAGTTTAGAGGAAGTGATTCAAATTTGGCTTGCAAAATTTGTCCCAACATACTAACTAACAGATAAAGTTAAAAAGCTTGTAAAAATTACAATGAATGGCCAAAAATCGATTCATTGTTTCTTTGAGAAACAATCGGTTAGGTGGAACTGTTTTAAATTTCAATGACAAAACTGACCCACAAATAATAACAATTCGAATTGAATAAGAGCTTGTAAAAAATACAATGAATGGCTAAAAATAGATTTATTGTTACTTAAAAATATTCTCCGTGAGCGTTAATACGCTTTTCCATACGAATTTCCATACCAATTTTCATAACATTTATTCTACTCCACCGTGGTGACCTCAGAAATGTGTTTTTCATACTCTTCGACAGCCTCTTCTGGTGATGAAAATCGTTGACCGCGTAATTGGTTCTTAATTTTTGGAAACAAGAAGAAGTCACAAGTTGCCAAGTCGGGACTGTATGGAGGGTGGCTCATGAGTTCTACGTTTTTCGCCTTCAAAAAGTCGTTTGTCTGTTTGGTCGTGTGAGAGCTGGCATTGTCATGATGCAAAATTATGCGGCATTTACGGTTGTTTTACGGAGTTCGTCAATAACTTCCGGTAAGCAAATGGTCGTGTACCAATCAGCATTCACGGTACGACGATTATCCAAAGCAACAGTAGCCACGTGTCCAGTTTTTTCAAAAAAAAGAAGCCATCATCAGCGAAAAGAAGAGATAGCTTCGCGGCACTTCACACGCGCTACTTTGGTGCGGTTCAGTTCATTTTGAAAAACCCAAATAGTCGATTGCTGCTTTGTTTCGGGGTGGTAGCTGTAAATCCAGGTTTGGTCACATGTTACTATGTTTCACACTAAATTTGACGCCCCTTTGTTGAATCTAATAAGCATGGCATTGCACCAAGTGACGCGTTCCGTTTTTGAGCCTCAGTTAAATTGTGTAGGAGTTTCACACCGCCAAATGTTTGTTTAAGGTTGATTGTATCTGACTTATGCCTATTCCTAAGGATGCCCGAATCTAATGGTATGTCTGTCCGTTTCGATCATATGACGCACAGCATCTATGTTTTTGTTGTTGACAGCGGTGGACAGGCAACCTTCACGAAATTCGTCACTGAGATTGACACGACTGCGCTTGATTTCTGGAAACCAGTTACAAACTATCATCTTGCTTGGTACTTCATCGCCAAAAGCGTTTAGAAGCCGAGCAAGGTTCTGCTGAGCTGTCAAATTATACTTAATCGTCAAATCGTAGAAAATCATAAAGCGAAAATTTTCACCAGTTAAATCCATCCTAATGCAGACACGCAATGTTTAAAATGACCGACAATGAAAAAACAAATGACTGTTAGATGAAACAAACTTTATTTTACAGCCAAAAAATTCCATTTTCAAATATTTTACTTTTTAAATACTGTTTAAGTGACCAGTTGAGGAAATTATCAGTGTGACCTATTTATACCTATGTCGCGAAACCACAAAGTTATCTGGGCTACAGATAAATATTGGCCATCGGCTAATCCGGAAACACCAGATTTAACTTAAAGAACTGTCAAACAGAGTGAAATTTGTACGGAGGTGAAACTTTATTGGCAGTTCTACATGCCATACAATGACTCGAATAAAAAATACGACTAGTAGTTAGTGTTGAATTGTTGATCAAGTGAAACTTAATACGACGCTCGTTAGCAGAAATTAAACGTTCGTTCGTTCGCCCGAGCGACAGAAATCCTCCGGATGATTGAATCGAGTGATTGAATTACTACTGATTATCACACCTCTAAAATTTTATAGCTGTCGCTGCATTTCATTCATCATTGCATTTCAGAGCGAAGCGGTACTTCAAACCTAGGCAACTCCTTATGCTTTACAAAGCTCAGGTGGGGCCCCATATGGAGTACTGTTCTCATCTCTGGGCCGGCGCACCGAAATACCAATTGGACCCATTTGACTCTATCCAACGACGTGCTGTTCGTATTGTCGACGATCCCACTCTCACGGGCCGTTTAGAATCCCTCAGCATTCGGAGAGACGTTGCGTCTCTCTGTGTGTTCTACCGCCTGTACAATGGGGAATGCTCTGAAGAATTGTTTAATATAATTCCCACCTCGGGTTTCTACAACCGCACCTCCCGTCACAGAAGTGCGGTCCATCCGCATTTCCTCGATACGGAGGTGTCGCGCACTATGCGGGCCAAAAACTATTTTATACCGCGAACCCGTAGGCTGTGGAACGAACTGCCTCAAGAGGTCTTTCCATTGAGCTACGATATGGGGTTCATCAAGAGAGCTGTGAATAGGATTTTGCAAGGTCGGCGGCGCACCCGCATACCCCCTGGTGTTGCTGGTGTCCATGGGCGGCGGTAACACTTACCATCACGTGGGACCGCTTGTTCGTCCGCCCACTAATCTATAAAAAAAAAAAAAAAAAATCTACTGTCAAGTATTTTTTTTTTTCTTGATATATAGCAATGATGCAATTAGCACATTCTGCCAGCGGCAATATTTTTATAAATAATAAACAATTTTAAAGTTTAAAACGTATCCTGTCAATATTCAGTCCCGTCAAAGTAAGTCAGGAGTAGACGTGGGTTATAACAGGTGAAACATGTTACCTGTTATATCTGTTACTGTTATGGAAAAATAACAGATACCAATACCTGTTATAAAATAACAGCCTGTTATTTAAGTTTACGCGGATTACGAATTTTGTTCTTGTAAATTACAAACTGAACAATTCCCTTCATTAACCGACTTCCAAAAAAGGAGGAGGTTCTCAATTCGATTGTATTTTTTTAATGTATGTTACCTCAGAACTTTTCACTGGGTGGACCGATTTCGATAATTTTTTTTTAAATGAAAGCTGGTGCGTGCTAATTTGTCCCATCTAAATGTTATCGAGATCGGACGGGTAGTTTTTGAATTATATCTAATAATACGTCTTTGCTTGACTATTTTTTCGTCAACTTACGTTGTATTATACCTCGTAACTTTTTATTGGGTTTACCGATTTCGATAATTCTTTTTTTAATCGAGGGCTGATACTTGTCATGTAGTCTTATTTAAATTTTATCGAGATTAGCTGAGCACTTTTTGATTAAACTTTGATTACGCGTATTAACTTGACTATTTTTTTGTCTATTTACGTTGTATTACTTGTGTATGTAATTGAAGTCGGTTTTTTTTTTTCGTTTGCGAGCAAACAATTATGTTTTATTACAGGCTTAGGACTGTCACTTGTCAGTTAATATGGAATGTAATAATTATAGCATTATTTATTACTCGAGACAAAAAATAAAAAAATAAAAATAAAAACAAGAAAATTACATTTAAGAAATTTATATTTATATTTACACATTTACATATTTTGTTGCAAAAAAATTAGTTGCTGCAACTTTCTAACACCTAAACGAGTTCGCCTTTCATTAAGAATATTCCCCGCAGCTGAAAATACCCTTTCGCAGGGAACAGACGACGCCATCGCATTTAAATTTTTGGCGGCTAATTTGTACAGTGTAGGGTAAACTGTTCTATGATCTCTCCACCATTTTAACGGACATTCCGTCCGTCCGATGATTTTGTCGTCATAGTATCGCTGTACTTCTACAATGGCACGGGATTGAGCTGTACCTTCCGGCTGTATCCCTCGCATTTTCATATCAAAATCTTGCCATATGGATGTCGTGTGGCTAACTGATGTTGCAGGTTCCGCAGTTGTAACTACTTCGCCTGGTGTAGCCGAACTCCGGGAAATCTGTGCTGCTACCATAGAAACAATTCGCCGTTTTGTTTCTTCTGCAATATTTGCCTCATCGAAGTAAAACTTAAACCGGGGATCCAGAAACAAACAATTCCCAAAAGTTTTACTACGGTTTAAGTTTAAAAACCTTCTTTTGATGTTTCCAATTAAATCCTGCCGCAAACTTTCCACCAATGGCATAAAAGTATGTTCTGTGGACATATTATCCAGGGCTTTAATAAGTCCTATAGTGATAGGAATCACTAGGCTGCCTGTTATGAACTTTTGTCCACTCAATTCCCGTGTCACTTCCTCACACGGACGTAAAATGACACACAATTCTTGGATTATACACCACTCGTATCCTGATATGGTGTCTGTCCCAAGGTTGACCATTGCACTGTTAAGTGGTTCTTTGAGTTCCACACATCTTTGGAGCATATAATAAGTGGAATTCCACCTCGTTGGAACCTCTTGAACTAGCCGTTTCGGTGTGGTACCTGCTTGTTCTTGGTACTTTTTCAATTTTTCCCAAGCGACATTACTCTGTTTGAAGTGCCGTACTATCCCTTTTATTTTAGAAAGTAGCTCTGCTACGTCAGGGTTTTTCAGAATGTCGTTGACCGCTAAATTTAGGGTGTGACTGTAGCAGGGAAAATGTTTCCATCCAAGTTCCCTTTCGATAGCACTTTTAATATTTGCACCGTTGTCCGATACGGCCAAAAGTATTTTATCTGCTACTTTCCACTCCTCGCATATATGCTTTATGCTGTCAGCCAAATTTTTTGCTGTATGGGTGTTTAAAAGAGGCATACATTCTAGAAGAAATGACTTCAGGGCAAATTCTTCCTCCTCAATATAATGTCCAGTCACAGCCAGCATGGAATCGTTTGCGCAGGATGTCCACATATCAATAGTGATACAAAGTGACTTCACTTGTGTATGGACACTTTCTATTAACTGTGCCTTGACCTTTTCATACACGGCCGGTAGCATACTGTTTGAAAAAAATTTTCTGGTGGGGATGGTATAATGAGGAAACGCGTAATTCATTAACTCGCGAAAACCGCGATCCTCGACAATTCTAAACGGTTGGAAATCCATTATAAATAGATTCATGATTCTTTTATCTATTTCCGTCTTCATATTGCAATTTCTTTTTTGTACGTAGTTTGTTATTGGCTGGTGGCCAAAAGTCCTCCTTGGTGGTGGTGGCTGTGACAACAGTTGCGCCGCGGGTAAAACTTGGAGAACCATTTCAGAAGGCTGCTGCGTTGAGGGCTCGGGTATTTGGTTTGATAAAGACTGGGGGACTTCAAGGACGCTAGTGCTAGAACTACCGGTTCTATCTATAATCCGAACCGTGGGGTGCTTTCTGTCTACATGTTTTTTTAGGTTTGTTACGGACGCCTTATAGGACAATTTCGCCTTGCATATATTACAAATCGCGTAGTTGCCGCCTAAGTCCATAAAATGGTCCCACACAACACTCACTTTTTTATTGAAAGACATTTTATACCTAACTAGAGAACGTTTACACCTAAACCAAAAAGTATCTAACAAATAATAAAAAAAACTAACTAACTATACACTATTTTTAATCGAAATCTAAACTATACATACAATGAATATAAACACTAACTAACTATTACTAACTAAGTACACTAATTATTAAACTAATTTAAAAAACAAGAATCTTAAAATTTCTCCTATCTCTTTTCCAAAATTCAAACGCTTTATAATTCGTTCGATTATGAAATTTGAATAAAGAGAGAATTTCAAAATTTAAACATTATCAATCATAATTACAACTGAATATCATTTTTATTTTTAATGTCGTAAAGTTGAATTTACAAGGCTAATTTATCGACCAATCATGTCAATCCGGGAATGCACCAACGTTCGGATACATAGTATAATTTCAAACGAGTGACACATATTTTATTCGACAATGTTTAGCTATTAAAATACTTATATTTATTTAAATAATAAAATTGGTTTTACAGTACTTGATTCATAAAATATTATTTACTAGCTGCCCGGACAGACTTCGTTCTGTCTGTTATGTTTTTCTTTTTTTTTTTTGTATTAAAAACCTTCCGTGGGATTCAAGGAACATACAAAAAAATAATAATTGCCGAATTGGTCGAGCCATTCGCTTAGCAACATTCATTTTTATTATATAGATTTGTGACGTATTATAATATTAACATTTAGTTCGTAGTATGTTTATTTATTTATTTTAGTGTCAAGTGGTTCACACAATATGGCACTACAATTCTCACAATGTATCCGAATAAGAAGACAATACATAACATGACCACATTTGGGAGTTACTTTTTCAATGAGGTTTGTTCTTAGAATCCATCTACTATATTTTTGGGGTAATAAATACTAGGTGCTTCTCTTTTTGGCATGATATAAGCATTGTAGTGCAAGTGAGAGGTGAACATGTGTAATTGTGAATGTAAAATACTAGGTGTTTCTCTTTTTTGCAAGCGCGATACTGATGAGCTAGAGTGAGATAAGAAATGTTATAAGATTTTGTGAAATAACAGACTGTTATTAACAATTGCGGTAACAAATAACAATAGTATTTGGTATAAGTATTTAATATTTATGTGTCTGTATTTTATGTTATTTTAGATAACAGTTATTTCAAATTCACAATAACAGTTGTTATTTGTTACTTTCAAATACCTGTTATTTTTATCTGTTCCAATAAATACGCCTCACGCCTAGTCAGGAGTCACTCAGCAGAAGGATAGTAGGTTTACTGAGCACCCTCCAGACTTACGTTAACGAGACTGAACATTGACAGGATACTTTTACACTTTGAAGTTGTTAATTAATAATTACAAAGAAAACTTGATACTAGCACAATGTGCTATTTGCACCATTGTCATAAATATGTGAAGATAGATAACAAATATCTTTTTAAATATTCAATAGGCTATTTGACTAATTTTAGAAAATCGTTTTAAATTATTCTTTATTACATAATAGGCACACTACATTGATATTTCAGGGAGATCTACTGTATTATCAATAAAAATCAATGTTAAAATTTAAATTTCCAAAACCGCGCGAAATACGCTGTTTCTATAATAGCGCTGGTCATATGATACGTGTGACGTCACATGCAAGTAAACAAGTTAATAACCTTAATAAAACAGTGCACCTGAAGTGAATTTCATCATTTTTCTTCAAATTTATTGGATAGAATGGTGTATAAATAGTGTGTAGTGCCACAATGTACAAATACATCTATAAATAGTCCACACAAACTGTTTGTTTCTGTTCCAACGAATTCCAAAAGACGAGAAATATGGTTACAATTAGCTCGAAGAGACCCAAAGAGCATTTTATCGCATTCAAATGTTTTTATGTGTGAAGATCACTTTGATGTAAGTAATATTTAACTCTATATATACTAGATAGTAGCTAAAAATATCGGTTTTTATAAAACGAAATAACATCTTTAATACCTAACCTCTTAATATGGCTTAATCTTGCAGCATAAGTTGGAAGGATCCTTTTCAACCCTACATTGCAGCACAACACCCCACTCTGTAGGATTTCAAATGTTTTCTGTTATGTTGTTTAGCTATCTTCTTTATAGTTTTCTGTGCTGTCTTGTAATGTCTATAGTCTTGTCAAACATAATATTAGGTACTTCACTTGTTATATCGGCAATAATGTTGAATTGCAGATGGAAAAAGACACAATTAATTACATGAAGTATAAAATGGTCTTCAGTCAGAAAATACTTTTGGCAGATGAGGCTGTGCCAACTAAATTTCATTGAAAAGAGGATTGCAAAAGACAGATGCTGGATCTTCTCGAGAAGTGTTCTTTAAAAGGCAAAGAATTGATCTTGTCACAGAATGTCTGCAAAGTCAAAGTGCTGCTGAAACCCACGCTGAAAGCTTACAAAAAGATGAGAAGAAATCATTGAGCCTGAAGGTATGTTATCTATTTATTACAAATATCATAATATAATTAAGTTTATGTTATTCACATTTAAATGAAGTAAATAATTTTGTATGTTTGTCTTTTCAGAATTACCAAAAACTGGAGACAAAGAAACTATCACCGACCCTATCATAACTGTAGAAAATCTGTTCAAGTAACAACAAAAGTGAATATGCATTATAGGAGCAAGGCTGTGCAAACAAGATGCCAAAATGAAAGTATTTCTACCTCATCTTTGAAAGTTTCTACAACATCTCGTTTCACTTCTCTGTTTAAGATTGAACCATGCTGTCTTAAACCGTCACAGTCGGGAGTTGTTAAAGCAATTAAGAGAAATATTGTCCTCGAAGATGAAAAATCAGATAGTGATATTTCTTGTTTTGAAAGTGGTCATTTATCATCTTTTGTAGCTACATCATCATCAAGGGTTACTGACTCTGATAGTAATGTTCCAGATACCAATGAGAGGCAGTGCCTCAAAAATACTATGCGTTTAATTGACAAGAAACCTTTGATGTATGTTGCTATTTCCAACAAATGTTATTTTTTAATACAGTTGTTGCATAAAGACACATATATAAAAATAGAACACATTTTGCTATGCTTGAAAAAAAATAGATTGAACAGCACATTTTCTGAACTAGAGGATAATTTTGGAATATCATTATCTTATGCCAGTAATTATTTGTAGGAAACATTCCAATAATAAGTAGTTTTTTAAGACCATTAATTGTAAACTTAGACAAAAACAAAAAAGAATCTTCCTATTGCATTTAGACCTAACTATCACAATGTCAGCTGCATCATCGATTGTCTAGAAATTGATATACAAAAACCATCAAAGGCCACGCACTGACATGGTCGGAGTACAAAAAGGGAAATACTGTGAAGTATTTAATATCCTGCACGCCTAATGTTTTGGTTAATTATGTATCTCAAGGGTTCGGGGGTAGAACAAGTGATGTTACCATAGTAGAAAACTGTAACTTTCTAGATGGATTACAACAGGGAACTTGCATCTTAGCTGATAGAGGCTTCAAACACCTTGAACAGATACTTCATGAAAAGGGCATGAAACTATTAAGGCCACCTAGTGTAAATGCTAGTGCAAAGTTATCAAAAACTGAAGTGACAAACTAAAATAATCGCTAGCTTGCAAATTCATATTGAAAGGGTAATAAGGCGATTAAAAGAATTCCATATACTGAAGCAACATTCGGTGATAAATACTAACATACTTCGTGTACTTGATCATGTCATTATTATTGCATGTGCTCTAATAAATTTGCAGGATTCTCTTATTAAATAGTGTATCTAAATAATGTATAATCAAAAATAATAAAACAAGAAATACAAAATGGTTTTTTATTTAATCATTATCACAGACTGGTGTTACAATACAAAATAGGATATATATTTGTTTTCCAGAAAATAGCTAACTTTTGTATTAAGTTATTAATATAATCACTATTGTATGACACTAGAATAATGTCTACATACTTTGTTTCTTCAAAGTTGCTATCAGCAACACAAAAATAGCACTTGCATACATACACCAGGTGCATACATTGCATTTTCACCTGTGCCTTACATTTCTCTGTGATAACACCATTTTTAAAATAACTCCTTAGCTTTTGCCTTGGTAGGGCATTTTATTTCAATAATGGCATCTTTCATTAAACTATCAGGAGACACCGCAATCATGGGATTTTCTTGGCATACATGAAGTGATTTTTTTCTTTCGGATGGATAGTTCCAAATTTCTACCTCTTTTCATTGCAGCTGTATCAGGTATTTTTGCGCCCATTACAGTAGCCACCAACGAACCATCTGGTGTATGACAAACACTTACTTCATGTGCCTTTGAAGCTGTGATATGGCCATATCACATCTCATACCACAAGCTGCTCTTGTTCTGTCTCCTTGTTGCTTCTTTGATGGTACTTATCACAGCTTCAGTGAATGTTGCTTTCATCACGTCTACAGGCTTGTCTACATCTGCTTTAATTTCTGGGGATTGGTCCATTATAAAACAGTGCAATGAATACTGCATCACATCACTATGTTTAAAATCATACTGATATTTTAGCAATTCACAGTTGTCAATTTTACTCCTTTTGGCTTATGAAATAACTTCAGTATATAGTGCTGATGTACTCAGTCTGTGAGGTACTTCTTTTTTAGACATCTGCTGCACAGTGATGTACTTCAGAGTACTCCCTACTCTGGACAAAGTAGGCTTTTTCCAATAGCACTCTATGGAAGTACATGCACATTCCTCAGTGTGGCGAAGGACCCACATCAAAAAAGCAACTGCATGCTTGTATCCTCCAGCTGAAACAGCACAGTTGTGGCACTGACAGCTAATAATTTCGCTGTCATTTTCGTTTAAAATCATCGTTACATTATATGCTTTGGTTCTTACTTTATGCTCTGGGCACATTTTACACTTAACTGTCCAAACCCCACGGTGTAGTTGGACATAGCCAATCGCATCGTCTCCATAGGATTCCTTGCAGACCTGTGAAACAAAAGCAAAGACCATGACAAAGAGAATTTACATGAAATTTCTGAGTATTTATCAACATAACCTAAAATGCGATTTTACAAAACTACTGAATGAGCATACATAAAGGTTTGTAAATAAATAATTCCTACGTGTTACTTACACTGCTGTTTTTACATTTTTAAGTTCCACAGCATAGTAATCAGCGTCATTCTTAAAGAAAAGTGCAACCATAAATGCGTCTATTTTAGGTATTACTGTTATCGGCTCTTACAAAATTTGACTCCATTTTGAGATTCGAAACGAATATTTATGCCACTAGTTATAAGATTTATCAAAAATGATCAGAAAACTGCTTCAGAAATAGCTCAAAGATCGAATATAGCACCCAGAAAACATAAAACGCGAACTACAATCAGTATTCAGTCGAGTAAGGTATGTTTACTTGCGTGTGACGTCATCAGAGTTGCAACCAATTACAGGCCGTTCCCGTCACAGATACAATTTCAAAAAATATTAGATTTTATTTCGTGTAATCTGCAAAAAATATACATAATTTAGTTTAAAATAAAGTGAAATATGTATTGAAAATGAATATGAAATATGAATTTTTGAAATATGAATATATACGCTATTATCTGATAGGACGAACACAATTTCTTAGTATATTTTCAATGTTGTCAAATAGCCTATTCAAATATTCAATTTGTCATCGTTGTTATTTTAATCTTTATACTTGTTTTACTTATAGTTCTTTGGATCTAATTTAGGTATTATTATAGAAAAAAAATTAGTTACTCTACTGTACTTCTATTTAAGCAGCTGTAATTAAAATTATATTATTTTGTTAATATCTAGCCGAATAGATTTTGCTTTACGTTTTATGAAAACTTTATTAACTAAATGGATTATGGTTATAACCCGTCCAAAATAATATTTGAAAGTGATTTGTAGATAACATTTAAAGTTTAAAACAAGTTATCGAATTGAGAAGTGGTCACGTCACACTACTACCACTGCCAACCACCAATCGCATCTTCGTAGTTGGAAACTTGTTTTGATATTGTTCAACAAAAGTTGTCACGAGCGACGACGACGAGACAACAACTCCGAACTTCAGTCAAACCGATTCTGTTGACGAGTTGACGTACGTTAACTTGCTTTTCTCCACTTCATAACTTGTTAATCAACAATGAAGAAATCTACAACAGTAAATCCTGATCTACAAAAAGAAAGGGACAAGTGCACATTTAATGTAACAGAATTAACAAATTTAATTGATGGAGGCGTTCAAAAAACTGAGGAGAGAAAAAATCGAGGTAAGTAAATAGATAATTATGAGTACTTATATTATTTTCTATTTAAACAGGTCAAAGTTTACATTAGAGGGAACTGAGTTGTTAAATGATAGTAATCATTAGGGACCCGGGGTTAATTTAGGTGTATGATTTATTTCTCGTTAAGAATAATAATTATAGGTATGATTCTTAGAGGATAGGACTAGGTAAAAAAAGGATTTCAGCTTTGATGTCACTGATTTTTCTAATAAAGTATTTTCGAAATTCTAAAAAGAAAGGTACTCTATATTATTTACTGGTATCTGACATTTATTTATTGCATCAGATTAGGGACCTAGATACCAGATTAAAAAAAAATTAATTGTCACATGTGTATGTTCTGATTTTTGAGATATTTGTAAAACTTTAAAGAAGACTTTAAAAAAGGAAAAATGCATTTACAAAAACATCACATTACATGATTAAAAAAAAATCTATACATAGATATTATGTTAATTAAATATCATTACTTTCTTCTGAAGTAACTAGTCTAAAGTAGTTCTCATTAACGTTTAAATATATGCATTCTTTTTCGTTTCTTTTTGGTAACGTACAGACATGTTTGGTCCAGAAGTATCCCCATAAATGTTTTATAATATTTTCGACAATTACATAATGGCTTAAAAACTAACAAAAAAAACAACTTTTAACTAACTTATTATTGTTTTCTAATAGAATAGAAACCAAAAATTTGTAATTGTAATCAACATAAACAATTATCAAAATAAAGAGAAAAATGACAATGCTGCAAACCTTACTGTCTCCCTTACTAAACTAGAAAATTATTCTTTGGGCTCACATGGCAAACAATAAGTAACTGACATTGAGTGTGGCTTGCAAATAGCTTTTTGCAAGTTTTACAAACGATATACTCTCTTTTACGATCTGGGCAAATGCAGATTCTTCGCTTCATTTTAGGAGCACTAGGACGAGCCTCATCTAACCTGACCAAAGGCTGCTCTTTGTCAACTAATTTGCACATTATTGCTTGCATGTCTTTGGTCAAGTTTGAATTATTTTCCAATCTTTGGCAAACATATGGTTTTATAAGACACTGCAATGTATTTTATATATTTTCATCAGCTCATTTTTTTGTTTGGGTTAGATACAACCTAGAGAATAATCATTTGCAATTGAAATGTTCATTATAGCACCGAAGATTGCTTTAGGTTAGGTTCGGTTAGATAGCGAACACGGGATGAATGTGGAGCAGTTTTACTCCATTGGAACTTGGTTTTACCGTAAAAGCTGTTTCAAGGTGTTTTGTCTTCGATTTCACTAGGGGATGAGTCACTGCTTTCCTCAGTTTCAGACACAGAAACGTGTTCGCTGTGTATTGATTCTTGTTCACTAATATCACATACTTCCTCAATAATGTCCTCTTGTGGATTCTCTGTTAGAGAAGTCCTCCGTTAGTTAGTCCTCTGTTAGTCCTCCAGGTATCCCCACTGCGTAAAATAGGTACTTACCTCAGTGGGAGCCCAACGTAAGTCTAATCGTCTAGAGCCTCTGTAACACACAGATTAGTCAGAAGCGCAGGATGTAGCTTGTCAATTTAAAAAAATACAGCTAGAAAATGATGCGTGGGGTCACCCCTGACCTATAAGGTCAGACCCTGCGCTTGTAAGTTCGGCAATAATAATTCGGCAAGTTGTCTTACGGGGCAAAAAAATTTGGAGACCCCTGATCTATACTAATAACTATGTTTGACCTTATAGATACACTATTTTTTTTATATTATTATAATTTCACAGAGGAAATGGTCCTCAATGAAGGCATCCACATTGAGGACGTACCATCAGAGTACCTCAGCCACAAGGAGAAGTATGAGCTGGCTGTGAAGAAGGCATGTCTGCTCTTCAAGCTGATCCGTCGCCTGCAGGAGGATGAGAGCTCCGGCATTGGCATGGAGAACTACATGTAATTCATATTAGACTACAAGATATACTCCTATATTTATTTTATCTTTATCATTTTAATCTTTGATTTAAATTAAATTGATGTAGACTATTTTAGTTGTTACAAATAAAATTATTTAAATCTACAAGAAACAAGTAACATAACGTAAACATTTGTTGGGGCCAAACTCCTGACGGGAGGTGTAATAACTAAATTTAACATTAGACAAATATGTTACTTCTCCTTTGTGGTCCCAACATAACACTGGATTACCAACGCGATACCACTGCGCCACCTGCACACACCCTCTATTTATTGTAGCGAGTGTATCTGCTTCTTACCCATTGACATACACTGGTTCACATTTTGTTAATAGGGACTATAAGATTAATATGTATTGTTGTTGACAGGGAAGTGTTGGGAGGGTACCTGGGCTCGGCCATCCTCCAGGATGGGTCGCCGCTCACGCTGCACTATGTTATGTTCATCCCGACGTTGATGGGTCAGGCCACGGTTGAGCAACAGGCCTACTGGATTGGCAGAGCTTTCAGTTGCAACATCATCGGCACATATGCACAGGTATAAAAATGTATCTCATCATTTAAAAAAAAATGGTTTTAAATCTTCTCGCCTCCCTCTCGATAAGCCAAATTGAGGGATAGATGGCATAATCCCCGACGGAAGCACAGTTCAGGACGCTAGGGAGAGAAACCGGCGGACGCTTCACGCGGTATCAAGCAGTACCGCCTTCTGCATCTTCACCGGTCAGTTTGCCCATGAGGACCCTGGCCTTGGTCATAAGGCATCACTATTCCGATGAGTAGTGTGTCCAGATCCCAGCATTCAGACGCCCACTATTCGGCATACCGCCACGGCGGGGGCAAATAGGACCAAATCCGTATCCCACACGCCAGTGCTGCCCTCCAAAAACGGACGTCCAAAGTCGACGGTTATGACTGGCTCCCCTTCTGCCACGCTGTAATTGCGATTATTATTATTATTATGGCTGTAATTTCGTACGCTGGTGCGCCCAATCTGGTTTTTGTCACTTGTGCATCTGTTTATCATAGTATCTGTCTAGTCGGTTCTTGAACGAAATCACCGAATCTGCGTATATAACGATTTCTCGTAACTGGTTCCATTCGTTAACTATGGGTTCAATGTAAAATGTTTATAGGGATTGCAGGTGGAGACAGTACGGTCAAACTTCATTTTATGTCCTTTTAGGTAGTTTTTTTTTTATAGAAAAAAGGCGGCAGACCAGCATACAGTCCACCTGATGGTAAGTGGATACTATCGTCCATAGACATCCGCGATACATGCCACCATCAGTCCAAAATGACAAACGTTGGTACGCCTCCGGATGCGCTGCCTACCTTTGCACATTAAGGAAGGGATTCGGAAAATGGTGAGGTAGAGGATGGAATGGGAATGGGCTTTGACATATCTCACTCACTACCGAAACGCGTACGTACATTGGGAAAATACGATAAAGTAGGAAATGCAATACATTTCAAGGTTCTGTGACAGACGTGGCTATTCGAGAGCGCCCAGCGGCTGTGGGAATTCAGCATGCACTCTCCCCCCTTTTTTATGTTTGTTGTACATTGCTTCCAAGTTCGATACATCATATTGATTGGTAAAGATCTTAAATGTTTCAATGAGATCCCCTCTCTTCTTCATCTCCTCGTGTGTCGATAAGTGAAGAATCTTCAGACGTTTCTCATAAAAGTTGTTTTTGAGCTGTCTTGGTAGCTTTTTCGCACATCTTTGGACTCTCACCAGCAATTCTATACCCTTGACAAAGTATGGACTTCATATTTGGTATGTATGTTCTAATAGAGGTCGTATGTAAGTATTGTAGATTATGATCAAGGCCTCAATGGTGATATAACAGTTTGCTTTTTCACAATGGATACTCACAATTCCACTTTAGATCCTTACTTATAATGACGCCCAGATCCCTCTGTGTATCGACTGATACCAGTTTATTGTTATTAAGAAAGTAAGAGTGATTTGGGTTTCTTTACCCAATGTGAAGGACAATGCACTTGCTTGTGTGTTAAGGGTGAGCAAACAAACATACTTTCGTCCATTGTGCAATGTCGTTGAGCGCGTTCTGCAAGTTTTGGTATTGAGTGATAAGGTTACCAAAGAACTTGGTATCGTCAGGACACAAACAAAGAGGCACACTTAAAATGTCTTTCAGGTCTGTGAGGTATAAGATGAAAGCAATTGGGCAAATTACAGATCCTTGTGGAACATCACTGTGAACTTTATGCGGGTCTGATGTGTGTTCCCCAACTCTGACAAAAATTCCTATTGGTGAGGAATTGCTTATCCATGTATGAATCCCAGTGTTCTAGTTTTGTACCAATCTCCTTACATCCCTACAATAAGCCCTCGGTCATAAGCTTTCTCATAGTCTAGATGTATTTCGTCTAGATTATTACTTAACCTTCTTTCTAATTTCCTTGTTGTAGTTCTATGACATGTACCATGTGGTTCTTCGCAGACAGAGCTGGGCCACGGCACATTCATCCGCGGGCTGGAGACCACGGCGACGTACGATCCGCGCACCAAGGAATTTGTGCTGCACAGTCCGACGCTCACCTCGTACAAGTGGTGGCCGGGAGGCCGTGAGTATCGCGAGCAGTGCGGGGTAGAAACTAGGGATGTTCCGAAAATTCGTATTGGTTTTGGCGAATACTCGCCAATTTTTAAGGATTCGCGTTCTCCATTTTCTATACTATACGAATACTATATACTATACTATACGAATATCTATACTATTCTATACGAATACTCGAATACCTAAATCAAATAGATAAAAATACATAAAAATATTTTAAGGATCAATGTTCATTTTAAAGTCAGTTACACAACTACTTTTAAAATAAACTAAAAATCTCTCACCTACTATTTGAGCTGAAAATTTACCTACTTACTAATTTTACAAGTGTTTTCGTTGTATGTTAGGTACCTACTATTCATATTCGCGAATATTGACGCAAATTATTCGTATTCGCGAATAGTGCTTTTTTGCTGTTCGGTACATGTCTGGTAGGAACGCAGATAGGTTGTCATATAACTTGTGTGTTGTTTATACAGTGGCGCACACGGCCAACTACTGCGTGGTGGTAGCACAGCTATACACGCAGGGCGCGTGCCACGGCATCCATCCGTTCATCGTGCAGCTGCGTGACGAGGAGACGCACATGCCGCTGCCCGGCATCAAGGTCGGCGAGATCGGCGCCAAGCTCGGCATGAACGGCACCAACAACGGCTTCCTCGGGTTCGACAACGTGCGCATACCCAGGGAGAACATGCTCATGAAGAACTCCAAAGTGCTCGAGGTTAGTCTTTTATTAGGATAGGGGCCGAGGGGCTAGTGGTCCCTATAATAGCTTACTGTGATTTCACTGCAGCCTATTCCATTCCCCAGCCTTTTGCTGTAGACAGCATAGACTCTTAACCTTTTCTATAAATGGTTCAGATATTGAAAACAGCACTATACTGTGGCATCAAAATAAATCAGCGAGTATAGAAGTCATAATGCTGACCCTGTGCAAGATATTCTATTGCGCCTAGGGACACGGTATCGAATGAAAAGTATCGATACTTTACTCATGAGTAGCATCGCAAACAACGTACTGTACCTACTCCTGAAAGTATCTGTCGATAGCCGAGGTGTCGCCGCTTTCTCCGCTATCGATATATTTCGCCTCGCATAGATTTAGCAACATCTTGGCAAGATTTATTTACTGTAATGAAATACCAACATACTCACAAGTATAGAGTATCTATAGTATTTGTTAAAATACAGAGATTGCCGAGTATTTATGAGTTAACAATAATTGGGTTTTGTAAATCAATGATGTCACCGGAATAGAATACAATAGACTCGAGATTGACCCGTCGAGCGAGGTCGAATGCCAAATGACATGCCAAGCAAGTTTACTATTGTTATAATGTTGTATTATTATTGCTTAATAATTACCGAGGGGGAGAGTGCACGCTGCAATCCAACAGCCGCTGGGCGCACTCGACGGGCCACGTTACCCCTCTCTTACAGAAGACTACCTTGAAATGTACTGCATTTCCCACTTTATCTTATTTCCCTAATGTACGTATGTGTTTCGGTAGTGAGTGAGATGTGCCAGAGCCCATTCCCATCCTATCCCTCTCTATTTTCTCAACCCTTTCTCCAAATTCATTCCTATATCTCCAAAGGTAGGCAGCGCAGCGCATCCGGGGGCGTGCCATCGATTGCCATTTTGGACTAATGTTGGCATGTATCACGGATTTCTATGGGCTACAGTATCCACTTACCATCCGGTGGACTGTATGCTCGTCTGCCACCTTCGTCAATAAAAAAAAATTGAGCTGATATCGCGCATACTATGATAAATAAATCTTTCTATCTAAAGATAAAAAAAATAGAAATACATGTTTATATTAAATATATCATCAAAATCGATAAATTATGGGCGTCCCATATGACACATGGACGGATGGACAAAATTGTTTTCTCGGGACACTAAAACTTATTATGAAAACAAGATGATAACATCACTACATATTATAAAACAAAGTCCCCCGCCGCGTCTGTCTGTCTGTATGTATGTTCGCGATGATCACAAAAACTACTGAACGGATTTTCATGCGGTTTTCATCTATCAACAGAGTGATTTTCCTGAGGAAGGTATAGGTGTATAATTCGTTAAGGTTTTGTGTAAATTGGTTGAAATATGACGATGATTGTTGAAGATTTCGGAAAAAATCAAGCCGTCTGGGAGCTTTCATCGAAAACGCTGCCTAATCCGTTTGAGATATAACAAAACAATGTATGGTGGGATTGTTTCTCTTTTATAGGTCTACAAAAAGTCCGCGATGGCATATGTCTATCTTTTAAGGATAGTTTACTATACCCATTCTAACTTATAAAAAAATGATCACATATAATGTAGTATTTGGAAAAGCTAAATATTTAGACGGATACAGTATTAATCATTATCAAATTAAATACGTTAGTTACCTTAAGCATTTCATACACATTATAATAGCCCTTTACACCATACAATTTAAATGAATATCTTAGGAGTTATCGTAAATTAAAAATTACGCGCGAGAAAATAAATTTAAGCGGTCTCGCACCGACGCGACGCGACGACGGGACTCACTTGATGCAGCCAAGTTACACGTTACAAAGAAATATTTTAGTTTGTTTTTATGTATATTTATCTTTACATTTTCAAATACTTGCAGGATAGTAGGAAATAAAATACATTAAAAATACTCCAAGTAGTGTGGTGATATGTTACATTTCAATCTAATTCATACTCGACGCAACAAGCTGATGCAAAAATACCCATATATGCTCTACTACCCGTGCGAAGCCGGGCGGGTCGCTAGTAATTAATAAATAATAACGTATGTATCGTAAATTAAGTACTGGTGTAAAGTTCCACGATAAACGACAGAACCCTACTGATTGTGATAAATGTGATTAATTAACGAGATAACAAATGTTTGCCGGAAACGTGGAGGTTTCGATTACACTATCACCCTGTCCTTATTTATGTACTTGCTAAAAGATATGCTAATTTTAAAAGATCAATAGGAAACTTGTGGTAAGACTTCCACCGATTTTAGAAATTCCCGATAAGATCAGCAGCCGTGTTAAGATGCTGGGGTATTCCATGGTTTCCTTAGACGCGACTGGTTTCCCTATGTTATCTAATAAACATCGTCTTTATGGCTACTATCTTGAGTATTCATATTGTATCTCTAAGCACCTATTTTTATTGTGATAAGTTAATTATAAATTGATTGATTTGATGTGAGTTTTTCGCCCGCGGATTGAGTACCACGTGGTACCATCACGTGGGACCGCTTGCTCGTCCGCCCTCTTGTCTATAAAAAAAAAAGTAGGCGGAACATTCGTAACGTAACATTGAAAGTGGCAAATCAATAGACAATCCAGCATGTAGGAAGTGGATACTACTGCTCTGTGACATCCACTATACATGACATCAGTCCAGAATATCAAACATTAGCACACCTCTGGATGCACTGGGAAATGAGAAATAGGTAGTGAAACGCGATGAGAATTTTTTCTAATCCCAATCCCCCCTTAGGAGAGATGGCGTGAGATGGAAAGTCAAAAGTATAATGGAAGAACAAGTTTTCTTATACCATTATACTCTCGATTTGATGGAATAAAAGGTGATAAGATGGGATGGACTCTGGCACATTTCACTCACTACCGATACACGTAGGTATGTACATTAGTGAGAATAGGATAGGGATGTGAGATATCGTACGGGTACATTAAAATAGACCGTAAAAGGTAGTCTTGTGTAGAGGGGTAAATTGGCCAGTAGGATTGCAGCGTTCCAATTCTCCTCTTCCAATTGACAAGATAATAAAATTGAATATGATGAAAATTGTTACCCGGAGAAATTTTATAACTGTTAAAAATAACTGACGATCATAACTTAAAAATTGAAGACTAACATTTGAAGATAGCCATCGGTGCTTTATTGAAGACTAACATTTGAAGATAGCCATCGGTGCTTTATTGAAGACTAACATTTGAAGATAGCCATCGGTGCTTTATTGAAGACTAACATTTGAAGATAGCCATCGGTGCTTTATTGAAGACTAACATTTGAAAATAGCCACAGGTTCATCATTCGCCACATTTATTCAGGTCTTTGTGGCAGTGTGTTGTTTTGTTTTATTGGTGTGTTGTGTGCGACACAGGACGGCACGTACGTGCAGTCGCCGAGCTCAAAGCTGGCGTACGGCACGATGATGTTCGTGCGCGTGGTGCTTGTGAACGATGTGTGCAACTACATGGCCAAGGCGGTCACCATCGCCACGCGGTACTCCGCCGTGCGCCGACAGTCGCAGCCCAAGCCCAAGTCAGTATTCCAATATTCCTCATCATATTCAAAAATATTTTCTCTATTTCCTCTAATTGCGGCTTTGACCGCGTGCATTTTAAAAACTAAAAAGCAATATAACGAAAAAAAATGAGTAGACATGTTATTTAAAATCTGTAGACGTTTGTTGACATGTTGTATGTGAGTATGTATTGGTTGTCCGCAGCGAGCCCGAGCCGCAGATTCTGGACTACGTGACGCAGCAGCACAAGCTGCTGGTGGGCATCGCCGGTGTGCACGCGCTGCGCCTCTGCGCCGACTGGCTCTGGCAGCTCTACAACAACGTTACCGAAGAGCTCGACGCCGGCGAGCTCGAGCGGCTGCCCGAGGTACATGTCTCTCCACTCTACATTTTTTTTTTCATATTTGCCAATAGTGCAAGTTTTCTTCGTAATTTAAAACAATTTTAAAGTCTAAAGCGTATCCTGTTAATTGTCCAGTCTAAGTTACCAAGCCACTTAGTAAAGTGACTGTAGGTTTACCAAAGACAGAGTTAGACTCCTTGGAAGCATAGAAAAAACGCAGTCTTAGGTATACTTTTCTCAAACATTACGCATAAAAATCACTTAAAAGTTTAATAATCTATTACTGTTAAACTACAAAATGTACAATACACAATTTTTACAATAAATCAAACTAAAACAACTTCACTTCTCGAGTTGCCGTCAATAAGTCCACTTGTCGCGTGTGTAGAGTTCGCCCCCTTTTATCGGGTAAGGCACCGGTGACAAACGGCTGTCCCTGTAGGTAGACGATTCGTTTGTTTAGTGGCGTCGGTTCCGTAGACAATAAAATTAAAGTAGCTACGGCTCATCTATTCAGAAATGTTCATGTAATGTTATGTAGATTTCCTTACATGCAGTAAAATTAAGTTGCTTATTTTTATAACTCTCTGTGGTCTGATCCCATGATATTCGTCTATTTTCAATTAGTGTGATTAATAATCCATATGAATATCGATATTCATATTTAAGTTGAAATAAATACAAATCGTGTATGAGAGCGGAAGCGAAAACATCTAGCAGTCCGGCATCGTAAAGTTTGGACGACGGACCGACGAGCATCCGGTACAGGGGCGAGGGGTGCGCCGCAGTCTCTGCATAAATAATAACAATGTTCACTGCCGACAAACTGTACTGCAATTTGTCAGTTACAATTTGTAACGGTTAGCTGCATGTTGTTTTTGAATTTAAATGAATATAATAATAATAATTTACTGTATCACAACATCACCGTACTTAATATGATAACAAAATTTCTTTCGAGATGAAAAAAATAACAAAGTAACATGCACTGTTGCGACCGACCATCCGTTGCACTAGGCAAGCCTGTGTTGCAGGTGAACAGCTACCTCCGAACCGTTTTCCTCGGTTGCCAATTCAACACTATTTTTTTAGCTACTTATATTGTTTCAAAATTAGTTACAATAAATAGCCAACGAACGATTATTCTGTAGGCGAATAAACATACTATTCATTCATACTGGTCTATAGAACACATTCACGCGTCTTCCTCGGTGCGGCGCGAGAAGCGGACGTCTTGCATGATTTATTTTTTTCAAAATGAGGAACTATCATCTTTAATTCTAACTCATTACGAGTTAGAATTAATGTGTTTGGAATATTACCAAGCTGAACCGATATGGGATACAAAATATCCACTATACAATAAAAATCACGATTCTTGGGTTCGAATAGGTGATTTTTTGAGTTTTCCGAGCCAGAATTGAGATATAACCCATATCGACTTAAGGAAATATATGAAAATGGTAAAGGATTTCATACATTCTAAAATTGGTGCAGCTACTGCTACGTTAATTTCGAACAAATGCGTGAATACGACTGTGAAGAGTTGTGAGTGTAGAGAAGTTTGGCCGTCGCGGTCGCGGCGTGACTATAGGGACGGCTTAATGTTATTGTTGTAAATCATTCGAACCCAATGATCTACAAATGAATGCAGAGTCACTCGGCTCGAACGATTGACAAAAAATTATTTTAAGGAGCGATTTGAAAGCACACGAACGGCCCTTCGATCGATCCGTATGCTTTCTCGTCGCTCTGGTCCCTTCAACGGCGCCCCCTAACTCTTCTTCGTCGAGTGGTGAGTGGTCACCCTAGAGCGCAGCAGTGGGACCCTGTTTCCACGGCGCGATTCAAATCCACCGGACTCGTAGAGTGGCGGAACAGGAACTATCAACTGAGGGGATCTCGTGAATGAAAAACTTCTTATTTCCTTTAAATTGGATTGAGGGCTTGCGGTGGTGTTCGAGACGGTGGTGCTTTTCTTCTTTTAGAAGACGTCTGGTGACGTATGAGGAAGTCCTTTTCGATTTTTCTTCTTTTAGAAGACGTCTGATAACGTATTTGGATGCCGTTGCTGATTTTTCTTCTTTTAGAAGACGTCTGATGACGTATTATGGAGCCCTTACTTTCCTACTACTACCGGGTCCTCCGCACTCTTGCGCGCTTCAGCGCGCGAGCGCAGGTACGAGTGTGAGGAACCCCTCGTACTCGGGCGTCATCTCAGAGGGCAACAGCCCCCTGGTCGTTGGTGGCTGACCTGTGTCAGCTTATGTTAGCCTTGAATATTGCCATCCTGTACTGCCTGACCCTAGGGTGGCGATGATTGCAGGAGCTCGCGAGGCAGCGGACGTCCGTCCGGCGGCTGCGAGTGCAGAGGCGCCAGATTTCTGAAGTGAGTGTGTGGTCCATTATCGGCGCGGTTGTAAAGGCTCCGCGCCAATTGGACCACGAATTCTTCTATCGAGGGCATCTGCACGTCGCGGGCGATGACGTCATTACGTACGTAACGCCCCGCTCCTACGATTATACGTAGGGCAACGTTCTGCTGGACCTGCAGCCGTTTGCGCTGTGTTTGGGAACACAGCGCGTACCATGCCGGCGCGGCACATGTGAGATGCGAGCGGACGTAGGCTTCATAGACCCTCAGTCGCGTTCGGAGAGGCAATCGTGATGCCAACACAGGTCTCAGAGTCGCTCGTGCAGCCTTCGCCTGGCGGACCATTTGGTCCACCTGCGGAATCATGCGCAGCGAGCGATCAATGTGGCATCCGAGGTAACGGACAGAGGACTCCCATCCTACGTCCTGACCTCGGAACGAGCGGTGGCGGCATGGTACGTTTTAGGCCGGTAAGCAGGGCGGCCGTCTTCGAAACGTTGACGGCCATTCTCCACTTGTCCAGCCAGTCTGGGAGCAGGTCCAGGACACGTTGCATTTTATTGGCAGCAATATTAGCACTGCGTGAAGATGTAAAGAATGCGCTGTCATCGGCGTATAATGCCAAGACAGCGTCTTTCTCCCACTCCTGCAGCTGGGCATGTAGAGTGGGGATGTCGTTAGCGAACGCCGCTTATAGACACGGCGAAAGGCAACTCCCTTGTGGTACTCCTGCAGTAATGAGGCGTGGCTGGGAAGCCACGTCTTCGACCGAGACGTAGAAACTTCGACCCTCGAGGAAGGACGCTACTATCCGCACAATTGCAGGCGGCGTCCTGGTATCCAAAAGTTTGAAGAGCAACCCCTCGTGCCATACACGATCAAAGGCCTTCTCAATGTCTAGGAAGACGCCAACCGTGTATCGGCCCCGGTTGCTCTCTGATGCCAGGTGATGTAGGACACGCGTAAGCTGGAGCGTTGTGGAGTGGTTGCTGCGAAATCCAAATTGCTCTGCCCTGATTGGGAGATGCGGACGGAGACGTCGCAGCAACAAACGCTCGGACAGCTTAGCAATGTGGGATAGCAGAGTTATGGGACGGTAGCTCGAGGGCTGACGGCGGTCTTTTCCCGGTTTCGGGAGGACTATGACTTTACCCAGCTTCCACGATGCAGGGAAATAGCCAGTGCGGAGGATCCCATTGAACAGTCTGGTCAATGCTGCCACCAACCAACCGGGTCCTCCGCACTCTTGCGCGCTTTCAGCGCGCGAGCGCAGGTACGAGTGTGAGGAACCCCTCGTACTCGGGCGTCATCTCAGGGGGCAACAGCTCCCCTGGTCGTTGGTTGCTGACCTGTGTCAGCTTATGTTGGCCTTGAATATCGCCACCCTGTACTGTCTGACCCTAGGGTGGCGGTGATTGCAGGAGCTCGCGAGGCAGCGGACGTCCGTCCGGCGGCCGCGAGTGCAGAGGCGCTAAATTTCTTAGGTGAGTGTGTGGTCCATTATCGGCGCGGTTGTAAAGGCTCCGCGCCAATTGGACCACGAATTCTTCTATCGAAGGCATCTGCACGTCGCGGGCGATGACGTCATTGCGTACGTAACGCCCCGCTCCTACGATTATACGCAGAGCAACGTTCTGCTGGACCTGCAGCCGTTTGCGCTGTGTTTGGGAACACAGCGCGTACCATGCTGGCGCAGCATATGTGAGACGCGAGCGGACGTAGGCTTTATAGATCCTCAGTCGCGTTCGGAGAGGCAGTCGTGATGCCAACACAGGTCTCAGAGTCGCTCGTGCAGCCTTCGCCTGGCGGACCATTTGGTCCACCTGCGGAATCATGCGCAGCGAGCGATCAATGTGGCATCCGAGGTAACGGACAGAGGACTCCCATCCTACGTCCTGACCTCGGAACTTGAGCGGTGGCGGCATGGTACGCTTTAGGCCGGTAAGCAGGGCGGCCGTCTTCGAAACGTTGACGGCCATTCTCCACTTATCCAGCCAGTCAGGCAGCAGGTCCAGGACACGTTGCATTTTATTGGCAGCAATATTAGCTCTGCGTGAAGATGTAAAGAATGCGCTGTCATCGGCGTATAATGCCAAGACAGCGTCTTCCTCCCACTCCTGCAGCTGGGCATGTAGAGTGGGGATGTCGTTAGCGAACGCCGCATATAGACACGGCGAAAGGCAACTCCCTTGTGGTACTCCTGCAGTAATGGGGCGTGGCTGGGAAGCCACGTCCTCGACCGAGACGTAGAAACTTCGACCCTCGAGGAAGGACGCTACTATCCGCACAATTGCAGGCGGCGTCCTGGTATCCAAAAGTTTGAAGAGCAACCCCTCGTGCCATACACGATCAAAGGCCTTCTCAATGTCTAAGAAGACTCCAACCGTGCATCGGCCCCGGTTGTTCTCTGATGCCAGGTGATGTAGGACACGCGTAAGCTGGAGCGTTGTGGAGTGGTTTCTGCGAAATCCAAATTGCTCCGCCCTGATTGGGAGATGCGGACGGAGACGTCGCAGCAACAAACGCTCGAACAGCTTAGCAATGTGGGATAGCAGAGTTATGGGACGGTAGCTCGAGGGCTGACGGCGGTCTTTTCCCGGTTTCGGGAGGACTATGACTTTACCCAGCTTCCACGATGCAGGGAAATAGCCAGTGCGGAGGATCCCATTGAACAGTCTGGTCAATGCTACCAGACCCTTCTTAGGCAGCTGCATTAGCGCCATCGTTGAGATGTCATCTGGACCCGGCGCCTTTCGCCTATGCAGGCGAGCAACTGCCTTGCGCAGCTCTGACGGGGAGATAAAGTCATCTCCCCGGAGCGGAGGCGCCGGAACACACAGGAATTCTCTAACGCGGCGTTCGACTTGCCTATGGAAATCGGCGGCGGCGTCTGCGGCAGAGTGAGGAGTAAACTGTTCCTCCATGTGGTTGGCAAGAATTTCAGCCCGGTCCATGGCAGCGTAACAACGTTTACCCGCGCTGTTGAGCAGCGGGTAAACGGGGGCTGGAACTTTAGTCAGCTGTCGATTGAGGCGGTATAGGCTGACATCGTCTTCTGCCGCCCGGTCTATGATATCATTCCAGGCGGTACCACGGAACGCCTTAACCGCATTCGACAGCTGCTCCGTCAGGCTGTTGAGTTCACGCTTAACCCGCGGACAGCGAGAGCGCGCCCAGAGCTTTCGCAGTGCGCGTTTGCGGCGTAAGTCGGCACACAAGTGTGGCGGCAATTCCTCTCGGCGGTAGGTCGCGGAGGATTTTGTTGTAGCTGCGGCCTTCGCGGCTTGGATTCTTGTAGTGATATAGGACGCAGCTGTTTCCACCTCCTCCGGCGTGGAGAGAGTACCGCGGAGGGAAAGATCGGATAGCGCCCCACTATAGGTGCGCCAGTGCGTTTTATCTCTGGGTGCCCTTGCGGCTGTAAAATCCGCCGCGAGGCCAAGCGTGATTAGAATGGGCAAATGTTGCGTATCCAAATCATATAGTACGTCGACATGGACCGGACAGTGGAGGGCCTGACATAAGGCCACATCCAGGACGTCCGGGGAATACCGTGGGTTGGCGGGCACATGGGTGGGCGCATCCGGGCCCACCACCTCGTACCCTTGGTTTTCGGAATCCTCGATGAGCCACCTTCCCGCGGGGTTAATCACACGGGAACCCCAAGCCGGGTGTTTGGCATTAAGGTCCCCTGCCACGAGTGTAGGCGTGCTTCCATCGAGTATTTTTCGGATGTCCTGTTTGTGGAATGGTGATCCGGGGGGTCGGTATGCGGCAAACAAACGGAGTTCCGCGCCGGCGGCATTCACTCGGACCCCTATGGAGCGAGTAGAGGTGAATGGCGGCAGGTCCAACTCTTCGTGTATTAGGTCTCTCCTCACGAGGGCAGCGGTGCCTCTGTATGGCACTCCCTCGGGTGATACCTCGTCGCGTCGATACACGAAGAAGTTGGGTAGACGGAGGTCACGTTGAGGCGACAATTTGGTCTCGCCCAGTAGAACAACATGGATGTCCTGCGACTGGACGAGAGTTCTCAGATGGTGGAGATGTCCCCTGACACCCCCCGGATTCCAATATATAATTCTAAGGTTGCCTCTGCTGGCCATTATAAAATGGTGTCAGTTGTGCCAATCCACGCGCTGCTGCCGTGGCCAAATCGGCGCCGGAGCATGCGGCCAGGAAGAATTCCGCCAAGGCACCGATCAACATATTGATCGGCTCCCCGTTCGGCTCCCCTGTTGGTAGGACAACTCTCTGTTGTCCGGCTGCTGGAATTGGGATCGTAGGCCTGTACCCGGCTTGTGGCGCGGGAGTGGGCGTAGGAACTAACGTCGCAGCAATAGCTGATTCCGGTGCGTTCACTACTGCCCATGTTGGCACCTGCACTGGCGCTACTGGAGCCCGAGACGCCGGCCCCGGTGCAGGCTGTGGCGTGGAGGTGGTTGGGGCAGTAACCGCTTTGTGTTTGCGGCCACCCCGTTTCCTTCTCTTGCGTTGCAATGGAGTGCCCCTTTCAGTTGGCTCATTCGCAGGTGCAGCTAACGTAGCCGCACCCGGGACAGTGGCCACATAGACCGGTTGCGCAGGATGCTGTAGTACCGCACGTCCCACACGCTGGGAGGCTGGTTGGTTGGTAGGTAGGGGTGCATGTGTTTGGGTACCCATTTTGCGGGCCACGCGGCGAAATACCGCACAGCGACGGTCATTTGCCGCGTGATCCTTCGCGCAATTTGCACAGGTTGCCGGCTGGTCTCTTGGCCGCGGGCATTCTGCTGCTGGGTGCTCCCCCGCGCAGCGAACACATTTTTGTGGTCGGTAGCAATTATACGAGGCGTGGCCGAAGGCCTGGCACCGATGACATTGTGCGGGCCCCCCGCGACCTCTCCACGCCTCGATAGTTATTCCCGGCATAAACAGGAGCTCATCGATCGCATACAGGCGAGAGAGCTCCTGTGGCGTCAGATGGTCCAGCTGCACGTGGAACATGCAACCCGGTCGTCCACGACGTGGTGGAAGGGCGCGTACATGCCGAACCGTATATCCGCGCAGTTCTAGCGCCTCCCTGATTTCTTCAGGGGGAGTATCATGAGGTAGTCCTCTCAAAGCCACTTTAGTTGGCAGTTCTTCTGCTGGCGCATAGCAGTACCAGGACAATGCAGGCTCCTTCTCACCAAGCTCCATGAGGTAGGCCTGCACTGTCCGATATTCTTCAGGTGTTCGCGAGATAAAGCGGACACCTGATCCAAAGGGCCTCGCATTGGGGGGGTGTCCCAGTTTATTTTTAATAGCAGCAAAGTGGCGCGTCCAATTGGGCAGCCGCTCCACCACTATCGGCGGATAGCTGCGTGCTTGTGCTTGTTGAGCTGTGGACGCGGTCTCGGGCACATCCTCGCCGCTGGCTGTCTCTTGGACAACGGTTGCGCGAGGTTTTATTGAGGGTGGTGGAGATGAAGCCACGGCGGCAGCATAGGATGGTTGTGATTGTCCATCCGGTGAAACTTCGATTTCGGGTGGATTTGGCCCCAGCGTGGCGTAGCTAGTGCTATCCAATCCACGGGGGCCAGCGGGTTCCTCCTCCATAACCGATGAGGGGGACGATGTTGGTGCCCCTAAAGGCAATGAGGTGTGAGAAGGAGCGATAACTTCTACTTCCCTCTCAGTGGACTCAGGTCGCCTCCTAGGGGGGCGCTGAGGAAGTGGTGCCGCGCCAGAGATGGTAATACGCGGGCGTGGTACTTGCGATTCCAGTGAGGTTCTGGGTGCTGGGGAAGGGGGGGAGTCTGCGCTGCAGCACAGTCTCTTCTCGTCCCCTTCTTCCTCTTCTCCGGATTCCGGCGTAGGGGGGCGGCGTAACTTGGCCGCGGCTCGCCCTGTCTTTCGCCGCACGGTTTCCCCCGAAAACGGAGGCTCAGTTCCGTCTGAGGGAGTACCGGAGGCGGCGGATGCGGACGGTGTTGGGCGCGCGTCAGTTGACCCGCGCGGGCCCAGTTCGTTGGGATCTACTTGGCGGATCTGATGAGGTGCGAAGAGATCGCGGGCCACAACTGTCCGCGGCGCTGATGCTCCTCTTCTTCGATTCGCCTTTTCACGGACTAGGGGTCGCCCCCTGTCCGCCATTGTCTTCTTTGGCCCGACTTTGATTGAGGGGAACTACTGTATACACTCCCGGCGTGGGCAACCCATCGGGCTAATCCCCGTGAAACACGCCGCGTACGAATGAACAGTGGTACCGAAATGCGGGAGCAGAAGCCTCGACGCAACGGGCGTACTGCGTGGAACCTTTATAAGTAAAGGATAAGCAGTGCGCAGAAAACTCGACTTAAAAGTTGGGCTTGGTATAGATCGATTCACGTAACTTTACCGATGGCTATACCGGTAGCTAATGCTGCCACACCCTTCTTAGGCAGCTGCATTAGCTTAGGTAATACCGTAGGGAGAGCCGCTCGACAATTTTCCGTTAAATGTCGTTATTTGTCCGTTAGGTCGTTATTTTACCGTTATCCCGTCTCTCTTCACCACCCCTCCCTCTGTCTTTATTTATTTTTCTTATTATTATTTTTACACATATTATATACAATTTTTACAGTATGTTACTGCCACTTTTAAAAGATCTGCCAATTTTCGTGGGTTTTTCTTATAACCTTATTGGTTATATAATACCTAGTGGATATTTCCTTATCTAAATGATAAGGAAATGTTTGCAGAGCTTTCCTGTAGCAAGCACATGTTTATGTGATATCCAGGGGAATAAAAAACCGGCAAGAACAATGCTTTAATGTTTAGATATGTTTCCGCTGGATCCTGCTACAGGCTTCCATATAAATACTTAATTATACATTTTCCCCATTGTTCTGTTCTTTTTCTTTGATTTTATACATTATTAACTTTGTAGTTTGACATAATTGGCAGAACAATGGGTACTTGTTTCTTATTAACTACTTAGTAAGTTAATATTTACCTTTTAATTGTATACAATATATCAATAGTTTATTCTAAGTTTGTATTGAGAGAAATGATAATAATAAAGAAATAATAACAAAAAATAATAGAATAAATAGAAAAATGACACATTTTTTCATTGGCTATTGGGTGCAAAAGGCTTTATTAAAAGATAGCTATTTGTTGAACCTAGATTGCCACTTTACTGGCAATGTTTGCCTAGAAATTAGGGGGCGTGGCCTAATTTCGTGGAGTCGCTTAAGTGCATTGTTAACAGTTATGTTGTGTCCCCTTCAGTTGCACGCGTTATCGTGCTGCCTGAAGGCGGTATCTACCGCGGAGGCAGCGGAGTGTGTGGAGCGGTGCCGGCTCGCGTGCGGCGGCCACGGGTACATGCTGGCCTCGAGCCTGCCGCTCATGTACGGGCTCGTCACAGCCGCGTGCACCTACGAGGGCGAGAACACCGTGCTGCTGCTGCAGACCGCCAGGTACTCAAACACGAACGATCCAATCGATCAGCAAGAGAAACAATACAGCACCTATTACCGGACCTTAAAAACAATTTAAAAGACGATAAAAAATGTGAAAATTGATGGAAATAATATTACATTTGTATTAAAAACAATTCTTTTGGAAGAATTATAAATCACACATTTCTAATGGAATATACACTAATAACAACAAACACACAAACAATATATTCATACATACAGCGTATACATTGGTACACATACATAATACACTAAGAAGACAAGTATTTAGCTATTGTAACGATACAACAATTGGGAGCAGCCTGTGTATATGGTGGTATGTCTCGACGAACGAAGTTACCCACGTGTTTAATAATATTGTGTATTTACCAATGCCAATTAGTGGAGCAATGTAAGGTAGATGGATGTGTTTAACAGAATACTGTAAATGAATCCACTGTGAATACGTACAAATGTATTTGTTGTATCGATCAGCTATGTATGCGTGACTAACATTATAGGACTTGTTAAATTTGTAACTGCAGGCAGTCTCCAATAAACATTCAAACAGTAAACACATTCTCTGTCATTTGTCTCCTAATCAAAGGTGAAATGAACCTTAAGCCATCTGTGTAAAGAACATAATGGCCTGCATCGAGCCGGATACCGATTGAATAGGCGCACACCTGCATTGACCGCTAATGGAAGATAAGAACCCACAGTGAAAAAAGTTAATGTTACGCGAAAGTTAAATACGTTTCAATCAATTATTGAACATTTACAGTGCAAACTTGTTTTTGACTTATTAAACCGGGTGAACAATTTAATTATCTACACAGTGGTACAATTTTCGTGCATAAAAATTAAAATACAATCATGGAAACAGCAGAACAAATTTTAAGCGAATTGGAGGATTTACATGGCTGCATTGTTAAATCACAAGACAACTTTAAGAAATGTCCTAAGGTACGATTAACAAAGGGATACCTAGATTCTAAAATAGAGTGCATTGACGATTACTGGACATCTTTTAGGACGGCACATAGCAGTTTATTGAAAGTTGTAACAAAGGAACAACGAAAACACTTAGAATACTTTAGTAAAGATGTGTTTTATTCGTGTGAAGAACGTTACTTGTAAACAAAGGCGGATATGAAAGATTTAAAAGAAACTTTAACAGTGCCGACCATGAAACAATCTGAATCACATGGCGTCAAATGCCAGCAGTTAGAACCTCAAGTGAAATTGCCTATGATTAGTATCCCGACTTTCTCGGGTAATTATGAAGATTGGCCAATGTTCCAAGATCTGTTCCTTTCGCTTATCCATGGAAACGCCACACTTAGCAGCGTGCAAAAACTACATTATTTAAAGTCCTGCGTCACAGGTGAAGCTGAAGCGTTGCTCAAACACGTTCAGGTGACAGAGAGCAATTACAATCAAGCGTGGGAGACTCTAAAAGAACGGTACAGCAACAAACGTGGTATTGTCACATCAATCATGAAACGTCTTTTCAACCAGAATAAGGCGCTAAACTGCAACAAATATAAAGTCTTTGCACGACACTACCAAAGAATGTCTTAACAATTTGAAAAACTTAAATGTTGAGACGAGCTCATGTGACTTTTTCGTCATTTTTTTGATTGTACAGAAGCTAGACATAGAATCGCATAAAGAGTGGGAGGAGTATGTCAGCAGAGAAGAAGGCGATGAAGTACCAAACCTATCCACACTGATGAAATTTTTACAAACAAAGTTTCGTACACTTGAGCTTATTGCATCGACTACTTCAACAACCAAGGAAACATCAACTGTACGTTCTTATCACATATCTACTACTCAGAAAGTTTGTTCACTATGCAACGAAGACCATGCACTTTTCCACTGTAAACAATTTGGTAAAATGAATTCAAAACATAGAAGTGAATTCGTCAAAAGGAAACCACTATGTTTTAACTGCCTTACTTCCGGACACTCAGTCAAAGCATGCCGATCATCAACCTCATGTAGAAAATGCAACAAACGTCATCACACTCTTCTTCATCAACCATGCACTACGAGCACCCAAGGTCAACCAAGCAATGAAACACAACCAAGGGTATTACATTCCAATGTAGAAGAGATAGAAAATGTACAAATTAACGCAGTAATGACGTCACAAACTTACACATCAAAAAATAGTATAGCACTATTGGGGACGGCAATAATCACAGTTCGAAGTGAGAACGGCAACTCCACAATTTTAAGAGCTCTTATCGACCCTGGTTCGCAAGGTTGTCTCATAAGCGAAAGAGCTGCACAAACACTGAAGGCCAGAAGGTATCCAGCAAGAGGTAACATCGTTGGCGTTGGATCTAATGTTTCCAAAATCAATCAAGTAGTTCAGATAGAAGTTATATCAGGATATCAAGAGAATTTCAGCCTCAAGGTGAAGGCCTACGTCATTTCAAAACAATTAACTACAAAAATCCCAACAAAAACGATTACGTCACACAACTGGCCCCATATAACGGGACTCACTCTGGCAGATCCGAAATTCCATACACCAGGACCTATCGACATACTACTAGGGGTCGATGAATACGCACAAATTTTACAAAATGACATAATCAAGGGCCCCCCAGGGACCCCTTGCGCTCAAAAAAGTAGCTTAGGGTGGCTTCTATTCGGAAGAGTTCATGACAACTCCGATGAAGAATCTTCAATCATTGTAATGCATCAGCAAATAGAAGTTGAAGATATGTTAAAAACACTGTGGGAAGTAGACACAGATTTCAAACGAAAACTGACAAAAGAAGAAGAAATATGTGAGAATATTTACAACCAAACATACACGAGAAACGAAGAAGGTAAATACGTAGTTAAATTACCTTTTAACACATACAGTCCACAGTCGCCAGATGGTAACACCAGAGAAATGGCTTTGAGAAGATTATTACAGCTAGAAAGAAGATTAGACAAGTTACCAGAACAAAAGAAGGCCTACAGTGAAGTGATTGAAGAATACATGAGTTTAGGACATATGGAAGTAATACCAGACAGCGAAATTAACCAGCGTTCAGTTTATTTGCCTCATCACGCCGTGTTGCGTGCCGACAAAGACACGACAAAAGTGCGTGTTGTATTTGACGCTTCGTGCAAAAACTCTAACGGCATATCACTCAATGACGAACTCCTAGTGGGTCCAGTCTTGCAAGAAGACCTAAGAAGCATTATTCTACGATGGCGCATGCACAAGATCTGTTTCGCAAGCGATATAGAGAAAATGTATAGGATGATTCTTCTTCAAAGGGCTGATACAGACTTCCAGAGAATATTATGGCGTCAGCATGCTTCTCACAACAACGAAGTCAAAGACTTTCGTCTTTTAACAGTAACTTTCGGCACCGCATCAGCACCTTACCTCGCTGTAAAAACACTCATGCAGATTGCAAACGACGAAGGTGAGAATTTCCCAGTCGCAGCACGAATGATACAAGAAGACTTTTATGTCGACGATATGATGTCTGGCTGCGACGCCATTGAACAAGCAATCGAAGCCAGTAAACAATTACGAACCATTTTGAGAAAAGAAGGAATGACACTTCTAAAATGGTCTTCCAACAGCACAGAATTCCTAAAATCCATCGAACCTCAGGAAAGATCAGTCAGAGCAAATACTGATTTGAAACTAGACGGCACTGTAAAGGCCTTAGGTCTCTCATGGAATCTAGCAAATGACGCATTTCAATACAAGTTAACGTTACCAACACTCTCCATCGATGTCACTAAACGATCCATTTTATCGGATTTGCAAAAACTATTTGATCCATTAGGATGGATAGCGCCTGTGGTAGTCAAAGCCAAAATTCTTGTTCAAAAACTTGGTTAGCAGGAGTTCAATGGGACGAGAGCATTGACAACGGATTGAAAGAAGAGTGGATAAAGATTCGCCATGACATGACAAACGTCAGCAATATTAAGTTACAACGATGGGTTAACACACTCAATTCCTACAAAGAAAATATATCTCTGCATGGCTTTTGCGATGCATCCATTCGAGCAATGGCTGCCGTAGTCTATTGTGGAACAAAGGAACCAGACGGGAGAATCAAGACGAACATTGTAGCCGCAAGAACCAAGGTGGCGCCAGTAAAAACAATATCGCTGCCCCGTCTTGAGTTGTGCGGCGCAGTTCTCCTCTCAAAACTGTTGCGGCATGTAGCCCAAGCTATGCGGATACCAGCTCAACAAGTTCATGCCTGGACTGATTCGTCCGTGACACTGTCCTGGTTGCTCGGCTAACCACACCGATGGAAGCCATTCGTAGCAAATCGTGTTGTTGAGATATCAGAAAACATCAGCAACAGTCGATGGTATCATGTACAATCTGAACATAATCCTGCAGACGTGGCATCCCGTGGATCCAACGTTTCCCAACTGCAAATGAATCACTTGTGGTGGCACGGACCACAGTGGCTTTCACGTGAAGAAATAAACTTCACGAGACCCAATCTCGCGCCAACACAGTTAGAACAGCGAAAGACAATGCAAGTGTGTTTAAATATATCGGAGAGAGAGGAAAGAACCATAAGAAACAGTTTTTTCAGTTTTGAAAATTTCGACTCGCTAATAGAACTTCAGAAAATTATAGTATATAGCAAAAGGTTTTTAAACTTTAGAAAACACCGGAGTAATAATGAAAGGGCCATAACAACGGAAGAATTAGACAAGGCATTAAAAAGGCACAAAAGGAACATTTTGAACAAGAAATAGAAATGATTACAAGAGAAAACCAAGTGAAAAGAAATAGTGATTTGAAGGCATTAAATCCATATCTCGATAAGGAAAATATACTAAGAGTAGGTGGAAGATTGCGTCATGCGAACATTTGTGAAGAAAGCAAGTACCCTATTATTCTGCATCACAATAATGCACTAACCAATCTAATCGTGGCCGAAGCTCATTTGAAGACGATGCATGGTGGGCTTCAATTAATGTTGTCTTATATTCGGTCCCGGTATTGGATAATAAAGGCGAATACTTGACAAACATCCAGGGCCAAACGGTGCTACACGTGTTTATAGTGTAAAAAACGGTGAGAAAATTACAAAACGATGTGTAACCAAATTGTGTCCATTACCCATTGCACATCAAACTGATTAAGTAAATTATTGAATGTAAAAACTAACTTCACAAAGCTATGGTAACAGTAATTTATTTATGTTTCATTCAGTTTTTTTAACTTTTGTCGCATTTGTAACATGAAATTTAAACTGTGAAGATTTGTTGTTTAAAAAAAGGGCCCATGCCCATTTTGGCGGGCGGCATGTTGTATCGATCAGCTATGTATGCGTGACTAACATTATAGGACTTGTTAAATTTGTAACTGCAGGCAGTCTCCAATAAACATTCAAACAGTAAACACATTCTCTGTCATTTGTCTCCTAATCAAAGGTGAAATGAACCTTAAGCCATCTGTGTAAAGAACAGTATTTTAATATTTTTACTTTAAAAGATGGAAAAATCCGGGTTCCAAATCAAACCAACAATGCTTTAATGATACATAACTTCATATTTTTAGATTATGATCTTTGATTTTGGATATATTTTATAGAGTTTGTACTGCTTAAAACTGATCAAGTAATTAAAGTCACCTGAATTAAAATTATAGTACTAATTAAAAACTCAAAAGTTTTGTAATTAGTATAATCAAATGAAATGTTAGATATAATACTTAATTTTAAAACGTAGGTCCAATATCTAGTCGCTTGTCCTTTACTAGCAATAACGCCTCTGCATTGATGCGATCACCTTATTGCAAGTTTCAATTGGAACTTGCTTCTATACATTCCTATGTTTCGTATAGTTGCTCGATATTGTTTAAACGTTTCTTTGCGACTGCTTTCTTCACAGAACACAAAAAAAAAACAATAGGATTAATTTCAGGACTAGCAAGTAGCCAATGATATTAATAAGTATGACGAGCCAATGACTTGTATTAGCTGATTGTTGAAATATTCCTTCCATACAGTTACGGTATGTTTAGGTCCATTATCATGTTAGAAACTCTAAATCTTCGGTAATTTTTGTAAATGCCCTACAATCTTTTTGAACGAACAATAAAAAACAAACAGTAAAAATTGAGAATAATTTCTCTTGTTGATGCATCACAACTTTTATTTTTGCTGTTAATTTTTAGTTAGATAATATGATGGTTTTAGTGTACCTACTGATAATGTTTCACACTATTTTTGTAGGACCTTATACATATGTATATGTTTGTATGTCGTGCAGGTACCTGGTGAAGGTGTGGCAGCAGGCGGCGGGCGGCGCGCGGCCGCCGCCTACTGTTGCGTACCTCGGCGAGGCGACGCGCGACGCGCCCTTCGACCCCTCCGTGCCCGGCATCGTGCGCGCCTTCAAACGCGTCGCTGCCAGGTACACACCCCTCCCCCTCATACGCACCCACTCACATAAATACTCATCCCGTCAAACGTACCGACGCGACGGTGGCATACCCGGGTGAAGTGACGCGCTACTCGCCTCGAGACAGTATAAATTTGGTTATTCCAACTAAACGTGATGTGGGTGTCGTGCGGCGGGAGCTACGACGTGTTCTAATTCCTAAAAATACATATATATATATATATATATATATACTTATTTCTTAACTTTACGTATTGATAGTACTTCCTTATTGTGATGTTGAAAGTTTAATTATTCATGAACGGCAGCAAGGTGGCGCTATGCGTGTCCAGCATCGAGCGTCGCGTGCGCGCAGGCGCCGCGTACGAGGATGCCTGGAACATGACCTCCGTGCAGCTCGCCGCCGCTGCTGAGGTAACACAACACAACACATCGAGAGTCGCGTAGGCGCACCACAACACATTCACCGATCACTATACACGAGCAACACTCAGAAACAACCGTCAAAAATCATACTTTTGCCACTAGAGGTCTGGAGTCTCGACAAATATACCATATTATTACAGCTTATGATGTTTCAATATGGTATCTCCCCACTGCTAGATATGGTGTTTTCACAAGGACTGCTACTACACACAGTCTTTCGCTCTTCTCATCCAGCCGCTACGGGCGACTTTCTTCAATTAATCAAGTCATCTAATCAACAGATGAATTTCTAATTATTACTTGTTAATTGGTTGTTGCGCAACTAATTATTCCGGAGCCTTGTGGTGTTGGCCGGTTTTAGAATAGCATCACTCCATCTCTTCCTGTGGGTCAAGTAAAAGCAGACTAAAGGATAATAAATCCGCTGCCACAAGCGCTAAGGAGCTGAGTCTAAGAGTAAACTCGCCAACCCGCTTGACCAGCATGGCGTTTCACGGTCATACATCCCGCATGCACGAGGCAAGGTGCATAAGGAGGCCTGTGTCCAGCTGTGGACTATAAAAGGGTTTGTTGCGGTATCGGGTATTTTGCTAATTGAAGTAGTCATCGTCCATACTATCATCAATACTGACCGAATCACAATGATTCTATCAGTATTGATTGAATGCAAAGTAGTTACATGAGTAATCATTCACTTATCCGCGGCCTGACCGCGCGCGTGTCGATCAATTCAAGATTGTTTAATTCATTTCGTTCACGAACGAACGATAACGAGGCATGACTTCTCGGAACAGTACACTCAGTACTTGCCAGAAACACGTTCGTTCGTTCGCCCGACCGACAAAAATCCTTTGAGATAGAATTTATTATCGCGGCGTGATTCGATATATCAATCAGTTGGAAGTATTGAATCAAAAGATAGAATCACTATTATTTGTCACAAGTCTAAATTGAAGTGTTATTGTTTGTGTTTAGGCGCATTGCCGCGCCATGATCCTGTGGACGTACCACGAACAGACGGCGCGTCTGGTAGCGAGCGCGTCGCCATCACTGCGCCGTACCCTACTGCGCCTCGTCGACCTCTACGCCGACTACTGGGCGCTGCGTACTCTCGGCGACCTGCTGAGGGTGAGTGACGTCACACATACAATACACTGAGGTTTTTACATTACTGAAGGTGGAAGACCTTCCGGTGAGGAGATTCCCAGCAATCAATGCACAATATACAGGGTCTTTTTAAGATGGGTCAGTATGGAGAAGTCTGAAACTATTAGAAACAGAGGAATTTGTTCTAAGGGACCATGGCGTCCATTTTAGAGTTATTGAAAACTGCATTCCAAAATTTTCAAAAACTCACACAATCAAGAATCATACTCGTTCATTTCCCTTGAAAAGTATATGATTCCATAGAACGAACAATAATGTTTGGTAATGTAGTTTCTTTTCACTCGCCGAGAGATGTCGCTGTTCCGTCCTCTACAACGCTCTGTGGTTTTCTTTAATTGTATAAGTTAAGCATGTGTAATGTTTAATAGTTAATAATCACCAAATAAACCGACAGAAGTGAAGCAGTGTTTTATTGTGTCAATGCGCTCTCGGGAATCTTAGAAAGGTGTTGCACTTAGGTCCACTCATTTAATCAAAGCAAAACAATTTGATTCTTTATACTGGATTATTTTTAGTCAGCAGCCAAATTATAAAGTAACTTTGGATTATAAAGTAACCAAAAAAAAGTCGGTTAAGCAGACGTTTTTTAAAATAAAATATTATAAATGTAGAGACCAATAAACACCAAACATAGAAAATGAAAATGTAGAAAATGAACATTAGAAAATGTAATTATAAGTGATTCTGAGTCAAATCACGAAATTTGTCTGATGACAAGAATGTAGTCAACTATTTTCAGTTCTGAAACTGATATGAAACTGAAACATAATTGAATGTAGAAAGTAATTAGATAATTATATCTAGATCTTATAACACGGTTATTTTAAACTTTTAGCATGTCTTCGAATCATTTATTTATTTCTATATTGGTCCGAAATCCTATTGCTAAAAATAAAAATTAAGAATAACTTTAAGGGTTGTTAAATAACAGTATCATTGGTATTATTGTGGTGTGTGCAGTTCACATCAATCTCTGAACGCGACATTGAGCAGCTGCAGCTGCGGTACGAGGAGACGCTAACGGCGCTGCGCCCCGACGCCGTCGGGCTCGTCGACGCCTTCGACATCTGCGACGAGGTGCGTGTGCACACCGTACCACACTCGTGTCGCATTCACATACACACTATACTCGCAATATAGTAATACTGCACTCGCGCCACAGCCACGCCATACTCACGTGTTATCTGAATGCCCTCGCATCATATCCCCATTACACTCGCGTTACATCAACACCACCACACTCACATCCACATCATGCTCACGCCACATTCACACTATACTCGCGTCGCATCCGAACCCTCGCGCCACATTATTTATTATTATTTATTTTATTAACATATAAATAAAACTCATTTTATCAAATGGGAATTCGTTTATCAAACGTTACCGGTTGGTTTTTCTTGTAGACCCAGATTCAACGGTCTACACAATTTTATTGTTTTAAACATTTGAAAACATTATTATTTAACTTAATCATAGCTTAATTAACTTAATCATTATTTAACATAAATAATATGCTAACAATTTTTTAGTTGTACATTTAAGTACTTAGAATGTATCGTCACGGAAAGATACCCTTTCCGTGACGATACATTCGTAGTGCTCATAGGATATATATAAGTAAAATTTGGAGCATCCTAGTATTCCTATGCCTACCCAAATATGGTACCTACCCAACCTAATTACCTAATATGATAAATGTAATCATATGATATCATCATCATCATCTCAGCCTTTAGACGTCCACTGCTGGACATAGGCCTCCCCCATTGTCCGCCATTTAGACCTATCGGCAGCGACCTGCATCCAGCGGGTGCCCGCCACCTTTATGAGGTCGTCTGTCCATCTAGCAGATGGACGTCCTCGGCTTGATATATGTCCTGATAAATGTAAAAAGTTTGTGAAATGCGAAGATGAATATAGAAAATATGAACATGCCATCGATGATTTTATAGATAAAATAATATTGATACTTCTAAGAGTCCTGACGATTCTGAAAGTGACAACGAAGACACGGAAGATATTGAATACATACCACCAGAGGGTCAACTAAATCTTCTAAATGATCTGTAAGATTTGACTGATGATAGATATATAGGTGTTGATTTTTTAAGATATATCTACATACATTACACAATATATAGATACCTATTAGAATTAATTATGTAGTATGCAAATATACATAAATAAATAAATAAGACCTAAGTATGTAAATGTAATACGATTACCTAGCAATATAGCGACTTGTTTAGTAAAGATATAATGTCATTAGTTGTTCAAGGGAAAATAACAGCTCCAAATATTTATCTGCACTGACTGACATGTTCATAAAATGTTGTATTTATTTCGTAATAAAGTATCCAATTAGAGAAACGGTAATTCATAGACGTGGTTGGTGTAACATCACACTCGCATCATTGTAACGGAACGGCCGTGTGCGCAGGTGCTCCACTCAGCGCTGGGCGCCCACGACGGGCGCGTGTACGAGCGGCTGATGGCGGAGGCGCTGCGCAGCCCGCTCAACGCGGAGCCCGTCAACAAGAGCTTCCACCAGTACCTCAAGCCCTTCATGCAGGGCAAGCTATGAACAACGCTATATAGGTTTAACTAGGTATATATATATATAAGTGCTGGAATTACATTCCAAAATTAAGGAAAATAGTGTTAACTAATATGCAATCGCAGTATTAGGGTTTTAACATCGATGAGGAAATTATGTTGAGATTTATTTATTTACATTTTATTGTTTTAACAAAACGCGGACTTAATGCTAAAAGGCATTTTCTCCCGCCAACCTTGGGGCTTTGTAGTGATGGTATGCTAGGTGCAAGTCAACAACAATATATTATATAATAAAATTTGGAATGAATAAACATACAAATGAATATACAAGCATAATAAATAATAATAATAGGAGATTTACAATAAAATTTTATACATTTATAATATAATTGTTTTTATTTTCAAAACCCAACATGTACAAAGTACTATAAAATATAGATACTGCATATGGTAAATAAGTACAACTGATGTTGACGGGCTCCCCTCGACGCTCCCCTCTCCCGTCCATCGTCCATCAGTAGCTGAAGCCCTTTATGCAGGGCATCGATTTGAGAATATATACTATTAAGTGCTTACCTATGAAACGACCGATTTGTATGAGAAACCAACAAAACAAAAATATAAAAATATTTGTTAGTCGAAATATTGACCCATATTGTCTACACACTTTCGCCACCTCACAGCCAGTTGATTGATGACATTCCCGTAAAAGTCTTATCAATCAATGAATCAACGGTTATCAATTAATTCTTCAAAAACCCCAATCACAGCTACTTCAGAATCAAATTTTTTTCCTTGCAAAAAGTTGTCCAAATTTCGAAAGATTGAAATCTGTCGGGGCAAGGTCCGGTGAGTATGGTAGGTGAGGGATCATCGTCTGCAGCTCCTTACAGCACACATGTGCATCAATCGTTTGAGCGGCTCGCAAGAAACTAGTGGTCAATACCGGCACAGGATCACCAAACTAATACCAGTCACTTTTTCTTAGTTATCTTCCATTTTGGACATGGTTGGGCTGCAACTCCTGGATCCAGCCACTGATACGAACGTTCGCGCTTATCGTACAGGATCCATTTCTCATCACAAGTCACACTGCGATTTAAAATTCCTTCGTTTTTGTGACTGTTCAATAACACAGTGCACACTTCGAAGCGTTGATGTCGCTGACGTTCGTTCAATTCATACGGTACCCACTTTTCGAGCTTCTCTATATTGCCGATTATGCCGAGCGGTTGGAATTTACGTTTCTATGACCGAATAACAGTTGGCACACACGACCGCTACACACGATCTGGCGTCACAATTTACAATCTTAGGTAGGTATACATCAACAGATAAGTTGCTTCCTCTCTAAAAATCCCTCTACAATCCCCTCCAATCCCTCTACAGTCCCCTCCAATCCGGTTTCTGTACTGGTCATAGTACCTACGACTAAAGCTCTCGTCAAAATCACTGATGATATCCGGTTAGGCATAGAAAGCAAAAAGTTAGCATAATAATGTTACCTAACTTTTTGCTTTCCATGCCACTACTGAGTAAGTCAAGTAGGTCAAGTAATAATCCCTACTCGATTTCAGTAATGCTTTTAATACCGTTGATTTAGATATCATGCTAGGTATATTACGCTCCCTTAACATTTCTCCATCGTTGATTGATTGGTTTCGTAGTCGTATGGCCGACGGCAACGGCAATGTAGATACCTTCTCTTCCTGGAGCACTACATCTGCCAGCGTACCGCAAGGTGGCGTAATGTCCCCTCCTATTTTCAATTTTCATAAACTCTATTACCCATCAGCTTCTTCCTACCATCTCTATGCAGACCATTTACAAATTTATACACAAGCCACGTTGGATAATCTCGGCAATGCAGTCGACGTAACTAACACTGATTTGACTCTCATCCTTGAATGGAGCAAATCTCATGGATTGCGGGTCAATCCTGCAGAGTCAAGTATGTACCTAATTATTATCGGTAGTTAAGTTCATTAGTAAAATGGATTGGCAACACCTCCCTGCCGTATATTTTGACGGTCTATGTAAAAATCTATGCGAAAAAGTAAAAAATCTGGGCATACTTATAGCTCGAACCCTGTCTTGCTAAACGGTCATGGGGATCTCAAATCGATGAAGTGAGCAGGAGTCATTTTCTAAACATGCTCCTTGAAACGTTTACGGGAATTTCTTCCGACAGACACTAAAATTGCGCGCTAAGCGCGCAATCTCTACTTTCCCTTTACTCGACTATGCTGTTACCTGTTATCTTGACCTTACGGAAGACGAACTCAACAAATTTGAGTGCCTCCAGAATCTTTGTATCCAGTTCATATTTGGACTGTGTAAATATGACCATGTTTCCGAGTTTCGTAATAAGCTCAAGTGGCTTCCAGTCCAGCTTCGCAGAAATACGCATATAAATTCACTTCGCTACTCTGTACTTTTTAACCCTTTGACTCCACAATATTTGAAGGAGCGTTTTGAATTCTTTACCTCACAAACCAAGGACTTACGTTCTTCTAAAAATTTACCTACTACTTAAATTTCCTACCCATTCTTCAAATTTCTTTACTAACTCTCACTGTGCAGGCTGTTTGGCTTTGAAATCCCTTGCCAATTGTCATTAGACTTGCTCAGTCGCTGTCTAGTTTTAAAAAGCAAGTTAGAAATGATTATTCTATTAGTTAGTTTCCATTACTTAGTTACTTTTAGTTTTCTATTTTCTTTCTTTACTAAATAATTTCTTCTCACTATCATTTTGTTTGTAACCTGTTATAATTCATCCCTTGGAGACTACAATTCCCTCTTATTTTTCTATCCTTGTCAACTTTTATTCTTATTTACAAATTAATGTAGGTAACATGTGTTATGTACGAACATGTAACAACATGTATTTATTTATATATATACTAGCTGGCCCCGCGAACTTCGTACCGCATGAGACCAATAGAGTTGTCATTTGTTCTCTATATTTTTGTTTAAATTTATTTCAGTATTTTCTATTTATTTCAATATATTTCTAGATTAATTTTATTTAATTTTTTTCCTTGGATTATTCATATATTTTAATAGTTATTCTGCTATTCGGGGCGGAGACGAATCCAACAAATCAGAGATCATTAAAATCGGTCCAGCCGTTCTTGAGTTATAAATGGTGTAACTAACCCGACTTTATTTTATATATATATAATATATATATATATATATATAGATTATTAAGTAATTCATTATTATAAGTAGGTATGTATTAATTATATTTATTATCGATATAGTCGGTAGATATATAACAATAATTCAATGTGTAAATTTCAATTGTTTCGCACTATCTATGCTTATCCTTTTGTCGCGGCTCCACATCGCCGCTTCAACATTTTTTTTATTTAATTATAAAACTACCGCCACAAATATAGGTAGCTCGCCTTTTTGGCGCTTACCTACATGTTTCTTACACACAAAATTGTAAACTAACAGTCAATCAAAAATCGTCAGCCGAGACGCACTTGTTAGTGCGTCTCGGCTAATAAAGCCAGTCAGTAAAAAGTCGTCAGCCGAGACGCACTAACATTAAGCCAGCCAATAAAATCGGTTACAACAAACTGTTATGTATTACGTATGTGTGCGTGCACTTGCAGCTGTGCGCCAGTCTCTAATAAACGATTGTACTGGACACACGCCTTTGATTTGCCAGTGGCGACGAGTGATAAAATAATAAGTTTAAAAAGCCGGTTTTACGTAAAACTATACGTTATATTACTTATGCAAGATGTCAATTGGGAAAGTGCGAGAATTTGTAATCAAAACAGGAAATTGGACGGGTTATATCGAAAGATTAGAAATGTACTTTTTGGTGAATAAAGTGTCGGGCGATATGAAACTACCTACATTAATTTCCGTAATGGGTGAGGAAGCGTACGAACTGTTATCTACATTGGCGAGTCCTACAAAACCCTCGTTATTAAACTACAAACAAGCCGTGGATCTTCTCACTACCCACCTGCAGCCGAAACCTACAGCATTAGCAGAAAGGTACAAATTTCGCCAGCGTAGGCAGCTTAACAATGAATCTATAAGTGACTACGTTACGGAGTTAAAAAAATTGTCGAAATACTGCGATTTCAAAACAACGCTTGACGAGAATATTCGCGATCAACTGGTCTGTGGTCTAAAAAGCGATATTATCAGACAAAGATTATTTGCGGAAGAAAATTTAGGATATCAACGAGCCATTACATTGGCTTTATCATTAGAGGCCGCAGAGCGGGACGCGAACACCGTGGAGCGCGGCAGTGACAAGTTAACCGAAGATGTTTACAAAATGTATACCGGCGAATGTCCCAGGTGTGGGGACCACAAACATCAAGCGGATGGTTGCTCATATAAAGAGTACGTGTGCAGTGGATGCCATCAAATCGGTCACTTGAGGAGGATGTGTCCAAAACATAGGAGACGGTCTGGACTGGCGGGTTCTGCCAGTAATTATTACGAGCATGATACGGCGCGGGCGCGCGGTAGCCGCGCGTCGACCTGCGTCGCGGGCGGCGCCGGCGGCGGCCGGCGAGGCACGTGGCGCGGAGGCCAGCGCGGGCAGCGCGCTGCGCGGCACGGCTGGGGCCGGGACCGGGCCCCTGTATACTCGTTGGAGCAGCAAAACGAAGTCGACGAGCGGAGCTCCGCCGCCGATTATTACACGGAGGAATTGGAAGACAGTGAAGTGGAACTTATGTATCAGATGTCTTTGAGAGATTATAAACCGGTGGGTATAGCGCTTAGGATTGAGAATTGTTTACTTACTATGGAAGTGGATACTGGATCCGCCTTATCGTGCATTAGTAAAAAGGTTTATGAGGAACTGTTTAGTAATTTACCCTTGAATAATTGCCATTTGAATTTAAAGTTTTATGACGGCTCCAGTATCCAACCATTAGGTTTTATCGAAACTGTGGTCAATTATAATGGTATTATTAAAACATTAGATCTGTATGTGATAGATAAAGGAACTACCAACTTGTTGGGACGGCAATGGTTAGCCGAGTTAAATATACCTATTAAAGTAGCGAAAGTTATCTCACATAGTAACCACATGGGAGAAAACAAATCGGTGCAGCGAAAAGATGTGTTAATTAAGAACATTGTTTCTAGGCATAAACCACTGTTTGATGGCACATTGGGTAGATATATGGGAGGCGAAGCCGAGTTGTGTGTACGCGAGGGCGCCGCGCCCATATACTGCCGCGCGCGACCGCTACCCTACGCGCTGCGCGAGCGCGTGGACGCCGAGCTTGACGCCATGCTGCGCGCCGGCGTCATCGAGCCGGTGGACCACTCCGACTGGGCCACGCCTCTGGTTGTGGTGCGTAAAGCCGACGGAGGTTTGAGAATATGTGCCGACTATAAGATAACCCTCAATCGAGTATTAGCTATCGATAGATTTCCGGTTCCAAAAATGGAAGATTTGTTTAGTAACCTTAGTGGAAATAATTTTTTTACGAAGCTGGATTTATCCCAGGCGTACAATCAGGTAGTTTTATCAGAACGCTCGCGACAATATACGGTTATTAATACGCACAGGGGGTTATTTAAATATTCACGACTTGTTTACGGTTTGTCGTCGAGCCCGGGAATCTTTCAAAAATTAATGATAAATTTGTTTAAAAATATGCCCGACGTAGTTATTTTCTATGATGACATTTTAATTAAAAATAAAGATTTAGCTAGTCATCTAAAGACAATTAAAGACGTATTGGAAATTTTAGAAAAGAATGGTTTGAAAATTAAAAAGAGCAAGTGTGAATTTTTAGCGAAAGAAGTAAAATATTTAGGATTCATTATTAATGAAAACGGTGTTCGAGTGGATCCCGAAAAAGTACAGGCTATTAGGACTAGGACCCACCCCAATAATGTTAGTGAATTAAAGTCATTTTTAGGAATGGTAAATTTCTATGGAAAGTTTATTAAAGATTTGAGTTCCTATTTAGCACCTCTTTATGAACTGTTAAAGAAAGGTAAACATTGGAAATGGGGTGCTGAACAAAACGCCGCCTTTATTAGAGTGAAAGGATTACTATATAGTACGAAAACACTCGTGCACTTCGATATGGAACAAGAGACGGTGTTGACGGTGGACGCCAGTGCGCGGGGGATAGGCGCGGTGCTGGCGCAGCGCGCGGCCGGCGCCGCCGCCGGAGGCCACGGCGAGCGAGTCGTTGCATACGCGTCGCGATCGCTCACTACGCACGAGTTACACTACAGCCAAATACATAAAGAAGCTTTGGCAATCGTTTTTGCTGTAGGAAAGTTCCACCAGTACTTATACGGTAGAAAGTTCATTCTTCGTACCGACCATAAACCTCTAGTTAGTATATTTGGACCGAATATGGGTATTCCGAGTGCGACAACAAGTCGTCTGCAACGCTGGGCAATTAAATTATCAGCATATGATTTTACAATCGAGTATGTTAAAACTCACCAGAATACTGCAGATGTCCTTTCACGTTTGATCGAGTTACAAAAAAATGACGTAACATCGGAAGAGGTGGACTTACCTGAACAAACTTATTTACATTTTGCAACAGATGCACTATTGCTTGATTACAATATTCTTAAAAAAGAAACTCGTGCTGACCCAATATTGAGTCGCGTATTAAGTTATATAGTAGACGGTTGGCCGGCCGAGATCGAAATTAAACAGCTAAAACCATATCATAATAGGAAAAATGAATTGTACGATGAGCTAGGTTGTGTTATGTGGGGTCATCGTGTAGTTATACCTTCTTCGTGCAGATCAAAGGTGATCTCCGAACTGCATGACCCACATATGGGAATAGTTAAAACCAAGTCGCTGGCACGTAGCTACGTATGGTGGCCAGGGATCGACGAGGCCGTGGAAGCAGAGTGCCGCGCGTGCCCCATATGCGCCGCCGTGGCCGACGCGCCGCCAGGCCACGCGCCGTGCTCGTGGCACTGGCCCTCTCGACCATGGTCCAGGCTACATTTAGATTTTTTAGGACCTATTCACGGTTTAACATATTTAGTAATTGTAGATTCATGTTCTAAATGGATAGAAGCGATTAAAATGCAACGAACTACGGCACAGGCTGTTATCACGGTACTTAGGGACCTGTGGGCTAAATTTGGCCTTCCCAAGCAAACGGTCAGTGACAATGGCCCACCATTCGCGAGTGGGGAATTTCAAACTTTTCTAAACCGTAATGGCATAGAACATATTTTTACAGCCCCTTATCATCCGGCTTCTAACGGAGCGGCTGAAAATGCTGTCAAAATATGTAAACGTGTTATTAATAAGGCGTTAAAACAGAAATTAGAGGTAGACATAGCATTAAGTCGATTCTTACTAGCCTATAGAAATACCGAACATGCTACTACCGGCGATAGTCCATCTAAAATATTACAGGGTCGCAGCCTGCGTATGAGGTTGGATAATTTAAAACCTGAAAGGGAATCTCGCGTAGTCACTCGACAGGAGCGTAGTGAGGTAGCCGCGGGCGGGGCGCGACGGCGTTTCGAGCCGGGCGCTCTGGTGTGGTATCGCGATTATAGGGGTTCGGATAAGTGGATAGCGGGGACGATCAGGGAACAGCTAGGTAACACTAATTACGTAGTAAAATCTGTTTTTGGAACCGAAAGTCACAGACACGTGGATCAGCTAAAACAGAGGGTTATTAGCAACAAAGAAAATAGTAGCACTACGTTATTAGCACCAAATATTGTCCTCAGTAAACAATCGGTAGAAAAGCGTAAATCTCTGACATCTCCCATAGCTATAGGCGAGAAAACAGAACAGAGTGCGGACAGTTCGGGGGAGAGTAAACCGCAGAGTGGTTCACCGATACGAGAGACGCAACGGTCGCCTGTACCGTCGCCAAGTAATTCTTCACCAGTACCCATATCTATACCCAATGTGTCGGCAAACACAGAGCCCGCTGTAGAGAACTGTGGGCCCACGGTTAGGGACCGTAAACCACCCAGGCGGTATGGTTTCGAAATAGATTAAGTTTTAGTTTAGTAACTTTTCTTTTAATCATATTTTATTGGTAATTTTATTTTATATTATAAGTAAATAAGAGTGGAGGTGTTATGTATTACGTATGTGTGCGTGCACTTGCAGCTGTGCGCCAGTCTCTAATAAACGATTGTACTGGACACACGCCTTTGATTTGCCTTGATTAAACCTTTCGGGTTTAATTTCGACAAAGGGATTAGACTCGCAGTGTCTCCTCGCGTAGACACCTTTTTATTTTTCTCTATCTCAAGGTTGCCTGGAAGAGATCGCTTTAACGATGAGGTCGCCTATTGTATTCTGTCATTTATTATTTGTGCACAAGTAATAACTATTTGTATGCAATAAAGAGTATTTATTATTATTATTTATGAAATGGTCTTAAACATTCTCGCCTCTCCCTCAATAAATCAAAATGAGGAGAGACGGTATAACCCCCGGCGGAAGCAGTCGGCCGGGATTCAGGATCCTAGCGAGAGAAATCGGCGGATGATTCGCGCTGTATCGAGCAGCATTGCCTTCTGCATCTTCGCTGAAGCTAGTACCACGGAAACCCAACTGCCTCGGGTCGCTTTCGAGATTGCTGGGGATTAACCCCTTTACGGACAAGATGACTGGGATAATTTCAGTCGACGTCACGTCCCACATATCGGTGATCTCGCGCGCAAGGTCGAGATACTTTCTTCTTTTCTCGATTTCGGCTTTCACGAGGCCTTCGACATGCGGGGACGGTGATGTCAACTCAAAACACCCGAGACTATCCCCGGTCCGACAACACGATATCAGGTTTATTCGCGAGTATAGTCTTGTCCGTGACGACGGGCAGGTCCAAATAGAGCTTTGCGCGGTCGTTTTCCAGCACCGGCTCCGTTGTGTCCTTGCAGTAGACAATCTCTGTTCTAAGAGACCGTATTTCAGGGCAAGCTCTTGATGGAGGATTCTGGCGGCTTGGTTATGTCTGTGCAAATACTTAGTTTTGGAAAGAGCCGAACGGCCGGAAGTTCCGGGATGGATGGATTATTATTATTAATCCCTTCACTACCTACCTATAGAAAATAAGACAAGGTACCTATTTATAATTGGATGGTAATTAAAATTAATAACACTAATCTTTTTTTGCTTTAGGTATAGGTACCTATATGGCAATGGTACAATTATACATTCTGTCAACGTTAATTTTTTTCCGTAACAAATAATTTCAAAGTGTAAAACGTAGGTACCCTGCCAATGTTGAGTCCCGTCGAAGTAAATCCAGTTAGGAGTCGCTCAGTAAACCGATATACGGAGGTTTACTGAAGACACAAGAGGACTCCTTGGAAGCACACGAAACGTGCAATCCCACGCTTTTATTTGATTATCACAAATATCACGCACGAAAAGCACTTCGAAGTTTATAAAACTATCACTATTCAACCATAAAACGTCTAATACACATTTTTTACAATAATCAAACAAAAACTCAATTTTACTACATATTTACATTTTCAGAAATTGACATAAAACGCCATCTAATGAACCAGTTGTAAACTTTTAATATCACGAGTAGAAAAGAACTCTTGGCAGAATTGCTACAAAAGCAAAAGTACTTTTAAAGTGAGAAAACGATATTTAAAATAAACAAAGGAATAATTAAAATGCCAAGAGGTACGCTATAAATATAACAATTATATTAAATGATTTACACCGTAGTAGATAGGTACTAAATATAAATAAAATTATATTATTTGTCAATTTAAGCGTTTCGTCAAATAAAACGTTTTTCGCCTGCGTTGTAGTTTGGACGTTGACGTGGTTGGACACACCAACAGAACAATTCCATGTTTTTAATTTTTTAGATGTGAAAGTTAGAGTGACTGCTGCACAAACCGACGTCTTGTGTACATTTTTCGAAGAAAATCCAGAAGTTGTTAGAGGTTATAAAAAAACACCTAAATGCGTGGAAACAGTGCAAAACAAATGGATAAAAATAACTGGACAATTAAATTCCCTCGGACCAGCGAGAAATCACAAAGCGTGGGCTAAGGTAATATGATACACATTTTGTGAATAATAAACATTTGTGATTTTATTACTAATTTATATGAATACTTAGTTATTGTTTCTTTCTGTTTAGCTTGCATTCAAACACATTGATTTATTTTTCACTTTCAGTATGTATGTGACATAAAGGCAAAATTGAAAAAGAAACGCATAAAATGGAAACAGAACAGCGACGGCACAGGACCAATAATATGCAACGCCGATGACATTAATGAAATCAGATTAAGAATGTTGCAAGTTCTAAGGAAAGAAGCCTTAAGTACACAAGATTTACATGTAAGTGGATACCTACTTATTTTTTTATGGAAAAGGGTGGCAAGCGAGCATGCAGTCCACTTGATGGTAAGTAGATGCTGTAGCTTATGGACATCTGCGATACATGTCAATATCGGCCCAGAATGACAAATGATGGCATGCCCCTGGATATGCTGCCTATCGCTGGAGATTTAGAAATGTATTTGGGAAAAGATTGGGAAAATAGGGATAGGATGGGATGGGAATGGGCTCTGAAATATCTCACACACTATTGAAATAAGTGTATACATTGGCTTTTTTTTGTTCATACTGTTTTTGATCGCACTTGTTTCTTGTGTTAGGAGCCGAACATATCAGATCAAGAGGATAGTGCAAGAGATGACCATGAAGATGATGAAAAATGTGGAATGATTATGCATCCATTAGACAAATCGAAATGCAAGGCAGAAGCAATGGAGACAACTTCAACTGGACCACAGCAAGCACAAGTGCTTGTAAATGGAAACAATTATTGTACTGATGAATTTGATACATTTGGTAGAATTGTTGCACAACAGCTACGGATGTTGCCTTTAGCTGTAGCTCTCGAGACAGAGGAAGTACTACTATCTATACTGCGAAAACAACGATTGAAAATAACAGATGGAAGTTGTAGCACTAGTATTGATCCCTTAAACCAATAATATAGGTTAGTTGTAAATAGCTCTCAAATTATCCTTACATCCATACAAATGGGCCAGGTTACTGTTTTAAGGCAATACACCCCTCATGCACAAGACAATGTGCAAGAGGTGGCAGTAAAACTACTAAGCTGATTTGAATGGAAGAATAAAGAAACCATGTTTGGATTATATTTTAGAATATATATATTTCAGATGTAGAAAAAAGGCAGCAGTCCAACATTTCACTATACATGCCAACTTCAGTCCAGAATGACAAACGTTGGCACGTCCCCAGATGTGCTGCCTACCTTTGCGAATTGAGGGATGGATTGTGAGAAAGGGTTGGGAAAATGGGGAGGGATAGGATGAGAATGGGCTCTGGCATATCTTACTACCGAAACATGTATGTACGTTGGGGAAATACGATAAAGTAGGAAATGCAGTAAGTACATTTCAAGGTATTATAAGAAAGTTCTATACAAATCGGTTCAGTAGTTTCCAAGTAAATTACTAAAATTATTAGACATTTGGTTGTAGTTAATATTAAATTTATAGATATTGGTTGAATAGAGAATCTCCTTTTTGATGTCATGATCACACAGCTATTTGTTTCAGTTATTTTAAATTTATGTTCATGTTTGAAGTTTATAATGTAGGATAATAATTACAGTTGTAATCAGCATTACTTTAAAATGTATTTAATTACCTGTTTCTTTTATTATACGAATAAACCAATTTCCATAACATTTATTTCACTCCTCCGTGACCTCGCAAACGTGTTTTTCATACCTACTTTTCGACAGCCTCTTCTGGGTGAAAATCTTTGACCGGTTCTTAATTTTTATAAACAAGAAGAAGTCACAAGGTGCCAAGTCGGGACTGTATGGAGGATGGCTCATGATTTCTACGTTTTTCACCTTCAAAAAGACGTTTGTGTGCGGCGTTTACGGTTGTTTTTACGGAGTTCGTCAATAACTTCTTGCAAGCAAATGGTCGTGTACCAATCAGCATTCACGGTACGACGATAACACTGGACAACAAATTTTAGTTTATTTGTTGTATCTTGTATGAAAAGTGCATTTTTTTGTTAATTTTGGGGCGGTGAATACAAAAATGACAATGAAATTAAAAACTTAGTTGCAGTTTTCAAGAAATTATTTTTTTATTTTATTTTTAACAAAATAATAAAGAAATAGATACTTTTACACTTTTAGAGTCACAAAATGCACTGTCTTTTTGCTATTCTTTTGTTAATTGTTTCTGGAGCATCTCTATCAAGAGTCCAACAGTAGTCGGCAAGCGCGGAAGCATTCCAGTTTCCCTGGTACCTTTTCTCCATTGTTGATATATCCTGATGGAAGCGTTCGCCGTGCTCATCACTTACAGTTCCGCAGTTGTCAGGAAAAAAGTCCTGGTGTCAGTGTAGGAAATGGATCTTTAGAGACATATTGCAACCCATTTTTTGATACGATGACAGCATATTTTCAACAAGAGTAACGTAATTGTCAGCTTTTTTATTTCCCAAGAAATTAGTGACCATGAGGCGAAAGTTATTCCAAGCATTTTTTTCAATATCTATTAGAGTACTGTCAAAATGTTCGTCTTTCAGCATATTTTGAATCTGTGGCCCAACAAAAATACCTTCTTTAATTTTTGCTTCACTTAGCCTTGGGAATTTCTGACGTAGGTAGTGAAAAGCTGGCCCATCTCTATTCAGTGCCTTAACAAAGTTTTTCATCAGGCCCAATTTGATATGCAGTGGTGGCAACAAAATCTTTTTGGAGTCTACCAATGGCATATGTTGTACATTCTTTTGAGCTGGCTCTAATGATTGTCCAACGGGCCAGTCTTGTCTCTTGTAATGAACTGCCCTTGCCCGACTGTCCCATTCACACAAAAAACAGCAAATCTTGGTGTAGCCTAGCTGCAACCCAAGTAAAAGTGCAACAACCTTTAAGTCGCCACAGATCTGCCATTGGTGCTCATCGTATTTTATGCTTGTCAATAGGTACTTCATATTGTCGTATGATTCTTTCATGTGAACTGCATATCCAATAGGAATAGACGGTAGAATATTTCCAATATGCAATAGTACTGCCTTTAAACTCAATGTTGAACTGTCTATAAACAATCTCCATTCCTCTGGCTTGTAATTTATATTTAAAGCCGCCAATAAACCGCTAATGTTATTGCAGAAAACCTAGTTATTTTCCATGTCAAAAAATGGTGCTAGGCCTTTATGGCGTTTACGAAAAACACATACCGAAACATCGTCTTCTAATAGGTTCCACTGCTGCAGTCTTGATCCTAGTAACTCTGCCTTACTTTTCGGAAGTTCTAGATTTCTCACGAGATCGTTTAATTCTGACTGGGTTATTTTGTGCAGTTGGCGGTATGACGTGCTGGGTGTGAAATCAGAATCTCTTGATGTTGATGGCATATCTACCTGACAACTCGCTGATTCGCTATTATCTGATTCGTAAGTGAACGTTTCTGGGGGTTCTGGAATAGGAAGTTCGTCACTATGGAGCACAGGTCTCATGGCAGATGGTATATTTGGATAGTTGATAACCGACTTTTTCTTCTTGGATATACCTGTGCCTTGCCCAACACGGGGTGTCATGCAGAAATAGCAATCACTAACATGATTTGCAGGCTCTCTCCAGACCATTGGGACAGCAAACCGCATAGATCATTTTTTACGATTTAACCAGTTTCTCAGACTAGAGGCGCATGCATTACAGCAGATATGTGGCGCCCAATGTTTGTCTTGATCCCCTATTTTGCAACCGAAATAAAACTGATATGCCTTTTTTATCAATGGAGTAATAGACCGCTTCTGAGACGCAAAAGTCACCTCACCACAAACATAACAGAAGTGATCTGGATGGTTTACACACTTTCGAGCGAGACATCTTACAATTTAGTTACAATCTCAACTATTTGATTCGACTGACTAACCTTTTTTTTTTTTTTATGTTAGGAGAGAATCAAGGAAAACCCTGCATGGTCACCTGGTACCATCTGGTCTAATAGGGTGGACTAGCGCCTATAGCAATTAATTAAAACGTAAATAATACTTGAAAACATTGTTTACTTGTATATCAGAAAATATAATACATAATGACACCGCACATCAAAAGTAAAAGAACATAATACAAATTCAAATGCAGTGCATCATAGACAAGTATACGTGGACAGCATCACGACCTTCCAACACCTTCTCCTGATGTTCACTCATGTTGCCGAGACACGTTTCTATACATGCATTAATCTTGCACAGTGTCTTTCAAACTTTACTTTTAACAATGGTTTTGTCATTACGTCAGCTAACTGAATTTCTGTGGGACAGTAGCTAATATTTATCAATCCATGCACAAAGTGTTCATGTATAAAATGGTACCGCACGTCTATGTGCTTCGACCTTTTGTTGAAGAATCCAGACTTCACAAGTTGAATCGAACTTTGATTATCAACATGCAAATTTATTTTTATGTCCAAACCGGTTATTTCTTGTAATAGAGATTTGAGATACAATGCCTCTTTGCAACAGTCTGCTGCGGCTATGTACTCTGCTTCAGTCGACGATAGCGCTACTATAGGCTGCCTCTTGGATGCCCATGATATTGGTCCATCGGCTATCATTAGCACGGAGCCAGAAGTGCTTCTTCGCGTCAATGGGTCTCCAGTAGAGATGATAAATATAACCATCAACCATTAAAATTAACTAATATTAAAAATCAACCATTCTGTTTAATAAACAAAATTAACGTTATTGAATAAAAATATCAACTTCAATCTGGGTTGATGACCTCACCTCACGCTTTGCCTGCCTCTGCATTTAAATTTCAACTTTAAAGTTTTATAGTTATGGAACATTTTTGTACGCTGACATATTTTACTTCCGTCCTTTTCCGACATGATAGTAGGTACAGGTGACCGGACTGAAGTTAGCCGTTGTGAAGAATATTTAAAAAGTTAAGTGCATTCAATTGCATGGCCTATCGCCCTTAAAATAAAGCACATTTTTTATTTATTCACTGATTTACTGTTGTCGATATTTTTATTCTAAACAAAGTGATGTGATATTTTTATCAAATACGTAGGTAATGTTATTGGTTATTGGTTGGTTAGTTGCGCGTCGTTGTTATTTTTATTTATTCACTGATTTACTGTTGTCGATATTTTTATTCTAAACAAAGTGATGTGATATTTTTATCAAATACGTAGGTAATGTTATTGGTTATTGGTTGGTTAGTTGCGCGTCGTTGTTATTTTTATTAGTTGGTCAGTGTTATTAAGTAAAAACAAAGTCGAGTCGTTGTTGTTTTTATTGGTTGGTTAGTTGTAATAAGTATCTTGAAAACAAAGTAGCGTCGTCGTTGTTGTGTTTCTCCTGAATGTGAAGTTTGTTTTACAAAATGCCGAGACGGAATAATGAGACTTGGAACCATTTTGATAAGTGTGTGGGAGTAGAAAAAGTCGCAACTTGCAAGTATTGTAAAAAAGACTTATCTTCTTAAAGGTTCTTAAATGAACCTTGTTCTTAAAGGAGACAGTTATTAACAGAAAACTTTGTCCCTTGACATGGTGGCGGACACACAAATGTATATATCCTGTACTATACAAAATTTTCAAAACCAAATGTAATATAATGGTATCATCGGTGCCCCGTGAGCGGGCATTTTCAAAGGCGGGATATATCGTAAATGATAGAAGAACCCGCCTCACCACATCACAAGAGTGGCCCAAATTATGTTATTAAATGTAAATAAAATCAAATGACCAACAAAAAAAAATTAAACTAAAAAATGAACAACACAAAAAAAATGTACAAAAACCATAAAAAAAATAAAAGTGTAGGTAAATACTAAAACAATGTACATAAAATCAATGAACTTTAAATACGCCTAGCTGTTCTTACGTGTTAAAATGTTTAAATATCTAACTAAGATAATGCTAGACAGTCCTAAGCCTGTTCAAGTATGAAGGAAAGTTCATTGAATTTAACATGCATAAGTAGAATATTCGACTTTATCATCATTAACATCAACATGTTTTAGGGGTACTTGAATAAGAATATTAACTAATATTTTCAACCAATAAAATTATCGATATTTTTTTTTATCAATTAACTATTAACTAATAACCAATTTCAACCATTATTGCCATCTCTAGTCTCCAGCATAATCCGAGTCGCTGTAAGCATCGATGTTCTCTATCGGTTTGTTTCGTTTGAACAAAATGCCTTTCTCTTTGGTTCCCACTAAATATTTGAATATTTTCTTGACTTTTGTGACGTCTTCTCTAGTGGGATTTTCGACCTTCCTGCTAACTAGATTGACCGCTTGTGCGATATCTGGTCTGGTTCTGGTAGACAGGTACAGTAAACTTCCCACTGCTTCCCTATAGGGATATTCCTTCTCCTGGGCAGTTTCCTGTATCAACTTTGAATCGCTACTTGCGGGCGTGTCACAAGGTTTGGCATTTTTCATGTTGTATTTTTCCAGTACGTCATTTATGTAGGATCTCTGAGTAAGAATTATTCCTTCTTTTGAGTTTTTTATTTCCATACCCAGATAAGTACTTGGATTTTCATTTCAAATTTGGTTTCAAGTTTCTTCAAAATAACTTCGATCTTTTTCTTGTCTTTTCCTATGACAAGTCCGTCATCAACGAATAGTCCGATTATTATTGACTTATCTTCGTTTATGAAAACGCATCGATCTGTTTTGATTGTCTTGAATCCCAAATCCAACATCGCTTGGGCAAAAGTTTTGTTCCATGTAAATGGAGCTTGTTTTAATCCGTACAACGATTTTTTTAATCGGCAAACTACTTCAGTAGTATTGCAGTCAGTCTCATAGCCAACAGGTAATTTCATATAAACTTCATCTGTTAACTCTCCTTATAAGAAAGCTGTCTTGACGTCAAATGTCATGAAGTAGTAAGATTTAGATGCGGCAATTGCTAGTAAAGTTTTTAATGCAGATTGACTTACTACTGGGCTATAAATGTCTTCGAAATCCAGGTTTCCTTTCTGCTCGCATCCACGTACGACTAATCTAGCCTTGTACGTACCGTCATCTTTAATCCGAAATACCCATTTGTTCGACAGTATTTTGTGTCCTTTGGCTTCTGACTTGTCAACTAATACCCAGGTGATATTTTTGTACAGACTTTAGTTTGTCCCATACCTCCTTGGATGTATTACACCCTTTAATTTGATTAAGTTCTGGTGGAGATATAAGTAAAAATAGCTCTGACCTTGCCTTTAAGTCTTCCTTTAGGAACGCACTCTTTTCTTCGGCAGTCGCAGTTGCCGCTAACGTTTTTTCACCACTAGCGTATTCCCACAAATCGTATCTTATGAGAATCGCCTGTGCTTGTAAGCACCAGGTATCGTAATTTGATTTTGTCAACGGTTCTATGCTTCTGATACTCGAGCTCATTTTAAAATTTTTATTTTCTCATTTACTTACTATTTTAAATATGCTTCTTCCATTTATCGTAACTCTGCTACCACTAATAGGGTGGACTAGCGCCTATAGCAATTAATTAAAACGTAAATAATACTTGAAAACATTGTGTTTACTTGTATATCAGAAAATATAATACATAATGACACCGCACATCAAAAGTAAAAGAACATAATACAAATTCAAATGCAGTGCATCATAGACAAGTATACGTGGACAGCATCACGACCTTCCAACATGGTCTAGCTAGGCTAGTCTAGGTGGTACCCCGGTTTGTAGCTGCTTATATACCCAAATACGACTTCTAGATTTTTAGAGAAGATTAAAGAATATTCTTTTCAATTCCATAATATTCGCAATAGCGGCGTTTCTCATTTGTTTGTATACGGGGTATTGGTGTTGTTTTTGTTATTATTGTTGTTGTTGGATATTGTTTGTATTGGGGAAAACGTAGATTTGGCAACGTCGCACCCCTCTATTGTTATGGCAATACAAATATACCGCGTGCGTTCTTGGGGTTACAGTGTTAATATATAGGGACACATGACATCACGTATCTCTAAAACTTGAACTAATATTAAAAAGATAAGTTTATTTTCGGTTTTAGTACACCAAAAATATTAAGATTTAGTCTATTTTATTTTAGATACATTTTGGCTGTTGTCCAGTGTAATCAAACAAAAACTTCTTAGGTCTTCAAAGCCAAAAAGATCGCCCGTGTCCAAATAAAATATATAAAAAAAAAAAATGTCACTTACAAACATCACTGTCAGTCAAGTTTGTTTTGTTGCTCTTTTTCTCTATTTGTTTTTATTACTCAAAAGACGTTATTTATTTAGATGTATTTGTCCTTTATCGTCGCTAAATATGTTCAATAATAGCAACTTGTGTCGCGCATGTTTAATACAGAATGAAACATTCACTTATTTCTTATTCAATAACGTATCTGTTGAAACTTACTGGTTTTGTACTTCTATTGAGGTAATTGATCTCTATTAATCATTTCCACACTCACAACAAAAGCTCATGTCGAAGTTTAGCTCAAATAATATCAAAGAACACAAAAAAATACCCGTATATTTTATTGTAAATATTTCAGATAATTCGGAGTGATGCACTTCCGAAGGCACTATGCGACAGTTGTCACGAGCTCCTCGTGAAGTTAACTCAGTTCAAACGGACTTGTATTGAATCACAGAATACGCTGCTCGGTTTGAGCAGTGTTAAGAGTGAAACTCCCCTACACAATGATATAGAATTAATTGATGTAAACAGTGTTGATACAAAACTTGAATTTAATCCCGATTCTGTGAAAAACGAAGATATATCTGATCACGCTAATAGTGGTAATATTTTTTTTATTGCTCGCATATTAAATGACAATATAAAATAGAATATTGTTCAATAATGTTAGTATAATTTATTATTAAAAATTGAAATTTGTAACTACTGACACTATTTTAAAAGGAACATTCACATTACAGAACAGTTAGAAGAGATAGATGACACTGTAGAAAACAAAATAAAGATGAATAAAAGGTTTGCATTTTATTTATTAAAAATATCTGGATATGTTGAAGCCAAGTTTTCATTAAAATTTACTTGATGCATTTTTTTTAAATATAATTTATGTATAGTTATACAGTCAAAACCTGTCTTTAGAGAATCTCTTTCCTTTCTTTCAGAGAACAGTTTCTTTCATTATAATTCAGGGATTCAGTTATTCAGGGAGAGGCAAAAAACAATCATTTTTTGCCATTTTTACATTTTTTATTCAAAAACTAAATTATGTAGCAATTACACATTAATTTGTATAGTGTGTCTACATTGCTTTAGGAAAGGCAATATGTATGTCTATCAATTTCACTGCATCAAACACTTGTTGTAAACTCGCTGGTGCAAGAATCTCAGGGTCTTCGGATTGATCACTCTTCTTCCTCCTTGCCTTTCGTCACTGAATTGAGGATTTCCTCATCGGTTTGAGTCTCTGCTGTAACCACGTCCTTGTCTATTTCGGTAAAGCTTTGTAGGGCTTCTAGAGAAAATGGGTGAAGTGAGTTAAATTGTTTAATCCACTCAGAGGCAAATCATCTTCATACTCTGATTGCTATTCAGCTACAGCAGAAGTGTCACCAGAACTTCCACAAAGTCCCGCATGACAAAAGGAATGCTGTATTGTTCCTGGTGTTACTCTTTCCAGGCCTTCTCAAAATTTTCACTATGTCTTGCATATTAATGGAGACTGCCATCCGATTTGATTATTGCTAACTACATTTACCTTTTATAGTGGCCTTACAGGCTTTTTATCATGCTCTGGTCCATCGGCTGTAAGACACTTGTGGTGTAAGCTGGGAAAAATGCTAACTCAATATTCCAGAGGTTTGGACACAGAAGGGTAAGCAGGGCAATTGTCCACGAGCAGCAAAATTTTCTGCCCCTTCAACTTGGCATCCCATTTTCGTATTTCGTCTTCAAACAGCTGTGAAGTCATCCTAACCAACTTTTTGACTTTGTATGGACAGGCAACTGTTTCAAGTTCTTGAAACTGCGTGGATTTTGTAATTATTACTATAAGCTTCCTTTTTTCTGTGCGACTCATATTCTGTAATTCGTTCTTTGGATAGTTTACCTTCCATGCATTTCTTTTCTTTAAACTTCAGAGTTTTCTTTGGCGTTATTTTCTAAAAAATACCTGTTTCATCAGTATTGAAAATGTTATTCGGAGAGTACTTTTCCTTAAATCTTGGTCACACTTTATCTAGCCGACCATTACTGACATTTTTATCCACATATCGTGCCTCTCCATTCATTTGACCGTAGTTTCTGTAGTGCCGATTTTTAAATCTGCCCAGCCATCCTTCTGAAGCTTTGAAATCCATGATACCAGGTTGTCTAGAAAATTTCTCAGTCTTAGCTTTCACAATCGACCCACTGGTACATTATTAGAGTGTTACTTTTAAAACCACTTCAGCATTGCCTTGTCCAAATCTTCAAATTTCGGTGTTCTTATTTTCTTGCAAGAGCTTCCTTCCATTTCAGCCTGCAGAATCTTTTCTGTACACTTCCACACAGTAGCCATGGTAGATGCACTAAGGCCGTAGCGTTTACTGACATCACTTTTTTTTTCTCTTCTTTTCTATGGCATTCTATTCTATTCTATGGCACATATCAAAGCTACTTTTTGATTAACAGATTAACTTTTACAAGCCATTTACACTTCACTCTTAGACTGTCGAGTTACGACTGATAATGTGTTTAGAATCTAATCCTAAATAAGCCCATTTATTCAGCTATATGTTAGGTACATGTTGGCTTGTTTTCGGTGTAAAGTGCAATAAAACAATCTGTTTGCCGGCCATTCTATCCGCCACTAAAAATAAATCACACGTGTTACATACAAAAGAAACACATATGTTCACAAATGCATTGTCTGCTTTGGGTTGACTTGTGATCCCGAGACAAGTTCGAACTTAGCGAAGGCAAATAATTACTGATATTACACAGGTGTGTATTCAAAAATGTGTTTTATTATGTTAAAACGAGTGACCAATGCGTTATAGCGAATAATCAATGTATGTAACAAATAGCAAACCAAACTAACACATGTGATATTCACGTTAAAGAGAGTTTTCCTTAATATTGAGTTCCACTATAGCGGGTTTTGACTGTATGTAAATAAATTTATTGTCTAATGATTTGTTTGTTTATTATAAAGATTATAGTTTTGAAAAAGATGAACATTGAATCATTTTTATTTTTATCATTTCCGATAAATATATATAAAGGGTTTTATAAAGGATTGTGGAGTGAAACAAACTTATTTGGTGTTGCTTTGATATTCAAAGAAACGACATATAATGTTTAATCTTCAATCCTTTTTTAAAATCTATTATCTTATGTCTACCTACAACTTTACAATTTTGTCTACCTACAGAACAATTCTCTTCACCTGACGCCCACACTGTTTTACCGACACCATAATACGAATAGTTTTACCGACAGCGCGGAGCGCCTCAAAATTCAGATGAAAGAAATATATTTTCTTTACATCTCCCCCCCTAGGAAAGAAAACTTTCGCCATATTCACCCATCTTCTTCTGTTTCTTTTGTTTCTCTATCTTCATATAATTTTATAGGGACTGGAAGAAGTTTTGTAATATGAAAAAGATTTGATTCCGTTTTTTTGTGTCCAGTATCTATCCTATATATTGTGTTAGATATTTTTTCAATAATCTCATATGGTCCAATTCTCAGTTCATCCAATTTCCTCTTGTTTAACTTGTTTCCATTTTCCACGTACACCATGTCTCCTACATTAAATTCCCAATATTTTAGTTTTTTGTCGTATAGTGTTTTGTTGTAATTGTGTGATTTTATTGTATTCTCAAGTGCTGTTCTTCTGTCTCTGATCCAGTCACTACGTGATTTTTCTTGTTTTAATTCTTTCGGTAAAATCGTAACATCCGTACCATATAAAAGATAACTTGGTGAAAAGCCAGTAACTGTGTGGTTAATTTCATTGTATTTATTTACGCATTCTTGAGCTATTGTTGTCCAAGCTTTCTTTTTCACTCTTTCATTTATTTTGCATCTTATTTTGTTTACTAGTGTTTGATTTAGTCTTTCATTTAGGCCATTCGAGAGTGGTGCATTTACTGCTGTAAATACAATTGGTATCTGCTTGTCATTTAAGAATTTCTTGAACTCTTTAGAATTAATTCCCGGGTATTGGTCTGTTAGAAGCATACCAATATCCTCCGATTCTGTTATATTCTTGACTAGTTTTTCAAAATCATTTGCACTCTGAGTTTTTGATGTTAGAATAAATGCGTATCTAGTAAAATGATCTACCAACAGATGTAGATATTTTTTTGTTGATCTTGTACCTCCAAAACCTCCAATTGTGTCAATTGAAATTATTTCGAAAGGCTTTGTGGCCGGGCCTAGATGAGACATAAACCCATATTTGTCGTGTCCTCTTGTTTTATTTTTTATACAAATTTCACAGCTTCTACAAACTTTTTTAATATTTTTTGTCAAATTTTTGGCTGTGTAGAGCGGACTAATCGTTTTCTGCATTTGTCCAATTCCAATATGGCACAGGTTTTCATGTATTTTTCTTAAAAGCTTGATGCTAAATTCTTCTGTTAGTATTATTTTTTCTTTTCTTCTGACCTTTTTTAAGTATAATTTGTTTTTTTCAATTAATTTGCTTTTTTTATTTTGTATTTCTTTATTCTTATCCTGATCTGTTAGAATATCTTCCAGTTTTACAAAGTTCACAACTTTTAATTGTTCATCCTTATTTTCATCCGATTCCAATACTGGATTCCTGCTCAGGCAGTCTGCTTCCAGATTTTGTTTTCCTGGAGCATATTTTATTTTAAATTCATATTGCGATAAATAATATGTCAGATCACCCAGTTCTTCATCAGTTCTAGATTTCAAATTCATGTTTTCTAGTGGTTTGTGGTCTGAATAAACTGTAAATGGTTTACCTATCAACCAGTATTGCCAGTATCTCACCGCTTCTTTGATAGCTAAACATTCTAAATATATTGCTTTTTTTTTCTTTTGGGCTAAATTTGGTTTTTTTGAAAAGTAAGCCACTGGTTTTTCTTTTCCATCAGGCTGTGTCTGTTTCAAAATGGCTCCAACGCCTTCTAAAGAAGCATCTGTGTAAATATTAATTGGTAAATCTTGATCAAAAATTTCCAGTATTGGTTGAGAGCATAGGAGGCTTTTTATTGTCTCAAATGCTTTTTGGCATTCATCTGACCAAACCATTTTTTGATTTTTCCTGAGTAAATTATGCAATGGATCCAGTATTATTGCACTCTTTGGTATGTACTCATGGTAAAAATTAATTTTCCCTAGAAATTGTCTTACATTCTTCTGCGTTTCTGGAACAGGAAAATTCCTTATTGAAATCAGGTTATCTTTCACTGGTTTAATAGAATTATTTTGTATTATATGACCCAGGTATTTTACTGAGTCTGATGCAAATGTACACTTTGTAAATTTTAATCTGAAACCTTCTGTTGTGATTGCTTCCAGCAATAATGCCAGATGTTTTATGTGTTCAGCAAAAGTTTTAGAAAATATTAAAATATCGTCTATATAATTAACGGTAAAGTGGGTAAGTTTATATTTTCTCAAAATATTACTTAATATCCTCTGGAAAATTGCCGGCGAGGTCTTTAGTCCAAATGGTAGGCAGGTCCATTGAAAATGTCCTTCCTGTGTTACAAATCCCGTCTTTTTCCTGTCTTCAATTCGTAATGGAATAGACCAAAAAGCCGAGTTTATGTCCAGAGTTGTAAAAAAATTGCAATTCCTGGTCTTTATCATCAGGTCTTCAGTTAACGGAAATGGTTGGGCTTGAGGTACTACAATTTTATTCAAGTCCCTGAAGTCTATACATAATCTTGATTTTTTATTTTCTTCTTTTTTAAATGCCAAAGTAACAGGTGCACCAAATGGACTGTAGGATTCTTCTATCAATTTATTATCTAGTAATTTTGCTATTTGTTCCTCTATTTCTTTTTTATCTTCTACAGTACATTTGTAAGGCCTTTTGCTGCAATATTTGTCTATTAATAAATCGATTCTTGCTTCATATCCATTAACAGTTCCGACATCGTATTTATTTTTTGCAAAAACTGATCTGTATTTGTTAATCAGTTTATTTATTTCTGATTTTTCATACTCATTTAAATGATTTATTTTTATTTCAAAATCTTCTTCTTTCACATGTTCATTAAAATTTATTTCATATTCTTTTGTAGTGTTATTTATTTTCTCTTTACTTTTTAATTCCGTATTTGTTCTGTTATTTGTAGAAATTTCTTCCACCTTTTTTGTATTTTCAATATTCTGAGACTGTTTCTGAGTTATTTTCAAGTCTTCATTTTGGATTAGTTTGAATGTTTTTATCAAATCTAATCCTATCAAAAAATCATATTTGAAATTTTGTTCATTAATAATGTACACATCAACACTTTTTTCAATTTCAAATATTTTTACTTTTAAATTAGTCAAACCACTTGTTTTTTTAACACCATTAATCGTTACTAAATCTGTTTCATTCAAATTGTTTCCTTCTCCTTTTAGTTTTAATAATTTAGAATTTATCAGAGAAACGTTTGAACCTGAATCATAAATTCCATTTACTTCTACTGTATCATTTAATAGTAGCTTGACATTTATTAATGGTGTCACTATTCGTTTTTTTGATTAGTTTCATTTAACTCAGCTTCTATCACGGTGTTATTTACATGTTTAATGATATTTTTCTTTTCCTTATCATTCTCTCTTGTTCTAAACCAGCATGTAGCTTCCGAGTGATAACGAGTTCCTTTATTTAACTTTTCACATATTTTACATGGGGTTTGTTTTTCATTTTTACTATAATTTTTTGAATTTCCATATATTCTCGTAGGTAAAAAACTTTTTCTATTTACCATGTGTTCATATTTGCTCACCTCATTAAACAAGTCCACTGTGTCTGTTAATGCTTCTCTATTAATCTTATTGAGTATGTATTCTGGTAACCCAACTGCAATAAGATCCACCAAAGTACCTGTATCAATCGATTTTCTCATTTCCAGTATAAGTTTTTCTTTCCTTATAGCGTAATTCAACAATGAACCTTCTCTATATTTAAATAATAGAGCATAAGTGACTGGGTTCCATCCCTTGTTTGTAAATGATTCACAGAATTTGGTTTTCCACATTGACCACTCTGAGTTCATTGTCAATTTTATAATCATGGAACTGTACCAATCTGCGCAACTTTTATCCATAAACAATCTGAGTATTTCAATTTTATTTTCATCCTTCGTTACATCAAAGCGTATGCATTCTTTTTCAAAAATATCAATCAATCCACTGGTTTGCATTCGTATTCTTGGTTGTAAATTTCTCAAGCACAAACCTCTCTGCGATGTATTTTAAATTCTGTGGTCTATTTTCCTGTATATTTTCCATGAATTTCTCAAAAAGTTTTCCCAATGTACCTGTTTCTTGTTGTTGTGCTGCAGCAACTTGTTCTGGATTCAATTCTTCTAGAAATTGACCCCCAAACTGTAAATTATCATCCTCATCTATGTAAGTTTTTTTTAGTTCATCTGTTATTGTTATCCATACCTTTCTTTTCTGGTATCTTTTCACTATACTGTTTTTTACTTTGCTGTAAGCATTTGTTTTTATTATTTCTTTATGAAGACTCACTGATTGTAGGGCTTCTGGTATTGCATACACTTTATTATCACTTGTGGTTATTGAGGTTATACTATAAATGTTTGTTTTTGGATCACTTGCAGGCAATAATGCAAATTCGAAACGAAGTTTCTCCATTTTCAATTGACTTTTGTAACCAAATATGTCGTTTTATAAAGGGTTTTATAAAGGATTGTGGAGTGAAACAAACTTATTTGGTGTTGCTTTGATATTCAAAGAAACGACATATAATGTTTAATCTTCAATCCTTTTTTAAAATCTATTATCTTATGTCTACCTACAACTTTACAATTTTGTCTACCTACAGAACAATTCTCTTCACCTGACGCCCACACTGTTTTACCGACACCATAATACGAATAGTTTTACCGACAGCGCGGAGCGCCTCAAAATTCAGATGAAAGAAATATATTTTCTTTACATATATTATTTGAATTAAATCAGTTTCTATTGTTCATGTGAACTGACTTAAAGTGAATTATTATGCATATATATACCTATATAAAAGTGGAATTTTTAACGACTGATATTAAATAATTTTCCAGAGTAAAGAGAACAAGCAAAACCAAGCACAAAAAATGTGAAGTGAAAGTAGAAGTGGTCAAAAAACATTTTCTCTTCTCATGCGAGTTGTGCAACAGGAAGTTTGGTCACCATGATCGATTTGAAGCACACAAACTTGAACATGAAGGCAAAATCGTAAGTTTTCATGAATCATACTGAAGTCAATAAAATAGAACTTCTATAAAATGCACTGCTCTCTGTTATCATCTGATGCAGTGTGACCTTGACCACTACACAGAATAGTGAAATGTGCCTTGATTTACAGCTAATATTTATCCATAAGAGTCATTGGTTCGTATAGAATTGTGGCTCTTTGTTACCTTGTCAACAGTGACCAGCATTAATGCCAGTTAGTGTCCAACTCAATTGAGAAAAGTCAATTAGTGGAGACTTCATAAGTACGAGTATAATGGCTATTACATATGATCATGTAAAACTGATCAGTTTGACCGAACAGTTTAAGCTGGCCAGCTTAAACTGTTTATAGGAATGTGTACTAGGAAAACTGTCAGTTTTTCATACTAGGAAGGTCAGTTTTAATTGTCACTTTAAAACATGTGTGGTCTGCTATAAGGTAACTGAGTTTTAAGATATTGATTAAATATGGGGGAATCAATGTCTCTAGGAAATGTAAACACTTACCAAAAAGTTTTTAACATTGATTAGAGATATATTTAAGACGGGCTAATAGGGAATTTTCAACACTGGGTAGAAAATTAAAAATCGCCATTTTGTCACTTAGTCGCTTTTTAGTTAGCGGATGACAGATAATGTGTAATGCAACTAGCCCATGCAGTACCCACTGCTGGACATGGGCTCCTTCATACACATCGTCACGTGCATGAGGGATGAGTTGCTTTAAAACACCACACAGGCCAAGCGGATTGATAAGTCCACTCTTTTAGAGGTGCTGTAGTTCCTCAGCACTTGTGATAGTGGCTTTGGTAACCCTTAGTCGCCTTTTACATCACCTACGGGAAAAGATAGAGTGATGCTATTCTATAGGCGGCTGACACCATACGGCACAGATAATATGTATACAGATAAAAATATACAATTTGTACAAGTAACTCGGTGATGAATAGTGACAAGTTGTCACGGTGTTTTGACACAGGTGACAATACAATGTTCGTGTTGCGACAAGACTTTCGCGACGTGGAGCGGCCTACGGCGACACCGCGCTAGCGCGCACACGGCGCAGCGCGCGGTCGCGTTGCGGTGCGCAGTTTGCGGCCGCGTCTGTAAGAGTCGCGAGACGCTGCGGCAGCACCGCAAGACGCACATGCCGCGGCCGATGCACGTGTGCCATGTTTGCGGGAAGGGATTCACCACGCAGTATATACTGACAGTATGTACAGTAGTTTTACGGCCTTTATGTATACATACATACTAGCAAATGACATTTTATTTCTGTGTAATAATTCCTATCATTTTTAGCTTTTCAAATAAACCCCTTTCTATTTTGGGTATCACTTTCCTCAAACTAAACAAGTTCACCAAACTGGTGCAAGAAAAGTTGACACTCCTGAAAATCCTGTACTTAGAACAGTTTTTTAATGTCTTTTTCTAGAATTGGATTCACTTATATCAGTGCTTATTATTTGTCGAAATAGGCGCGCCAGTGGCACATTCACATTTATGTGGATTTGTTCCATGTAAATACACCTATTATAGGTACTAAAAACACTCACAATATTCATTATTATGTATATTTTTTAAGAAACATACGTTATATTATAACTATTGCTATATTATGCTGGTACCAAACGATACACACCGTTGCTGTCAGGTACTCCTGTTAACCCATTAACTACCAACTTTTTTCTATATTGTACCCACAAACAATTCTTAGTCTATCAGTCTAATGTTCCCATTTGGGAACATATTTAAATAAGCAAGTTCGATAAGTACTGCAATCCATTGATTCACATTACTAGTTACAAGCTATTATTTAGATACCATCTCATGTTATTTTACAATAATTATAAAATACTTACTTCGAACTATAAAATAATCAAAATAGAAACATTTGCAATTTCCAAAACTCGGCAAAACCACTTTCTTTGGCTAAAAAACACAAATGACAACAATGTCCAGTGAATGACAGCCTTGATATTCAGCACCACAGAGTATAGAAACTAGTGATGCGAATAATGAGTAAATTATTGCCGGTAACCATGAATTAATCGATAAAATGTGGGTCGTCCAAAATGGGAACATTGGTATTTAATGGGTTAATATTGTAAGTATCTGGGTCACTGCAAACCTAAATGATACAGAGGGAACGAAGGGCGTTGTCTGATCGCTGCAATATGTTGACAAGCATAATTTACTCGATGTATAAATGATTCCGAGTTTCGTAATAAGCTCAAGTGGCTTCCAATCCGACTTCGCAGAAATACGCATATACTTTCACTTCTCTACTCTGTACTTTTTAATCCCTTGACCCCACAATATTTGAAGAAGCATTTTGAATTCTTTGCTTCACAATCCACGTACTTACGTTCTTCTTAAATTTCCTACCCATTCTTCAAATTTCTTTACCAACTCTTTCACAGTGCAGGCTGCTAGGCTTTGGAACTCCTTACCAGTTGTCATTAGACGTGCTCAGTCGCTGTCCAGTTTTAAAAGGCAAGTTAGAAATAATTATTCTATTATTTAGTTCCTTTGGATTTCTATTTTCTTTCTTTACCTAATGATTTCCTCTCGCTGCGTTTTTGTTTCTAACCTGTTCTATTTCGTCCCTTGGAGACCTCAATTCCCTCTTATTTTTCTTTCCTTGTCAACTTTAATCTTATTTGCGAGTTGATATTGGGTGCAGCGTACATGTAGATATGTATGTATGTATTCATATATTATTAAGTTATTTATTATTATATGTATATTTTATTATACTATATTTATTATCGATATTGTCAATAAATATATTACATTGAACATGATCCGATCCATCTGTGGATTTCGGTCCTTTTGCACTACCTATATCCTTTTTATTTTTCTGTATCCTAAGGTTGCTTGGAAGAGATCGCCTCAGCGATAAGGTCGCCTATAGTATTCTGTCATTTATTATTTGTGCACATGTAATAACTATTTAGAGCGTATTGCCAAACATTTTACACGTGCGGTCTGTGGTACAACTATACGCGGGGGACACAACGCTCTTCGGGTCAAGTATAATAATGGGTTCAGGGTGCTGATGGGGCTGCCACATCACTGCAGCGCTTCAGCGATGTTTGCTGAAGTGACTGTTGATGACTTCTTTACCATAATGTGCAAACGTTGTGCTTCTCTGCTGGCGTGAATCCGAGTCAGCTCCAACAGCATCCTGAGCACCATTGCATCCAGATGGGACAGTCCAATGCTGCACCGATGGACACCGCTGCATGCTAGCAGGTACCTGAATAAAGGGTTGGGTTATCGCATCTTAATCTTATTTTATGTCAATTTGTTCCCCATTACTAACACTGGGTTAAGATTTTTAAGATTTAGACAGTTTTCGTTTACGCAGTAAAGTGCAGACCGAATTCCGACAATAGGCGAATGTGTAAACAATTTACATTGAACTTTATTTGCTAGCGTTAATGGCAGACTATTACTTGCCGTGCATCCCGCTCTGTCCCGTTCACATGATTCGTACACTGTCGGACAACTTAATTGGGTCTATATTAACTAAAGACTAAAGAACCCCACTAAAGAGAGTAGAACAGTTTAAGTATCTCAGACATTTGGTAACCTCTAACCTGGGGGACAATGCAGACATTGAAAGGGAACGCAGGGCGTTGTCTGTGAGAGCCAACATGATAGCTCGCAGGTTTGCTCGTTGCTCCACTGAAGTCAAGATCACTCTGTTTAGAGCTTTTTGTACATCCTTTTACACGAGCAGCCTGTGGGTTAATTACACTCAAAGACAGTATAGCGCCCTCCGTGTGCAATACAACAACGCATTCAGGATGCTGATGGGGTTGCCCCGATTCTGTAGCGCATCGGGGATGTTTGCCGAAGCGCGGGTAGATTGTTTTTACGCGATCATGCGCAAACGGTGTGCATCCCTGATGCGCAGGGTCCGGGCCAGCGCCAACGGTATCCTGGAAATGTTTTCGAACAAGTTCGACTGTCAGTACATGAAGCGTTATTGTATGCTACATGTGCTGACAAATAAATTACTATGACCCACCTATTACTATGCATTTCATTCGGATGTTGATAAATTAAAATAACACTTGATTAACATCCGAGCTGAAGGGTCACTTTATTCATTTTAAGTTAATATACTTTAATTCGTAGCACTAACATAGTTTTATAAGTCTTTTTCTTTAATTATTTTATTATACTAACACTTGCTATGGATCTGTGTTATCCGATAAAATAGAATAAAATAAATAAAATTAAATAAAAAAAAAAGAATAATACAATTAAGACTTTTCAAAGTTAAAAAAAACTACATTACACTGAAAATATTATTTTTATTAGACATGAAAAATTAAATACAAAAACAATATTTGTAAAAAAAAATTATGTAGTAGAAGTTAACCATCTATTTCACTGCTTGTATTCCTGGCATTTGAATCTATTGACATGAAGAGGACGAGTTAGTATTAATAATAAATGCATCTATGTGGTCGTCAAGTGCTTCTTCTAATGTCATGAATTCGTTTTCACATCTTATGGCGTGATCGACTACTTTGCGTCAATCTTCTGGTGTTATTGACGAAATGTTTTCCTCTAAAGTCGTCTTACTTCCGTAAGCTTCATATTAAAGTTGAATTTGCTGATATGACCCTTGACTTGAGACCAAATATTTTCAATCGGGTTAAAATTGGGATTAAAACAAATTATCGGTCATTGTAATTGGTCATTGGTCATTTTTTAAGTTCAACCCACGTTATTTTTGATTCCTCGAAATCACAAATTCTTTAAAATCGTAACTGGAATATGGTTCCTTACAAATGAAGGTGTTAGCCCGATCGATATCAAACAAAGCTTGGATAATGTGTACGGGGATTCTTCTCCTTCATTTTCCACTGTCAAAAAGTGGAGTAAGCAATTACGTTTAGGACGAAAGTTCATAGACGACGAACCTCGCTCCGGTCGACCCGTTGAGGTCCAACTCCAAACAACATCAAATTAGTGGAAGAAGTTCTGAGCGACCGACGGCTAAAAACGAAAGAAATAGCAGCAAGGACAGGGCTTTCAAAAAGTTCAGTCCCTAGGATTCTTCATGAACATCTTCATATGTATAAAGTTAGTGCGAGGTGGGCGCCAAAACTGCTTCTTTCTTTTGCGAGCCTTTCAATTGTTCTCAAAATTCAAGGTGGGCTTAAGGAGTATAAGATTTTCCACTGATGAAGTGACCGCTGCGCTTTTCGTCCATTTTGTAGACAAAACTTCTATTTTTATACTGGGATAGAAATGCTAATTAAACGATCCGAAAAGTGTGTTCAAACAGACGGACTTTCATGAACTTGGGTGTCCTTTTTCTTTGTCAGGCCGGGAAATTTTTGGTCCTCCCCTCGTATGTGATTGTTGCATTGCTGATAAGTGTAAGTGACTGTATGATATTATTACTAAATAAATAAAAAAAAATATTTAAGTGTACCATCGCGTTTCAGATCCACTTGGATACACACAATGAGAACCGAGAGCGTCGGTTCCCATGCGAACAGTGCGGGTTAAAGTTCTTCAGTCGCGCGATGTTGTGCGCGCACCGCTCGCGCCGCCACTCGGGCCGCCGGTAAGTGTAACACGGAAAAAATCGATATAAGAATATCGATAAACGTTTACAGTTGCGCTTGTTCTGTGTATTTTTGTACATTTGAAAACATAATTAAGATATTCCCAATTACCCATTATATCACTCACTACTTGTGTACGAACAAGAAATTTTTAAAAATCTTTTTAAATGTTAGGGTTTCGACGTTTTTTTCGTTATCACAAAGCTTTTAGGAGGTATCGATACTTTGGCGAGTACGCAGTGGCGGACTAACTATTTCTATTTTTACTTATTTATTTTCATAGCTAATCAAATATTTTTATACCTTCAGTCGTTAGTCCGTCACTGTGAGTACAATACTTTTTTGTGATACTACTCATAAGTAAAGTATCGATAGTTTTCATTGGACATCGTGTTCCTAGGTACGTGTGCCAGCGCTGCCAGCTGCCGTTCACAGACAAGTACAACCTGGCGAAGCATATGCGCGCGCACGACGGTCACAAGCCGCACGCGTGCGCGCTATGCGGGAAGGCGTTCAGTGCGCGCTCGGCGCTCGCCGAGCACTCACGCACGCATACGGGCGAGCGACCACACGCGTGCGCACACTGCCCCAAGCGGTTCTCGTCGCGGCGCACGCTTGCCGACCACACACGTACGCACACGGGGGAGCGCCCGCACACGTGCCGCGTGTGCTCGCACGCGTTCGCACAGCGCGGTACGCTCGGCAGGCACATGAAGGTTCATAGGAAACACGCCGCTCATAACAATTAGCTATAATGACTTTTTGGCGGGAACCCGAAAAGTGACGAAAACATGACACCGGCAGAATGTTTGCACCATTGCTATATACGAGAAGAAAAAAGGTCTTAACGCGTAAAAAAACTAAAGGCCTTTATTTCTACATAACGTTTCGGCACGGGTTGCACCAGCCGTTGTCACGAGTTGACTGAAGAGGCTATCCATCCAGGATGGGATCAGCAAACAATTTTTATCTACCCACCTTTTATCTTCACTACACTAACAATGTCCACGAACGTATTCGACGATAAATCGCAAGATTTAATGTCAATCTTCTTGGTTTGAAATTTTTATATTTATTAATTTCAATGGCTTCACGTACAATCCTAGGATATAATAGTGACGTTCAGCGGAGAAAATTAAAAGCCTTTAATATTACGCGTTTAAACGCGATTTGCTATCGTACAATGTGTACAAAGCGCGAAAGTTTCAAGTTATACAACTAGCTATACAGTTGGTGCAGTAAATTTAATCGACAATATGTAGATATAATTAATTAATAACTAAATAAAAGTCCGTGATCAAATATAACTTTTTATTGATCTATATTTACACCACGAATCTTATAAAAATATCTCATCTAATTTTTATATTTAATTGCTTGTATATTAATAATACAAAAAAAATACATAATGTCTACGTACAAGTAAAAATCATTGTTTGATTTAATAATGATAGTACATATTTTAAGCGCATGAATCGTGATTTTCTAGTTCAGTTTCAATTAGCCAGTATCACGTTTACTTGTATAGTAGGTTGTCTGGGGGTCTACTCTGAGTTTTGCGCCTGACTGAAGTTCAAACAAACGAAGAGTTATACAATACAATAATCCAACTTTGATTTAAGCTCTATACATTAGCTATCTCCGATTATTTACAAGATACCTCTCTTATAATAAAATTTGACACTTTATCCCGAGGGTATCTCTCGTCAAAATTGGATCGTTATCTGTAGAGTTTTAACGGTAATGATCTTTGGTCGGTCGATATATTGAACGTTTCGTGATAGGAATCGCCTGAAATTTCGGAGTAGACCCCTGGGGTGAGATGGAGTTTGAGGGTCACAGACGGGGCAATGTCTCCCTTTATTCCTACTTGGTCAGTTGTCCAATTCACTTGACTGAACTAGTGGGATTTTATTCCCACTAGTTTAGTAAACTGAAGTAGTGGGGAAAAATAATTTCACTAATTCAGTTGACTGAGAGTCGACAGACAAACAGACACAAAGTAAGTGGGTGACTAGGTAAATTTTGAGGTACAAAAAAAAATTTGGATTGCAACTCAAATTTTTAATACAACTTTTCAAAATACTCTTCATTAGTCTCTATAAAGCGATTCATTCGTCTAAACCAAGATTTAAAGCACTGGCGATACTCTTCTTTAGCGAGGTCCTTCAATAGCTGCCATAAACGCATTCCGAGCGTCCTTAGGGCCGTCGTAAAAAATGGCACGGTGTCCAAGCTCCACTTTTGAAAAAAGACAGAAGTCTCATGGAGCTAAATCGGGCCTATAAGGACGGTGGGTAAATTCTTGGATCTCTGTGGTCTTCAAAAACAGTTTCTGTTACTTTGTGTACAAGAGCACGAAAGATCTATTATACCCGATTGTAAAAAGGAAACTGAAAAGAAAATATGCTCAATAATTGATTTTTTAAATGTAAAATAGTAACAATTGTACGATTTGGACCAGTTGGTGTTTTATTTTCCAAAACAACATGAATTCTTAAGTCAACCCTTAGTACCTCAGTACAAATTCTCAAGTTGCAAGTTTGAGATCAAGTCGGCACGGGTTCTCGTTATCCTAAGTCAATAATATTTCATAATCGAGTAATTAGGAGCAAATGGAAAAAACTGGAGGGTATGCGTATGAGTTCCAGGGTCTTAATTTAAGTGCTAAAATAGTTTTGAGAAATTCTAACTGTGAAGAGAACGTTTATATTATAATTTTTGCATGCTGCATTGACAGTGGAATGTGTAGCATCTACTTGTAAATACCAGGTGACATTACATTATAAATATAGGTATATTTGTACTCTCGTTCGGGCAAATAAATGATTATTATTATTATAATAAATATGCACTATATTTTAGTTATTTGTCACAAAATTCTTTATTATGAAAAAGTATGATTGTGGGTTGATTCCATTATGATTAAAGTCCGTCGTTTAGTAGTTACAAAAATATTAATTTAAAAGGCAAAACCTGTGTAAAAGCTTGTTTCATTTTAAACTGAACTAGTGAGAAAATAAATGCCACTAGTTCAGTCAACTGAACTGGACGACTGAATTAGGTGCTTTCACTAAAAGGAAGTCGCGTGGCGCTGTGGTCGCGGCGCGATCATAGCGCGGCGGCGTGGTGCCACGCAGAGTAGGCGAGCGCGAGCGGCGGCGGCTCGGGCGCGGGCAGCGCCGCCAGCTGCGGCCGCAACGCCGCCTCCTCCACGCCCTTCACGTGACCCTGCATTGACAGTGACGTGACACACTACACATATAGTCCAGGCTTTTAGTGAACGAAAGCGTGACATTTTTTTTTCTCTTCATATATGGCAAATACAATTAGGACATTCAGCCAGTGTCATGTTTTTTCTTCGTAATAAACAATTTCAAAGTCTAACACCTATCCTGTCAATGTCCAGTCCTGGCGAAATAAGTCGGGAGTCGCTCAGTAAAGCGACAGTAGGTTGACTGAGGACAGAAGGGGACTCCTTGGAAGCACACGAATGATGCAGTCTCACGCTTTTATTTGGTTATCATATCACAAACACATGAGAAACACTACAAGTTTAATAAATAATCACTAATAAATACACAAATTTTACAATAATCAAACAAAAACTCAAGTTCACTACTGGGGTTCCCACCAAAAAGTCCCGAATCTCTCTTTATATTTTCTTAAATAGATCTGCTATATGACAACATCCAGAGATAAAACTGTCACTAGAATGACATGACAAGGTGGCGGCAATCAGTTCCCTTTTTGGCCACGTTCATTAAAAGCCTGGACGGATAATACCATGGACGTACAGTGTCACCTGTCAATACCAAAAATCGCATATTCCAGTGTGTGTGTGTGTGTGTGTGTGTGTGATTTGTAAATGTTCGTGTAGCGATGGGGTACATAAATAAAATATTGAAAAAGCTTCGATAACGATAAATGATATGGCTATTAGATACAAAAAAATAAAACAAATTATTTATTTATTATATTAACTAAATGTACATTATGTGAAAATTATAAATAAAATAGTCGACAACTATAATGATTTTCGTGTATGCTAACTCTGTGAATAAAATAATGTTTCACCCCTTCGAAATTATTTCGTTCGTATGTAGTTGCGAGAGAAAATTAACGCGTGAAAAAGTGTATGGATTGTCGCGGAGAATACTTCGTAAAGCAATATAACAACTTCCATCTTTATATCTGATTCTATTTTTGATATTCTAGAAATTTTCAGTGTCATCCACGTATTCACCGGACTTAGCCCCTAGTGATTTTCACTTATTTCCAAAATTAAGGGAGCTTATCCGTGGAACAAAATTGGACGATGACACGGCTATGGCTGTATGGCTGCCGTAGAGTAATACTTAAGAAAATTATTTTTTTCGGAAGGAATAAGGAAATTAGAACAACGTTATACTAAATGTATCGCGTTACAAGATTACGTAGAGAAATAAAATGTTTTCATTTGAATTTCTTTGTTTTAATGACAATTTTAAGAACTTTTTAATTCACCCTCATACATAATTAGTCTTTTCAATGTTAACTAACCGCCTTCATCGTGTACAGAACGTACCTTCATGTGCCTGTTGAGCGCGCACTTCTGTATGAACGCCTGCGCGCAGAGCGTGCACTTGTGCGGCTTCTCGCCGGTGTGTATCATGCGGTGATTGCGCAGGTCCTTGCGCGCCATAAACCGCTTCGGGCACAGGTCGCAAGGGTACGGGCGCTCGCCCGTGTGCGTGCGCGCGTGCACCGCCAGGAAGCTGCGGCTCTTGAACGTCTTCTCGCACGCCTCGCACGAGAACGGCTTGTCCGCCGAATGCGAACGCATGTGCTTGATCAGGTCGCCCTGTGTACCGAACACAAAGGCGGCTATAGCTCCCCACCTCAAATATTGTCAAGCTCATATCACACCCTTGGTTTAACAAAGCCGTAAGCCGTATTGTGTCGAGATTTAAATTTATTTAATAGAATACCGAACTACTAATATCGAAGTTTTTTTTCATTTTTTTTATCGCCAAATTCGAGAAAATTATGGACAAGAATTAATTTCAGTTTTCTAAAATATTTTCTTTTTTATTCAAAAAAGAAATCTGTAATTACCAATAAGTATAAAAATGACACTGTACACAAAGTAATTAATGATAAGGAATTTATTATTTTAATGATTACATATATTAGGTAGTCGGATAAGTTCACGGCCTTTTTATAGTGACTAAATAATAAGGACTTTTTTGTATTACATAAATATTTATTGAACGGAATATTGTCCATTTAATTCGACTATCTTTCGCCATTCTACTGGCAGAGCCATTATGCCATCGCTATAATTTTTTTTGGGGTTTCTGAGCAAAAAACTGATTTAAATGGTTTATACCGGCTTCTCTTGAATGTAATTTTACTCCATTGACAGAATTTTGTAAAGAAAGGAATAAATGATAATCCAAAGGTGATATGTCTGGACTGTGTGGAGGATGCATTACAACTTCCCAGCCAAGGTCCATCAATTTTTGTTTAGTCATCAAAGATGTATGCGGTCGAGCATTGTCGTGATGGAAAACTACACCTTTTGCTAATCATTAATTCTGAGTGTTTTTCTTTTAGTTTTTCTGAGTAAATTACTAACAGTAGACATAAGAATTCATGGTTTGGGCATACACATAACATGACTTTGTTCAAAGTGAGGCCTGGCTTTGGGACTATTTGTGATGGCTCACCTTGCTTAGACTAAGATCGTTTTCGAACATAGTTATCGTAGGTGATCCACTTCTCATCGCCTGTTACCAATCTCTACCGAAATGGATCAATTTCATTTCGTTTTAGAAACATCTCACATATGGAAAATATTCTCCAAACTATTCAGCAAGTTTCTGTCATTTAAATCATGCGGCAAACAAACATCTAGCTTTTTTACAAAATTCAGTTCTCGTCGGTGATCCAAAACAATTGAGTGGTGAATGTTAGCTCTTCCGCAATTTAATGACTGCTTATGTGTCGAACTGCTTAACTTTTTTCAATTGTAACATCAACATTTACCTTAATAGGATGACCACAGCAAGGAACATCATTCACATCAAAATTACCAGACCTGAATCAACTGAACCATTTTTTATTTTTGAGGTAGTTTTAGATAAAGCATTTGCTCTTCATTGCTTTTCAAGCACTAGAAGCTTCCATACCCTGGTTGAGAAAAAAGTAAAACATATCTAATTTTTCTCCTTAATAAAGATCATTTTAAAATTGTTAAAAAATATGAAAGATAAAACTTTGAACTTGTAATTTCAATTTGCCGCTGTCTCAAATCAGTTGACAAACGGTAGGTATATCAATTTCCCGTCAGTCATACGTTCAAAAAGGTCGCGAACTATTCAGACTACCAATTATTATAACTCTTAACTTCATTGAACTACTTCAACTAACTTCTGGCGGTCTTTCTTCGACTACTATCAACATCAAGTGCTAACCGGCATCGCTAGCCGTACGTTTCATGGTCTTTCAAGTTTTAATCACTTGGTAAGTTTGTGATTCCTGTTACGATAACGTATCGATTCTATTGGCTTGCCACAAGAGCGTTCCCACAGCACGAATTGAGACGGGCGCTTAATATTAGATGGTTACCTATGAAATGACCAATTTGTATGAGAATATGTTTTTTTTATAAAAATATATATTGTTAGTCGAAACATTAACCCATATTATTGCACACACTTTCGCCACGTGACGGCCACTCCGCGAGGCAGTAATGCCACTCCTGTAAAAGTCTCGTGGATCAGTGGATCCTTGGAAAAAGTTGTACAAATTCCGAAAGAAATGAAAATTGCCGGGGCAAGGTCCGGTGAGTGTGGTGGGTGAGAGAGAGCCTCCAGGTCCAGCTCTTGGGGTTTTAAAACTGTCGTATGTGAAGTAAGAAGTGCATTGTCGTGAAAAAGTGGAGATGAGCGATTGACCAAACTTGATTGCTTTGTTGCCAGCTTTTCCATTATCGTCTGCAGCTTCTTTGGTACAGTACACATCTGCATCAATCGTTTGACCATCGTTTAATTCATCATTGTTAACCTCGGTCGTAGGTCGTCCGTGGGGCTCATCCTAAGATCGCAATTTCCCTGAACGGAAGCGTTCAAACCATCGACGCAAGGTGCAATCGTTTGTAGTGTTTGGCCCATACACACTATTGATATTGTGAGCTGTCTGACTTGTGTTGGTGCCGCGACGAAACTCATATTCAAAAATAGCACGAATTTTCAATTTATCCATTTTATTTTCAAGACAATCACATGAACAAAATTTACGTACATTGTGTACCTAAATGAAATGAAATACTGATTTTGAAATAAGAACATCGTACCTATTAGATACATTTCGTATTATTTTTGAATTCAAATTAGAACAGAAGCTATCGAAACTCGAAGTGGCCAGTAATAAAATCGGTTATTTTATAATCGGTAACGTAATTAGTAATAATAAAAAGTTATCCAATATCTTAGATTGCTTGTTGTACTGAATAGTTATCATTTTCGGGTTATGTTTTTATTCCACTAAGGGTGTGATTATCTATCAAATCATTTTGAAAAAATCTTTAATTTACATTTATTTTGTTTTCCTTAACGAATAAACCATAAATAAAATCGTAATAAAACTGTGTCTACAGATTTAATATTTTTCGAAAAAGTCTAAAAAGTTTGTAGTATGAATGATGTAATTTTTGTCCATCTGTCTGTCTTATATGGTCCATCTGTATACCCTAGCGAGTACTTTTTATATATATCAATTTACTTTCGCAATTTTGGTGCGGAATAAGCCACTTGTCCCATTACCAGCGATAAAGCGCCAGAGGATCATTTTCCGCCATGTGTGGTGGTACCTTGACGTAGAAGCGCATGTTGCAGAGCGTGCACGCGATGTTCTTGACGCCGGTGTGCCGAATGAGGTGTATCTTGAGGTTACCGGGCTGCGCGAACTTCTTGCCGCACTGGAAGCATCCGTAGTTCTTCTCCTTGCTGTGCGTCTCCAGGTGTGTCTGCAACGCCGAGACACACTTTCACACCAAGCGTACCGTGCTTGTAGAAATCGCAGGCAAGAAGGTCGAATATGTCTCAAATTGACATAAATATGCACAGTTGACCACTCTGCATATTAATGTCAATTGACTATGTTTTTCGCGTATCAAATGCGAAACGATGATAACAATTTGTTTAGGCAAAACCGCAAACATATTATCCTTGTTAAAAAGTGCTCTGGGCTTACTAAAAACTTACATGTCTATTCAGATATGTGCTAGCAATATCATTGTGATGCACAAATTGCTCAATCTTATGTATGAATTATACTGTGTAACAATAAACTATATTCTTTTTTTTCTCGAAATGGCTAAATTCTTGTGGCCCTAGTGGCCTTTCAAGTCATCGGTCGCGTTTAATTTAGGGCGAGCGCAGAAGGCGCCCAGCCAGGAACAAAATGTGTGTTGCAACGAGCCTAAACCGGCGGAAGGAACGGACCTAGGCTTAGGGCGTTGCATTGGGGGGATACCGCGGGATCGCGAGTCGGTGAGAAGCGCCCAGGCACGTACCGATACCTGGTAAAAGTGTTGGCTGAGGACCAGTGTTGATACCTATCGAGGGGGACGTCCACGTCTCCGTCGGCGGGGATAACAGTGTATGTACAGTGTAAGCACCGCATTGACAGCGGTGATCGGGTCATAAGGATTCGTCTAGGATGTGCCGTGGACGACGGTAGCGGGGAGGGGCATTCCTATCTGGGACATAGGTGAGGGAGATAACGATCAGGGGGTTAGGATGGTGCGGAATCGCCTCATAGTAACGTCGGGCGGTGTCTTTCACGTATTTGACAATGGAGGGAAGTTCCAAGTCCTTATGAAGGTCAACATTGAGTGAGTACCATGGGGCAGCCAAACAAACAATATTCAATGTAGACTAAAGAGCGCCCGACTGGTGCAGGTGTCCACGAGCAACGGTATCCACTTACCAGCATGTAAGCCGCTTATCCATCTGCCTCCTTTCCTATAAAAAAAAAGTAATTTGCCAATGCCTATGCCACACGGCTGTCTGAGCTGGGCAACCTTCGCGAATGTTCTACCAATCTCTCATATCTCCAATCTCTCATATCTCCAGTGATTGATGATAGTCACACTGTAGAGTAGTCTAGGAAAATAGTACCTTCAAGTTGTATGGCTGCACAAACTTGGCGCTTTGCACACGTGACAGACGCCCTCATGTCCTGGTGGATGAGCTTCTTGTTCTTGAGCATGTTGAGGTAGGTGAAGTAGTTCACAGTATATAGTAGTCTAGGAATGTTGTGTATATCTTCAAGTTCTATGACTGCAAGAACTTGGCGTTGCACACATGACAGACGTAGTTCTAAATGCCCTGGTGGATAAACTCATGGTTCTTGAGCATGTTGAGGTAGGTTTTTTTTATAATAAAAAAGGCGGCAGACAGCATACAGTCCACCTGATGGTAAGTGGATCCGCGATACATGCCAACGCCCCTGGATGTGCTGCATACCTTTGCGGATTAAGGAATAGATTGGGAGAAAGCGTTGGGAAAATGGGGAGGGATAGAATGGGATGGGAATGGGCTCTGGCATATCTCACTCACTACCGAAACATGTACGTACATTGGGGAAATACGATAAAGTAGGAAATGCAGTACATTTCAACATAGTCTTCTGTGAGAGAGGGGTAACATGGCCAGTCGAGTGCGACCAGCGGCTGTACATACGTGCACTCTCCCCCTACAATAAGTGAAGTAGTTCACAGACTATATAGTAGTCTAGGAATGTTGTGTGTACCTTCAAGTTATATGGCTGCACGAACTTGGCGTTGCACACGTGGCAGACGTGGTTCTTGATGCCCTGGTGGATGAGCTCGTGGTTCTTGAGCACGTTGAGGTAAGCGAAGTTCTTGCCGCAGGTGAGGCACTGGTAGCGGCGCACGCCCGAGTGCACGCGCGCGTGCGACGACAGGTTGCGCACCGTCGCGAACGTCTTGTCGCACTGGGAGCACTTTATGTCCGGCTATGAATGACAAAGATTATTATTGTCATTGAGTAATAGGCGAGCAGCATTACTGCTGGTATGCCTATATCTTGTGTTAGCTGCTGTTACAAGTTTTACCATGTCTGTTCTTCTGTAAGTCATTTGTCAAGTCTGCTTTTGAAACTGTTTATAGTTGATGATTCAATGATTTCTTGTGGTAACTCATTCCATATGTCCATAACTCTGTTTCTGAGTATGGCAAGCTTTTGTATTGGCCATCATTTTATCTAATGTTAGATTATTGCAGAGTCTGTTTGTTTGCATTTAGTTTTGAACATGTCAGGAAGTCTCCACAGTTGTATTTCTGTGTTAGGACCTTGTAAGTGACTCACCTCTTCAAGTTAAATCGTTTTCCGCACGGCGTTGATGTGATTTTGGGATGTCTCTCGAGATATCTCTCAACTAAAAGTCAAACATAGTGTGTGACACCCTCCAGCCAGGTGGACTGACGACTTGAAGAAAGTCGCTGGTAATGGCTGTATAAGAAGAGCAGAAGTCCGTGGTGGCGATCCTTGGGAGAGGACTATATCCGCTCGTGGCAATATGCCTTGAAAAGTGTAATTTTTACATCCTTTGAACATCGAGCAAACCTGAGGATGATAATCTGTAAACTACATGATCAAATACTTTAGGAAGGGCTAAAATACAGGTGCAAATAGGCGTCTTCGAATCAGTATAGTGCCTACAATTACACTCTCGGTAGATAATCCTGATTTAAAACCCAATTGAGCATTGTGTAAACTGAAGTGTCTATCGAGGTACTTATCAAACAAACATGTATGTATGTACTTATCAACAAACACGAATGAGTATGAAACAAAACATTTTTAAAGTTATTTTTGTACGTATATCAGCCAATAACGTCCCGCTGCAGGGCACAGGCCTCCCCTAATAAATCACTGAGGTGTTTCGGGCCGTAATTGGCACGCGGGCCAAGTGTGGATTGGTGAATCACATACTACAGATTATTTCTTGAACTTGCGGGCTTCCCTCACCGGCGAGGAAGTGACAATTTATAAAAAAAATCCATAAAGTGGTACAGGCAGAGGATTTGAACTCACTATCACATGAATGTGAGTGAGTAGAGTATAGATACCCCCGGGCTCTCATTTTCATTTATTTGTTTATAATTTCTAAATTACAAGAAAAACTTCTTATTAATTAACAAAGGCAATAGATGTAAAATTAGTTCGCGAATGATTTTTTTTAATTTAATTTAATTATTTATAAGATGTTATAATATTACCTTCTTCCCAAAATGCCCTCTCATGTGTGCTTCAAAATTTTCATACTTCTGAAAGCTCTTATCACATTTGACACACTTCATCCTGGGTCTTCTCGCTCCGGACACTCCTCTCGTGGTACCCCTTTTCTTTCTCCTAGTAATGAAACATAGAATGATCCAAACTTCTAAGGACCTTTCTCACCACCTCCAGATACTTTATCGGAAATCAGGTATCAGGAAGTCATTAATTGAATCTTCCGGGCTACTTGGCCGAGGTCGTCTGGAATCTCTTCTCTTTCTTCCAAACGTTTCGTCAACAACTGCGGTTGACCAGCTCCGGAAGTCTACGGCTTCTCGAGCGCATCTTGCGCTCGAGAAGCCGGAGAGATATCATCTCTCCGAAAGTGAATGCAGTCGCCACTGAAGATATCAACCGCTGTTGTTGACGAAACGTTTGGAAGAAAGAGAAGAGATTCCAGAAGACCTCGGCCAAGTGGCCCGGAAGATTCAATTAATATGGACACCGGCCGAGAAAGCCTACACTCCACTATCAGAAAGTCAGTTACACTTTATCAGAAAGTCAGAATCAGGTAGATTTAATTGATAGATATAATTTATCTATCAGACTGTTGACTGTTAATAATTACTCTATTGGGATGTACTGTGCACGCATAACGCGCATGATGTTTTACGCTGTTAGAAACTTGTTGCAGTATAGCGTCACTGCACAGTTTCCGGCAGTCGTCTCCCGCACGCCAACAAGACGCGTACTTTTAGTTAAATTTTGTGATCATTTAATATAACAGTATGGAGAATGATTACAAATTATTTTGACAACCTTCTGATACACCGTAATCTACAAACGGGCCCCAAGAACATAACAATAATCTCCACAGAGGAGGTGGTAAGAAAGTCTGTAAGAGTATTTCTCACCACCTCTTGATACTTTATCAGAAGGTGGTGAGAAAGGCCCTTAATGTATTAAAAAGAAAATATGTAGTGTCCTGATTATCTCAACACATTTCATAATTTCAATAAAAAAGTAAGTAAGTACTGTTCACTACAGGTCAACTTGGCAATTTCTTAGTGAAGGAACAGTGAGAACTGTAATTATTGATATTTTTAAATTAAAAAAATAAAATAATATAAAAATGTTTATTAACATTATAACTTGATTGATAACATTATATTTGTAGCCCTCGATTAACATTATATTTGTAGGAATTATTTTTGCATTCCAACTCACAATTCTCAAAGAATTGTGAAGTCCAAGAAGTCATTATTATAGTTTATATATATAACTTAAAAATATTTTATTATAGATGCGATGAAAGTGCAGAAAGGTTATTGATGGGAGCTTGCGTGAGCGTGATGCGTACAACACTGAAGGCAGGGCAGTGCGGGCGCCGCGCAGGTGTGTGGCATGTGCCCCCCTGGGCGACCCAAGCATACCCCGATTGCCAAGGCGACCTGTCGCGAACAATACCACACTTTATTTTGCACAACAAATAATACAGTAAAAGTGAAAACAAAGTTTAAATAACTAGGTATACAAAAGGTAGGCATTATTGTTAAAGCAATCTCTTCCAGGCAATCTTTGCTTGGGACGAGATATATGTGAATACAAGAGTAATTGTTGTTGCTTACCACCTGGCTTACAGGTACCACCTGGCGAGATAAGCTGTTTGTAGGCAGTACAGTTCATAATTAATAATTTACTGTCAGAGAGAAAGAAAGCATGCATTTTAGTTGTACAACTGTGCACAAAGAAATAATCAAGACAATGTAGATGTTGCAGTGGATTATGCTTGTATTTTTTTTTATGGATGAAGGTGGTAGGGTGGCAGACGAGCATACAGTCCATCTGATGGTAAGTAGATACTGTCGCCCATAGACATCCATGATACATGTCAAAATTAGTCCAAAATGACAAACATTGGCACGCCCCCGGATGCACTGCCTACTTGTGGAGATATAGGAATGGATTTAGAGAAAGGGTTGGGAATATGGGGAGGGATAGGATGGGAATGGGCTCTGGCACATCTCACTCACTACCAAAACATGTTAGGGAAATAAGATAAAGTGGGAAATGCAGTACATTTCAAGGTAGTCTTCTGTGAGAGAGGGGTAACGTGGCCAGTAGAGCGCGCCCAGCAGCTGTTGGATTGTAGCGTGCACTCTCCCCCTCAAAAAGAAATTAATCATATATAGCCCTATTGTATAAATGCTTCAGTATTCATGCAAATAGCACAACTATAAATTATTACACAAAATACAAAAGTACAAATAAGTATAATTTCATATGTTTTGACTTGTTTCAGGTTTTGCACTATTTCAGTGACACATTGTATATAAAACACCTACTTCTTTGGTTGATTCTCATCTTCAATGGAGGAGCTGTCCAGTGCTTGCACATCTTCATTAACTTCTGTTATGTTCACTTCTAGAATTTCATTACTTCCATTAGTGTGTCTTTCATCCTTAACCTGTAATAATATAACAAAATAAACATAGGTTTATAACAACTTTAAAAAATAACTCATTTAAAGGAAACAAAAAATTGTTTTGAAACAAGAATACTGATTAACCTGTGTAGATAATTGTTGTTTCAGTATAATATTAGATCTTATAACAAGTTGTTTAAAGTAATACAGTTTGTTCAGTGTGTCCACGCAGCTCTGGCACATCTGCCGCGGCAACAAGTCTTCTTCAGGTATCTATAAACATAATAATGTACGTCACGTCATATAAGGTCATGTGATTTGTTGATAAAAACATGGTTCTTTTTGTAAAAACATGCTCTAAATATTTTTTAAATAGGGAAATTTACCTCTACGGACGTACAGTATTTAAATACATCAGGAGAACAAACTTCGGATATCTCTTTCATAGGGTCGCTGTCTCCTAAACAAGCTCTGCATATTTTCTTAAAGTCTAATACTTCATCCTCCATTATTATGGAACTATAAGTAAAATTATTTTACATTACCAAAATTATTACTGTTTCTAACAGTATTCACATATTTTGTTTAATCATCTTAATCTAAGTTTTAAATCTTTACAGAGTTTATTGATAATTCATTGATTGTTGTACAAATACAAAACGTATGGAGTATTGTGACGTTGACAGTGACAGTATTGGTTCATACTTGACAGTTTATTTTCATATATGGCAATGGTGTATTTAGCACATTCTGCCAGTGTCAAATTCTCTTCGTAGGTATTAAATACCATTTTAGAATTGCTTAATGGACAATTTTTTAAAATATAATGGTCTCTGTAACATTAGTATTAGTGAAATTAGTACATTTTTTTTACACCATTCACCTCCGAATGCACATGATTTGCAAGAGATTAGAGTTGAAATTTGAAATAAACATATTTTTTCTTGAATATCTAAGTTTCCATTAAAAAAGTGATTGCATGTAATAGCACATGTAGGTATTTATCAATAATAAGCAATAAACAAAATAAAAAAAAAATCATTTGTTGAAATAACAGCAAAATTAGTAACCCAAGGTATCGATTTTTCAAAATAATAATAAATAAAACAGAAACCGTGGTAGAAAATTGTTCAAATTCTGATATGTGATAGCTGATTATATGGCGTGTCGACCTCTTAATGTTGGACCACTATTTACGCTATAGCCTGTATATCTACCTAAATTGTACCTTTCCAAAGATGTCAGTTTTATTCTTATTTAATTAAAATGGAATAGAACAGTAACATAGTACCAAACTAGGTTGTGAGCAATGAAATTTAGCTAAATTCATTTAATTTACTAAAAACAGTACTAATAAATAGCGTTATAATAATATATTTTTTCCACACGCCAGGAAATTAACATTTGTCACAGTTTTAACCAATTTGATTTTTAGTAATATTAATGCGGATATTTATGGCAAAGCAACATAACGGACTTGTAGCAGTTTTACAAAGCTTCAAAGGGGGTCTGTTGTAAAAATTAGTGAAGGAAACTACAGAAGACTTAAGTATTTTATTTAAAAATAAAGCACAAAATCTATACTGGCACATTCAAATTCTTTAGTTTTAAAGTAGGTAGATATATATCAACGATTAAAAGGCTATTTGGTTTAAACGAGTCTGTAAAATTTATTGTATAAAGTGGTACTTATGTATATATAATTTTAAACGTTCTAAAAATACTGTTTAAAAGCGCTATGTAAAATTAAAGTAGCATTAGATCAAATAGCCTTTCAAATGTTGAATAAAGATAGGCACCTATTTAAAATAAACATAACTTTACTTATAAATGCTAGGTACTAATACTCGTATTTAACATACTCAATCCTCATTATAAAATGCGAAAACAAATGCAAATCGACATAATTAATATACGGAAAACCTCTTGGATTTGATCTATACGAGTAATTACTTTACTTATCTACATATTTTAATTGAACCAGAGTAAACATATTTTTTTTATTTATTTCTCAAATTAGGTATCAAAAAAATACACAATAATATTCGGAAATTAAAAATAAACAAATGCAATAAAAACCGATTAGGGGCCATCCATAAATTACGTCACACGAATTTCATGATTTTTGGAGTGCCCCCGGTCCTTGTCATAGGTGGTCGCATTTGTGTGGGGTGTGACGTCACATATTTTGCAATTTTAAATTTAGAAATTATTAAATTATAACAATATAATAATAATATTTTAAAGTTTTTCGTTAGAGTTGAAATTTATTTTAATACTTTAGATATATGTATGTGACGTCACGAAGCTTTTGACTCCCCCCCCTTGTCACACTTTGTTGACCCCCCCTTAACGTCTGACGTAATTTATGGATGACCCCTTATTCTCTTTGTTTCATCGCAAACTTGAAGCTTTTGATTTTAATGAATTCAATGAAAATTCAACCATACAAGATTTTTTTTCATTTTTCTTGAATGTGAATAAAATGCACCCGCATTAGTTTTTGTTTAGCCATTTCACGTGTAAATACAAGGTACTATACTGAGATTTGTAGGTAGTAGGTAGGTATACTTTTGTGTTGCATTTTAACACAACTTGAAATCAAAGAGCATAATAAATAGAAATGTTTAATATGCATTTTTAGCCTAATATAAAACTAAATGTTTTATTACGGACCATACAAATAGGGATATCCCCTCCTTAGCATGTCGTACGTCGCGTCGTTCAATATTTGATTACTTAACTGAAAAGCATATTTATAAAGCTAGTCAATCCGCACATTTGGTTGAATAGTCATAAGTTTTTTTTTTTCTATTTAAATTTAATATATTATTCACTCATGTATCATATAAAAATATTTCATATCTTGTAAATTCAGATTTTCTGAGATCTTTATGAAAATAATTATAACTTGGGATGCATTTCGTATTTTTAAAACCAGTGAACTAACATTTATCAAATATTGTTAGGATTACAAGTAAATTGTACAGATAAATATTACGATGTTTCTAACACCCAATGTTTTAGGACGTTTCTGATTTTTAGTAATAATCTAATAATTAATGAATAATGATAAATAAATTCAGTTATGTACTTCAAAAAATGACTTCTAATGTTGTACCTTGATAATAGCGAAGTTGTGGGAACCTTGGCGCGCGTCTTATTTGCAGTTCGATAAGCAAACATGTATTTCGATTTGAGGATAACATACCTACCAAAAAGTAATATTTTCAGTACACACTAGATGTAGTATATCTTATAGTCAGTCTGCGCTATCAAAGGTCAGGAGAGCAGTGCAAGTGGCAGACAAAAACAATAACATCATAAAAATAATAATAATCCTACCCTTATCTATGGAATAACAAAATGAGCTGGACAAACTAGACACCAATAATAAAGAGCCAGTCTTAAATACTTATAATTTGTATACCTACCAATAGCTCATCATATCATTTTTTTATTATCTGTGTATATTTATAGCCTGCTTTGGTATACATAATGAAATAATCTTCAATGCTAGCAGCTGGAATGGTATTTTAAAATAAAGAATATACCTGAACTTCCCTATAGCGCTAGTGCATAGGTAGGTATATATTAGTGATAATGTTAATAACATTAGATAAATGTTATCAATAACCTAAATATGTACACAATATAGGTACCAACTATTACTCATTGTTGACATATATAACTGCCCCGTGATTGGCTGTTGTTGCAAACACGTAAGCGTTGGCTTCTTTATTATCTACTTTACAATGCTTAGCATAAAACTCATTCTTTAATGTTTTAATATATTCTTCAACTTTTTCTTTTGGACATAAAGCGACAATACATCCTCCCCAGCCTGCACCAGTTAAGCGTGCATAAACATTCATTTGGTTCGAAATATCAACAAGTAGATCTAAATTATCATGGGAGCATTCATACAAATTTTTGAGACTTTCGTGGCTGTTTGACATTAATTTTCCTAAAACATTAAGAGATGTGTCATTTGAAATTTCATCAATTGTATTATTAACTGAGGATTCGTTTATACCATTTAAAAGAGTGTTGTTTTCATTTAATGTAAACTGTGTGCAAATTTTTCGGAATTCTTCAACCCTCTTGGCTTCTTCAAAGACATGGAGGGCGCGCTGTTTTAATTTGAATTCCGTTATATTTCTTGTATTTGGTGTTAAATATAGTTCATTTATTTCTTTTTCATCTACATTCAATAAACCACATATTTCTTCTTTGGTATAGATATCCTTTGGTATATGATACAGTACCAATTTTATCATATCTTCCAAGGTGTTATCAAGATCTTTTTGTAATTGACTCAAAGTAATAATTTTCTTCTCCAAAGTAGCACCTGTTGACATAGCTAATAATTTTGCAGCTAATCTACACTCTATTACGCGTCTATTAAAATCATTAGTTGCAGCTTTATTAGCTTCTGCTAAACTGTTTGCTACAACAAATGCTGCGTTGTCAGGAAGAGCAATGGATGTGGCGTTAAGTGGCTGCCACGTGATATACTGGGCACTATTTCTTTCAGCCAAAAATGCTATGGCTTGATCCATACCACCACCTTGAGTTCCAATGTATCTTTCACTCTTTGCACATAAGGAAGCCATCTCAGTTTTGCTCAATGTACTGTTTTGAGCATGCAAAAAAGATAAACATGCTGCACTTACTAATGCTGAAGAACTGGACAATCCTGATGCAGGTGGTATATTGCCATCTATAAAAAGTCGCAGTCCGTTAATTTTCTTATTATCCAAATATTCTAATGCACCTCTAACACCACAAAGTACATAATTATACCAATACGGTTTTGCTTCTAAATCTGGCTTGAGGTCTATTTTGTAAAGTGACTTGACATTTGTATCAAAGCTTACATATTTATTGTTTACATTCCGTAGTTGAATGTTGGGTTCACTAATTAGTCCAGCGGCTATTAGTATATCTTGTTCTAAAGCCATAGGCAACACTGGATAGCCGCAGTAATCTATATGTTCACCAATAATGTTTACACGGCCCGGAACTCTTACAAAAAATGAGGGATTGCAACCAAATTCTTCCTTGAAAAGCTTCTTAAGATGGGATATTCTTTCATTATGAGGAACACTAGTAACCGAGATTTGATCACTTTTTATGATATTGCTCATCGTGGAATTATATTAGTAAAGAATTAGTTTGTAAACAATGCTACACGCGCTATGTACCGCTGCCGTGTTATCTGAGTGACTAAATGCAATTCAATAAATTCTTATCATCAACAAACGATAAATTTCAATGCCTTGTTTCGCGTTATAATAACAAACTAAGTATACAATAGTATGACGTGATATGTGGCAACCACTTTATTTATCAGCAGTATGAACCGGTTTATTTGTAATTTTATATTTCAGACTAGCCTTAGGTTAAATTATTTACCACTATCACATCACAAGGTACTATATGATACATATTGCAAAATATACCGTATTCTTTATATTGTCATTACTAATTCACTATACTAAAACACTGGATACAGAAAATTACGTATTAAATGATGTAGATATAACGTGAAAGTATAGTTAAATAGACAAATAGTCAATCTTTCGTAAATGTCTATTTACTACTATTTAGTATAATAATAATAACGTATTTGTACAATACTTGCTGATCAGTGTGACCATTTCGAGGCACGACAAAAATGCTAAAACTTAGGGTTCCCTGTGCTAAAATATAATAAAGCTTTTAAAAAAAATTGCCAAAATTAAGCTATGAAAAAAAAAACAATATTTAATTTAAATATACCGTTTATTCTGAGTCTTCATCGCTGTTCGCTTACATGAAACCCCTTTGCAATTTTCGAATCGTGACATACTTTTTCAAACAGACGGATAAGATTGTGCGAAATGACCTATTGCGTTCAGCTAAGGCAGAGCATATTTCAAGTTCACATTTCTTTATTTCCCGCTTTTTGAATGGCGAGAGGGTGGTTGGTCAATTTTGAATAGTTGGTCAATCTGTAGGTAAATAAAAACTGCAATGAAAAAAAAATTCAACGAAAAGTGACTGATTTTTTTCTAGTCTTTATTCCTGCATAATTATTGAGGAGAGGCCCATAGCTCAGCAGTGAACTGTTACAAGTTGATATGATATGATAGGCATTCTTACATGATTACATCAATCGAATAAAAAACGAGTGTATGGGTCAGGCCTGAATGAGAGTTGATTAATTAAGAAAGCAATAACATCAAGGGCGTCGCCAGACAATGAGCCCGGGAGGTGCGGGGGGAGGGGGAGATAAGAGTGAGGATGAGAGAAATATGAATTGTAAGTACAAATACGATTTTTTTAGAATCTGTAGAGGGGGGCAACTGCCATCGCCTGCCCCCCCCTTGGCGACGCCCTTGAATATCACATATCTATATACAAAGCATTTTAGTTAATTTAGTTTTAGACCCGGGACTGTCCGCTGTAATGTATTATCCTTTTGCGATGTTTATTAGAAATTGAACGAGCTATAGTAGCAGCTTTACTCACTAATATTGTGTACTACACGCTTTACTAAAGGCACTTTTAGAATTTTTGTCTTTGCAAAGTCACGACAAGAACTCTTTATTGTTTCCACTCACTTCGATACCGTTGCTCGTATTTACGCTTAGACATAATTACTTATTATATGTAAGATGATAGCAGGTCGAAGCAAAGTAAGTGATACTATTAACGATGTTGTTGTTGACAAAGAAATATCTATGAACGAACGAATTCGACAGGAATCCCAGATGGGAACCCCCGTGCGGAAATCCCCACAAGATAAAGCGCAATCTATTATACACTGTGTTGCGCGCGATGGTAATATATAGAAGCGGTGGTAATTCACCCAATCAGTGTTGTTATCATCATTAGTCATCATAAGGACTTACTATACCTACTTATTATAGAATTATTCCAAACAGGCCAAAATATGCTAAATTAGCATCGAATATGCAAAAATGGTTACATTGCTGCTGACCAAGGATCATAGTTGAATTACATAAGTACCTACTTAACTATAGTTAAGAGTATATATGCTTCTTTTAGATTATTTTACGCACCAACGATGTGTTAAGTTACAGTTACCTACTGTATATTAATTATATCATGGTACTGGTTTTCGTTTACAATACTGGGCTGGGACAACATCTGTCCAGTCCGATATCGCGAGTCGCGACACCTTAACACTTGAATTAATTAAACATGTTAAACATTAATGGGTGTTTCTGGATTAAAGTGCGCGCACGATAAGTCTGCACTTGGATGCAGCGCTGTCATCGCTGCGAAAAATGTTGCCAACTGCAACATAAAATAAATAGAAAATAAAAAATATTTGAGCGACAGATAAGTTGTTTGAGTAGAAATTATTATGTAATTCAATAATAGTATAATAAATAACATTATCGTGTGGGTTGTAAATAACTTAATTAATATTATTATTATTACCTACAAAAATTTTGAGTAATTGTGATCTCTTAAATGCACGTTTAATATTTCTATGCCTGATAATTCGTTATCAGCTTCCAGCTTCTCATTCAGATTCAGTATCACTATCACTAAACACCGAAATCACAAATTTATCCATTTCAATATCCATCAACCGATCCGAGAGAAAATATTTATCTTCAACTTGCTCAACATGCTTGCACACATTGAACCATTCTGCTTTAGAGATTGAAGAAAAAGCATTTTCTGTCAATCTAGCAATATCATTTGCAGTTTGGCTTACATTTTTCTCAGCCACACGCCTCTTCATAATAGCCCATATTTTTTCGATAGGGTTGAGGTCGCAGTAATAAGGTGGCAAACGTACGACTTCATGGCCTTTCTCATTTAAAAGGTGGTCAATGTGGTATACTGGCTCTCCTTTGTTTTTTTTTATTAATTCAAACAACAGTGGTTTTGTCCAGTTGTCTTCGAAATATATCCCCTTTTGCCTCAGCCAACTTTGCATCTCTGATTTTATTGTGGCCATTGTGGGAGCCTTATCTATTTGGGTACAATGATATGATGCATTGTCCATTACAACGATTGAATTTGGTTCTAAATTAGGAATAGTCTTTCTAATTAGGAAATAAATTCGGAATATCTCTTTTCAAAAGTACCATAACTGAATTATTGGCCCCCATCATTACATTTGCCCCATCTGCCGCAAAACCTATCATTTTTTTCTTATAAGGTATATCATACTTATTAAAAAAATTACTATATGTTCATACAAAACTGAAGCTGTGGCGGATGAAACTTCAATCAAAGCAAGAAAACTGTCCCTAATTCTATTGTCTTTTACATAGCGTACTACAAGGCACATATGTTTTGTTGTGCTCAGGTCTGTTGACTCATCAATGATAAGTGAAAAAATATTTTCTTTTAAATCTAAGCACAATTGCTTAAAGCTTTCTTTTCCTATGATATTATCAACGATTGCTTGTGTTTTGGTGCGGGCACATTTAATTTCTTTTGCGATTTTCAAGTCGGGGCATATCTTCGCTATCAGCGTAGATAAATGGTCCATTACCGTGTATGGTAGATTGTGTTCCGCGGTAAAAGCACTTAAACGAATTTCACCGGAAACAATAGGTTTATTCTAATTGCTGGCAACATTTAAAAAATACAAGTGTTACTAATCTAGCTTTAGAGAAAGGCAAAATAATACGGATTATAGATACAGATCATTAATTACAGAATACAAATTCAAAAATCTGATTTTTTCTACCAAGAGCCGCAACAAACTAGGTTATTTAAAACAGTCTATTCGTCTAGTCTACACTCGTATTTAGGTTTACTGACCTTCCATTACTTATTGAGTAAATTTTGTTTTCTCACTGCCGAACTGTGTAATCCTCGGTTGAGATGAAAGAGATCTGCTAGTTCTTATATGTCCTTGTCTCTGAGAATGCCTCGTTAAAGCATCTTTTCCCGATGAAATGTTAATTTCTTTATTGCAACTCTTACATAAGGCCATACTTGCACTTTTATTGTAGACTTGCGCAAAACAGTGCTTTTAAAAGTAATGCCATATGACAGTACATTTCGTACCGAGTAATATTACATCTCATCATGACACTAAACATCACACATCACCCGAGCTGTCCGTGCTCCGCGCACTCGCCATTACTCCTAGCATCGTTGCACGATTCGTTTCGAATGACATGCAATGCTCGCGTGTAATGATGACACTGTTAGTTAAATGAAATGAGAGATGAGAACATATGTTGTAAATAATGATCATTCGTTTACTATTATATATTAACTCAGCAAAGAAAATTTTGGTTACATCAAAGATTATTTGTTTTCGAAAGGTTTTTAATTAAGTACCAATAAAAACAGCTTTTATTTTCAATTAAATAGGTACGAATTTATTATTAGAATAATTATTTACTTACTACTAAAAAACTAATTAAAGAAAAAATACTGTTTACATGTATTTATGTAAAAAAAGGAGACTTGAAATTTTGTTCGATTAATTTGATAATAATTAAAACGCGCGAAAACTATGTTGGTCCAAATGCATTCTATCTCATTCTCATTCGCACAACCCTTATTTTCGCATTGCGTCTCTCGCTCTAACTTTTAATGTCTACACTTACTTCTTCATGTCACACGTGACAATGAATGAGAGAGACGCAAGATATGAGGCGCTTGTTTAAAAAAGAGAGACAACAAATCGAGCATTTTCGAGAAGATGATCGTAAGCGCCAAAAATGGAAAATTAAAATTTTAATTTTAACACCATATTGATAATATTTAAATTTAAATATTCCATTTTTGCGCGACGCACGCGTCATGTTAGTGTAATGTGAGTGATGTTAAATTTGGTCGAGTAATGCGTACTGCTACAGTACGCGTTCGAGTGATATCACGCGTGATGTATCAATGGCATTACTTACACATGTCTATTTTATTGCTAGGAGCAATCCAACCGGCAAATTCAGATTCTTGCTCCCAACTCTTCTTATACTTTTGGGCGTATTTTGTCTTTTTTCTTTTAACGCCTATACTCGTTCCTGATTCATTGTCCGTATTATAATCACAAACACTTGAACTTGACATATCTATTTAAATTTTAATAAAACCACCTTAAAATCCTCTAAGACCAACTGGAAAACACAGTCTACTTATTTGTGATATCTGCATAGAATCGTACATATATCTATCTACTTAGTTTACAATATGAAAAAGATTACATCAGAAAACACTTGCACGAGAGAGATCACAATATTTCATTTGTTCGTTTTACCACAGAATAAGAAATAGTACTGACGTAGTTTTACAATCGGCCGGGGAATTCCCCGCCGGCCTGTGTTGTTCAAAATGGGTGCGTTTTTTATAAGCTTTTTTAAAAAGTCAATGGATGCATTCATTTTTAACATTTTTTTGGGGTAACGGATGACATGAATTAAAAGTAAAAAATCGAGAGAATGTGATCGCTTTACGGTAGATCGGGAGATGGGTTTGGAAATCAGTAGATCTCCCGTTAAATCGGGAGTTTCGGGAACGCTGTCTATACATTTCTAGATGTATATGTATACTGTATATATATATATTTCTATATATATATAATGTGTATATGTATACTTTTTCAATGCCAGAACGCATGTCAATGCACTTGCAATTCACAATATCAACTAATGATAATACGTTTTAGAACGCAGACGTATGTCAGTTGTCAGATTGGCACACGATTGACACGATACATTTCAGATCTCTGTCTGTGATTTCACAATTCATTTCTTTTGCTTTTCCTTGTGTTGCTCCTAAGAGTGATTTTTTAGGGTTAAATACAAATTCGAAAACAGAAAATAGTACCATTTTTTACATTGTAGTATTAATGCAGTCCTAGTTGAGTTGTATGTTTACTTCGGTAAATAATTTTAGGTAGGTAAAGTTTTAAATCATATTTTGTGTCATAAAAAATGTATTCACATTTTAAAGTTATCTCCCATTTTAAATTGTTTTATAGCTTACTGAGGACAAGCAGCCATGGTTTTTACTAAGGTATTTCGTTGAACTATGTGTAAGCTTTATTTCAAGTCGCAAGTTCAGAACTTGAAATCAATATGTAACTATTTTTTTTGCATTTTATTTGAAGACAGGCTTGCATGTTAATCTACTTGATAAATATATCATGTCATGGATAATCGTCACACTTTTCTCCTTCGTGAAACTAGACATTACACACTTCTGTTTGTGACTGGATTTTGTTTATGAACGTAATTGTTGAACCCTGCACCTGTCCTCAGTTATCGACAAGTCCGTGTTAAGTTTTATTTTCATTTAAATTTGTAGATACATATTGTACATTAATGTTATATTTACAAAATCTCTCTATGAAATAGTTTTGCATGTGATGTAAAAAATGTGTATTGCTAAGGCCTGATGAAATTATTGCAACCTTTAATTTAATATTATTTCACATTAAACAATATGGTAGCTATTAAATTTATATTCTATTGTAAATGCTTCAAATTACACAATAAATGTAATGAATTACAAATAAAGGAATGTAAATCTGAATTAATTCAGAAAAACACAATTTTATGTCTGATTATACTTAAATATTAAGTAATAGTAGAATTTTTAAATGCATAAACAATTAGTAAGTATTTATTGTTTTTTATAGCTTCAAACTACTGAAATAGTACAACAAAAATCAGTAGAAACCACATCTAAGAAAAGAAGAGATAGACGAAAAAAATTAAAAGCTGCCAGATCTGAAACCAAATTTCAACCTGAGCAATCTTTCATAGAAGAGCAAAGTAGTGAACTACATACTTGTACAGTGGTAGACAATGTTTCTATACCAAACAACCAGAAAGTAAACATACCTTCTGAAAAACTAGGGCATGCTCCAATAGATCGGTCTCTTTATACTTTAAAGGTAGATAGTAAATTACAATTGACAATGTCTTCAAAAGAGGTTGAGAAATCTAGAGAGAATGTATTAGCTGCCAGAGAAGCGAAAAGGTTAGCTAAACAGAAAGCAAAAAACAATGGTAATGCTGATACTATTACCAAAAAGAATGAACCTGGTGATGTAGCACAGAAAACTAAGAATAATGCGAAGGTAGATAGTCCATCTAAAACACAAAACAATAAGAAAGTACAATCAAATAATTTACAACATGACTTTATTTCTGCAAGAGGTAAAGATGAGACAGATCGGGTTGTCAAAGAAACAGATGTAGTTGTAGAAGGCAGTAATGAAACAAAAGATAAAATTAAAGTAGAAAGGGCAGCAAAAAGAGCAGCAAACCAAGCAAAGAAAAAGGGAGCTGCAGAAGGTGACGCTGACACAATTGTAGACACAAATATGACTGTCAGAGATGTTGTCACAACACTGAAAGATATTGTGAATGTGGCAAAAAACATTGAGGAAGTCACTGCTAAAGTTCAAGCTATTCACTTAGAACCTAAGAAGGTAAGTTTTATCTTATACATACTAGAGATCCTTTCTGGCTTTGCTCAGGTGACATAACAATTTTTTAAGGAAATGTGGCATAAATGTATGTCCATTTTCTTGCTAAAAGTAAAAAAAAATCAAAGTCAATCCTGTAGTTTTGAGTTTACTCTTACCACAAAGTCTTATTTCAAGTGCAAGTCACTTGCAAGTCTGCAAAAAAAAAAAAAACTTACTGTCTCTTTATATTATGACTTTGGTATCAGGCTATATAGTACATCCTAGTGATGGGTAACTCCGGAGTTAATGAATCAAAAGAGTTGAATCTGCGAGCGGAGAAGAATCCCTTAATTGTTCCATCGAATTATTCATTTCGATTCCGGCGCCAATCATGATCGTGAGTGTAATCGCACATTGGCACTTGTCGGGGGCTTAAAATCGAGATGCAACGATGGCGTGACGTTTTTATTTTTGTTTATGCAACAACCATTAGGGAAAGGGAATGAAACGCTCTCAGAAGGTGAATAAGTAGGTGAATCAAAATAGTTAAGAACTAACTAAGAGTAGGATTAAGTGAGTTATAACTAGAGATGAAATGGATGGTCGTTTGGCCGGATGGCAGGATATACGGCTCATTGTCTCGTTGCATGTTGTGACGAGTTTAGCGCCGCACAGGTGCAGCGAATGCGATCGGATCAATTCAGGCGGTTTCGGAACTTTCGGGTGTCATCGTGAGTGATCGTGCGTGACGTGAGTGAGCGATTGTTTAGTGAAAATTAGTTGTTTACGTGCTACTTGATTTGCGTGCAATTAATTATACGATTATTATAATCGTATGTAAATATATGTTACCTCGGAATGCTGAAAATTTAGTCTTTATTCACCATAATAATGTACCACTTGTTAATTTTGAGTATTAATTTTAAATATTTTCCTTGATAAAAAGAAGAAGAACAAGAGGGAATTTTAAGAATGTCTTTGTGTATTTTAGTTCACTACTATGATGATAATGATTATGATTTTGAGAAGCTGCGAGGTTTTTGTAAGTTTTTAGTTTAAATATTTATTATTAAAGTGAATATCTCTGAAGGTAATTTTAATTTTTTGGAAGGTACTTTATGAATTTTTGTAACTTTTTCACCTTTAAATAAAAGCCGTCATAATTATAAGCCCTTTTATTATTATTTACCTCACAAAGATTCAAAAGTTGATTTTAGGAAATTATCATAGTTTTTGAATATCCGGTATCCGGCTGGATAGTAAATTTAGGCCGGATAGTTACCGGATATCCATTTCATCTCTAGTTAAAACACTCTGAGAAGTCTTGATTACCCACCACTAGTACATCCTACTGTAGCAAGTTAATTCACTTTAATGTTTTAATAATCAGGCAATACTCATCCTAATTGTGTTATTTTTTGTTTACGACTGTATTTTGCCCTTTTCATTATTTTTCATAAAATCGGTTTCATAAAATAAATAAGGTATAGTCGGATTTTTTATTTTAGTCAGGGATATGACATGTAGAACTCATAGGGATGCGAGTGTCATCCTCTTACAAATTTATTTATTTCAGTCTGTTTGAGGTTTATTTCAGTCTAAAGGTTACATCCCTGACTCGTAAAAAATCTGACTTTAAACATGTGCATTGAAACTCGTTTAAATAGATAAATATGTTTCTATATAATAGAATTTTTTTGCTTGGATAACATTGTATGTAATTGTAATTGTATAATTGTATGTAACTAGTAACATGGTCTTCCTAATGTAATAGAGTTTGTCTTTTTAGCCACTAGAAGAGAGTGGTAAAAGCAAAGCGGAATTGCGCGCGGAGCGGCGCGCCAAGCAGGAGGCGCAGCGCGCCGCCAAACAGGTCGCGCAAACTGACAAGCAAACTGCACAGGCAGACAAGCAGGCTGCCAGCAAGCAGTCCTTGGAGACTCCTGCTAACAAAGCCCCTAAAAAAGATTCTGAAGAGGCTGTAGTAAAGGTAAACAATTAATGTTGAGCACACCGTGTCAGCTGGTCGTGGAGACAAATTACATAACCCATTGGGTGATCCCAACTGATAGATGAAATCATACAGTCAGCCATAATGTCATAAAGCACCATTTAAAAATAGCTTCCATGTCTACTACCCATATCTATTACTTGACATTGGCAAAATTTTGCTTCTCTGCAAGTGACAACACAATTTATAAAAAAATGACTCCATGGTGTCGGGCTGAACAGATGTTGTCCCAGTATTGTAAATGAAAATCAGTACCATGATATGTGTCTAATTATTCACGGCTGGGTGTCTGTGGCTGGCTGACCCCGACTAGTCTCACGACCAGGCGACATTTTTTTTTATAGACTAGTGGGCGGACGAGCAAGCGGTCTCACGTGGTGGTAAGTGTTACCGATGGACACCTGCAACACCAGGGGGTATGCGGGCGCGCCGCCGACCTTGCAAAATCCTATTCACAGCTCTCTTGAAGAACCCCATATCATAGCTTGTGTGCCCGATGGCTTAGAACAGCTCTCTAATTTGGGATAAGTCTATCATATTCATATTTTGTTACTACAAACAGAAATAAAGGACATTGAATTTTAGTGAACATGGATTCTACCAAAATCGTTAACAGGTTAAGAATACTTATATTTCAGCAAAATTTTTATAACGAATATCACTGTTGCAGGAAAAGTCACCCAAACCAAATGCTGTGGAAAAGAAGCAGAAACCACAGAGTGGACGCAGAGTGAACTGGTTCCAGCACCTGTACCCCGAGCACGACAAGGAGGCACTCAAGAAGGTTGCATTAAACTCGAAGTAAGTATATACAGAAACAAAGATAAAGATATTATGGCAATAATGAAGGCTACTATTTCACTTGAGGTCCTCACTGGAAATTGTAGTTTTCGAAAATTAAGGTTTGTTGTTGACAAGGACAGAGTAAACTTAGACACTTAAACTTAAATTAGATTAGATTCGTAACCAATAATTAGAAGAGAAATGCATAAGGTAAGTGTCGAACATATCCCACACACACGAGAACACCTTAGTGACGAGAACCATCTAACTCAAAGGACCAAAATGCGCCGCATTGAGCTAGCTCTGTATGAAATAAATCATTGGAATTGCCTTAAAAACCCTTTACTTAAGACATTGCTATATTTATAAAAATATCAAAAATTCTACAACCAATAGACCTTGTCATTATGATTTTATCACGAAAGAAAATACATTGCCTACTTTATAAGCCCACGCCTAGCTCTTGAATACAGGACGTCCTCTTTTACACAATGAAGGACACTTTTATAGTGTCAACAGTCCACTTAGAGGTTTCTTTTATTCAAGTGGAATGTTGACCTATATCTATCAGTATTTACGAGTGTACTATTACTTAAAATTATCGTGTGAACACTTCAATATACCAAGCAAAGCAATTATTATAATTTATTTCAATTTGTACTAATAATTGCCTACTCTGCCCGTTTGGACCCAGTTTTCGCCTGTGAAATTATAGACTACTAGCTGTGCCCATAATATATTCGCCTGTGGAATTATAGACTGATAGAATTATAGCTGTGCCCATAATATATTTTTTTGCACATAATATATAGCCTATTATGTTCAATAAATATAAGGTTGATTATTTTCCCCTTCAAAATGATTGACAAATGAAACAAACTACGTTATGTTGCTTCTGCAAACAAAGAAACGACATCTAAAGTTTATTCTTTAATATGTCATATCTTTATTTAAATTTATTATGTATCTTTCGATACAATTTGACAGTAAACACGGTTTTCTTAACTTGACGCCATATTCTCGTAACCTACACTGCTTTATCTACACTATGATACTTTCACCGACAGCGCGGAGCGCGGCGAAATTCAAATCAAAGAAATATATTTTCTTTACATAAATATTTATGTAATAAAAAAAGTCTTTATTGTTTTCACTATAAAAAGGCCGCGAACTTATCAGACTACCTAAATATATCTCGAGATTAGTGCAAACATATGGATAGATGTTGGCTATTGATGTTTGTTCTATTCCAGCCTGCACCCGGCGATAATAAAGCTGGGCGTGCAGTTGTCGTCGCGCGTGGTCACCGGCTCTAACGCCCGCTGTATCGCGCTCCTGGATGCACTCAAACAGGTCAGTTCTTATTATTGATTGCACAGAAATATGCCTGATTCAATTTGAGTGGCAATGATAATCGCACATAATCTTTCAACCATGTCTCCTAGAGCGCTATATAAGCGAGAGGTGCGATTCAGTGCGTTCGAAGAAAGACCACCGAAGTTAGTTGAAGTAGTTTGATGAAGTTAAGAGAGAGTCAATATATAAACGATGTTTTTGCCACGGCTGGTACGTTTGGCAGGTTAATGAGTTGTTTTACTACTGGATGAAAATTATTCTTAATGTTATAAACGTGCGCGGTCGCCACGTAACCCGAAATGTCTGTACAGTGTCGAAACTGTACACTATCATTTAAACAGTCTTAGTTAGAAAACCACATTGATTTGACACTACTAACTTGACAGTATGTAATATTTGTTTTTTACTCCCAATAAAAAGTGAAATAAATAGTATTTCTAGTAAAATAGTATATTTTGAAAATTTCTCATTTTGAGAACTTGGCATTATGAGAATTGCACATTTTGCGAGTAAACCATCTTATGGAAGAGAGCTTTATTGTTATTATAAGAAAGGTTATTGTATGCGCGTGGTGCACAGATGGTGCGCGACTTCGTGGTGCCGGCACGGGCGGAGTTCGCGCGCGGGCTGGAGTCGCAGCTGTCGGCGAGCGCGGCCCACCTGTGGGCGCAGCGCGCACCCGCACCCGCGCAGACCAACGCGCTCAACTACCTGCGCCACCGCCTGCAGCAGCTGCCGAACGACGTGGACGAGTTCGACGTGAGTGATACACACACACTACATCACTATTACACACACTTGCTACATCACTACTACTACTACTACACACATACACACACACACACACGCTGCGATTGGTCACTACATTGTATGTTCAATAGTTACAATCACTTTGTGTTAGTTGATAACTCCCTTGATATTTTTAATGATTCTTTTCCCAAGTTTAAGAGTAAATTGTTTAAATCTCCCAATTTAATCATCTAATGTTAATCCATTTTCATTAATACGTTTTATTTGGAATTGTTAATAATAATGGTTGTTCGCAGGCTAAGAAGCACCTGCAGGAGGAGATGGAGCGGTACGTGCGCGAGCAGATCGATACGGCGGGCGAGGCCATCAGCCTCACCGTGCGGGACAAGATCGCGCACGACGACCACGTGCTCACATACGGATGGTGAGTGACCACGGCTCTGTACCCACGAGGGTAGAGATGGCGGGCGAGGCCATTAGCCTCACCGTGCGTCACAAGATGCGCACGGCGACTACTGCTCACGTATGTATGGTGATTGACCACGGCTGTGTGCCTACGAGGGTAGAGACGGCGGGCGAGGCCATCAGTCCTCACCGTGCGGCATAAGATCGCTTACCGCGACCACGTGCTCACATACGGACGTGAGTGACCACGGCGGGTGCCACACGAGGGTAGATCAGAAAAATTCAGTCGTAAAAAATATAGATATTTACTTAGGGCGCTTGTAAATGACACCATTTTCCGTCTTGAAAACCTGTGGTCGTCAGTGTTGTATGGTCCACATGGGAGCCTGTTAATACACACGGAGTTGCCATGGCGCGGCGCGCTCGCAGTCAGTTTTCACGGTGCACCAACACCGGTTAACGCCACCTGACATTTTCATGGTTTCATGATCGCTTACTTGTGCTGTTCGAGTTTTGTGTTATTTTAATTATTTTTTCTTAGCTTAACACTAAAAAATCACACATGAAGTCCGCTCTTAAAATACTCTAGCCGTGCATCCACCGGCGGAAAACCGTGTCGTTAATGTCTTTTCATTTTCTTATTTGCTCGATGACAGTTGTTATAGTTGTTATCAATCGATATATGGTCGAACATGCCGCCCAACACGGGCAGAGATGGCCTTCAAATCCGCCCACCATGCGATATATAACTTACGTAAAAACAAACATACAAATTGACTTAAACAACCAAGATGACACGGTGAGGGTGTGAACAAAAGAATAGTTTATGTTGAACAAAGGTAAATGAAAAAGATTAACATTCTGCGCTTTGTAGTTACGGTCTGGTGCAGTAATTGTTCTCCTAGCTGTTCTCCCACAAGAAAATGACTACGCGTAAGTGGCGTCGGATCATCTTCACGCGAGGTTAAATGATACATAGTTCTAGAATTGACAAGCTTCGATTTGAGCGAGTACAGTCGATAGCTCCTCACAGGTCAATGTAGATTCTGTTATGATACGCTGTAGATGAAATTTTGTTGATTTCACTCCCGCCTCCCAAATACAACGAAAATTGGGGCAGTGGGGTGGAATAAAGTGCTATTCCGTACCTAAATTGGCAAGATAGCCGGCGACCTAATCGATAACATTCACATTATCGGCTTCAAATAAGACCTTGGGCTCTCTATAGTATGTGCCAGCTAACCTGAGATAAAATGTCATTCACCCCTCTGTACCAATATACTCAATTACTCGGAACGTTAGTTTCGAAATGTATTGACAAACATGATTTTACCCGAGCTCGTGGTAGGAGGCACCCTTGACTTGTAAACATGGCGCAGATGTTGCAAACGCTTTGTAGACACTTCTCTGATTCTTATAATGACAGATCACATTGCATCTGATTTCGGTGCCCTGTTCTTTATTTATTTATTAAGCTTAGGAAGACTAACAACTTCTTTTAAGAATGCTAGTTAATATGATTTACTAACTAAAATAGTGTTTACTTGTTGCCCTTATTCTTGGCTTGAGTATCTTAACTTTTTTTTTAAATATTTTAACATGTATTAATTTAAAATATTTGGAGTGATTTCGTGACAGACACTGGTTTATCGGGTTGTATTTCAATCACTTAGCATGTTACAATATGATTGCTGTGTTCTCCTGTAAGAGGCTACCATATATAATGTATTATGTTTGTACACAACGAAAATGTATGGTGTGTCAACTGTGTGGTTGGCGAACCTAATAAAAGAAATGTACGACTCGTGAATAAAGTATCGATCCTTTACACTCGATACCGTGTCCCTAGATGTGTGTCTGTGTGTGCAGCTCGTCGCTTATCGAGCGCATCCTACGCGAGGCGTGGGAATCGGGCGTGCAGTTCCGCACGGTGGTAGTGGGCAATCGCGTCCAGCGCGGTGGCCGCGAGATGCTGCGGCGGCTCGCGGCGCACGGGCTGCCGTGCACTTACCTGGACATCACCGCGCTCGGACACATCATGCACACGGTTAGTGCTCTATTTTATATAACGTGTGACCGAAATCACGCTAAACCAGAAACACGTGAACTCATTTAGAAATACATGAAACCATTCTAGCGAAAAATGAAATTATTTAAGGGAAGAAATCAGTACAGGGTAATTATAGTATTGCAACCAACCCCCAAAAAGCCGTCAAAAGATGACTAGGTGACCACGACAAGATGGAAATTTGTTTTTGTGGAACTGATAGCTTTTGCATCATAGATGAAGGAACAATATGAGTTGTTTCGATTCAAGTCGGGGAAGGGGTAAATCACCCCCTCAAAACCACACCCGTTTTCATTAGATTTTTTATTTATTGTTGGAAAGTGGACGATATAGAAAATTGTCTTTTTAGGAAAAAGACGAGTTGGGAAACGGTCTTATCAGGAATGGCGGGGTTAGGAAAAATACGACCTAGGAAATGGACTTTATTCAAAGTGGACGATAGTCCGAAAGGCTAAATTTCAAGCCGATTTACCGCACATAAGAAAGGTAATAAAAGCGGGTAGTTTTGAGGGGGTTAATTACGCCTTCCCCCTCTTGATTCGAAACAACTCATATCGTTCCATAATCTATGACGCTAAAGCTGAAATGTTCCACCAAAAAAGAAATTTCCACCTCGTTGGGGTCGGGGTACCCTCGTATATCGTAGATATATCGTCTGGCCCACTCGACTTCCGGGTGTCAAGAGATGTAAGCGCTCGCCGTATACGTTGAGTGAAGCAGATATCCGGCATGGAGCTCTCACACCGCGGGATCGATTACGGTGTGGCACCTCCATCGTCCAGAATCGAGTTGGAACCGGACAAAGAGGCGGACCAGAATATTGGCCTTCTATTTAGCACGTAGGCCAGAGAATCTCGGGATTCCGCAGTGTTGACAGAAACGACTGACAAAAGTTGTTTTCAGCAGCTTTAGCGAGCGACCAGAAAGCCCGACTCCCGGAGCTCACTAGAGTAGTTCCTAGTAGCTCACTAATCGATCACTTATTCTACTGATGTGCACGCACCTCGCCTTGGCAGACGTCCTCTTACTGAACTTCGAGGCAGCATTGAATTTTCTTCTCAAATCAGAGGCGTTTGAATCGTCTGATCTCTGTGCTTCGGCCCAAGCCTTGCTTGTTACGGCTTGCAGCCTTACAGGACTGGTTAAACTAGGATGATTGGCACCGCCCACCTACCGGTACCACATAATCAGGAATGTGGTATTCCATGCCCTGAAGCACCGCGTCAGCAACCGAGTCTACACAAACATCTGGATCCCTTGATGCGAAGCAAAGCCGCCCCAGGGATAGGACGCATAGAATTTGCGTAGGCCATCCCAGTCGACTTGACTTTGAGTCTTAGATACTATTCAAATTTTGACATGGCAAAACACTTCATCATCAAAAGGCAAAACGTGGAAAAACATATAATTTGTCGGTTATTAATATTATTGAGTGAAAGCATTCATTTTAAACATTTATATTTAAAAAGACTTCACAATTATATATAAAATTAGGCAAGACGCGACGCATTGAAATCAAGCGGCACGCGTTGCAAAGCTAGACGTACTGCTCACGTAGGACACACGCGTGCGCAGCGAATCAATCTTTGATATTATCACACCGCGCCGCCTTGGTTACATGCGATTAACACAGCTTGTGATGTGGTGCAGGTGAACAAGGTGGTGGTGGGCGCGAGCGCGCTGCTCGCTAACGGATGGGTGGTGGGCGCAGTGGGCACTGCGCAGGTGGCGCTCGCGGCGCGCGCCCGCAACGTGCCCGTGCTCGTAGCCGCAGAGACGCACAAGTTCTGCGGCCGCGTGCAGACTGACGCGTTCGTGCACAACGAGCTCGGTGAGTGCGCGTACACACACAAACACACACACTCTCACAAACACAGCCGAGATGCACAAGTTCCACGGCCGCGTGATCAACGAGCTCGGTGACACGCACACTTACACTATTTTTTCCAGTTTTAATGAAATGCCGACCTGATAGTCAGGTCGGCATTTCACTAATACCACCGTTCCAATCCAATTTGTCCAAAACGTAAACAAACACGGCATCCTTAAATTAAATTGTGAGGTCATCATTTTAAAAAAAAATCTTTACATGTCCATAAATTAAATCATTGAGACTGCAAGTTTGCGCTAGATTTTATTAGTAGTTGTCTAACTGTTCCGCCAAACTGCAATCTTACAGGCAGCACATCCGGGGGCATGCCAACGTTTGTCATTCTGGATTGATGTTGGCATGTATCGTGGATGTCTATCTTGTTTTACATTTGATTTGTTTTAAATAATCGGACTTGACAAAAATTTACAGTATTGATTTATTATCAGGCGACCCCGACGACCTAATCGACAAAAGCGACGAGAACTCCCCCCTAAAATCTTGGCGTTCGAACCCGAACCTGACGCCACTGAACCTGACATACGACGTGACGCCGCCGCGACTCATCACCGCCGTCGTCACGGAGCTCGCCATGCTACCCTGCACCAGCGCGCCGGTCGTGCTACGCTTCAAGCTCGCCGAGTACGGCGTCTAGCCAACAAAATAAATAATTTCACTGATTTCATTTGAACACACGATATTTGATGCAGATAATTACATATTTAAATAATGTATTTGGAATTTATTCGTGAAATCAGACTTTTTTCAGACGTGTCGTCACATTAGACTTCAATAGAGAATTAAATACAATCGATATTTTTAGGCTATCACGCTCGGTTTAAACTCGCTAAGCTGGCGTTTAGCGGACGTCCGTAACCGGAACAGGGTCGGTTTAAAGGGGCGGCTTGATGCACTATAGGCAAGAGCCCCGTGGTCTACAGTCCCCCGAGATACTTCAGAGTAGATAAACCCCCAGTCGTTATGTGGTTTGGTAAGTTTGGGGGCGTCGAAAAAGTTTGTCTATTCTACGCAAGCCTACGCAAACCATAGCCCAGGTCTGATGAGCCCTTAATCCGCCCCTGGACCGGAACCTTCTACGCTGTGCTCCCACTAGACTTACCACAATGGAAAAATTCACCTTTATGTTATTGTGAATGTCCGAACTTGCTACTGATATCGACCGGTGAATGATGACAATCACCAGTATCGTTGGTGAAGGAGTAAAATATTTTTGATAAAATGAACATCTACTGATAGATCCCCTTTCAGTGCAAGACTGATATAAGGCATTGTAACATTTGCATGTGACGTTGTGTATGCAAGTATTGTACGAGTTTTTAATCTTCGCTGAAAATATAGCTGCACATTACGCACAATAAGACTTTAAAATATATTGAAACGCATGCACATACGCATAAGACATACGAATATGTTGAATACGACCTATACTTCAGTAACATTCTTGTGCACAAATTACAAAAAGCAAGAAATCATTAAATTACCGACTATAAAAAGTTTCAAAAACAGAGTCGGCAAGTGATTTCCGAGAGAAGAGATATAGCAAACCTGTAGCACCCAACATAGGCATACTAACAGTAATGCTGCTCGACACTGACACACATACACACACATATATTACTGTTCATGGTCACGTTTACCGACGAACGTCAACATTCACAGTAACATAGAAGATACTCAACATATTTAGTTATTTTATATTCCAAATGTATTTATTATTTCTGATATAGAAATATTGTACATTGTATTGACTGGAGTGATTTGGGAATAAGCGAGGTTGTATGAACCGACTGATACCACGGCTAGTAAAATAAATTATTTTTTATTATAAGTATATTTAACTTCCACAAGGCTTTAAACGAACTTGATGAATTGTGAAAACGGAGCTAACAGCAGCCATTTTGAAAATGTCAATCTGTTTGCACATTTACAGACGTGTAATCGTGTATTGCTAATAAATTATAAATGACTTCATTTTTATGTTGAAAACAAATTGTTAAATGGTTCTATCTATGTTTCGAGATCCTTACGATGATGATATTTCCACTGTTAACATTTTCATCTCATTGACTCATAAATTGTTTGCATATGACTTTTTAATGTAACTCCCTTGTAACATAAATTGGGAACCCTTAGTAGGGAACCCTGACTGTAGTGTCACGACCCCATCACGTTCATTTGGACCCTTGTCTAACATATTTGTCGATGCGATCATTACTATTACATTTGGTGCTAATAATATAGGGCTATATTTAGTCTTCATCAAGTGCTAAGTTCGATTTTGTCCTGTAAATAATTTTAAATATAAATTATATGAAACTCAAATATTGTTTTTGTTTTATGATTATGACCACTCAACAAATTAATTTGCGATATATTTGAATGAATGATATATTCCTTAACTAGCAGTGCTAGCGACTCCGTTCACATGAAATTGTGATATCTACCCTAATGTTAACCCGGTATATAAACTAGAATTGTGCCAAGTTTCCTTAAAATCAGTTTAGCGGTTTTTGCGTGATGGGCGGTCAGACAGAGACAAAAATTCTAAAATGCATTTTTGGGCTGTTTTTTTCCGGAATGACTAAATTCTTGTGACCCTAATGGCCTTTCAAGAGTCACCGGACATGTATAGTTTAGGACGAGCGTAGAAAACGCTCAGCCAGGAGCAAACACTTCCTTACGTACTTTAAATATTGTTGGGCACATATAAAAGTTCCAAGAATCCGTAACGAGGAATTAAAGTTGCCGAAATAGCTTAAAGAATCAGCATGCTGGTGTCAGTGGGCAGGCCATATAAGTCGCAGGACCGATGAGGGAGAAGAGTCCTCGAATGGAGAACATACCGGAAGAGTGTGACGTGCAATATTGACTGATGACTTGAGCAAGTCGCCGGTAGTGGCTGCATGAGACGAGCCAAAAATCGTGTGTGGTGGCGGTCATTAGGAGAGGTCTATGTGCACAAGTGGAGAGACATGCTGGTGGTGTGGTATGGTAACAGGCGAGCAACTAATTTTGTGTGCTAACTGATATAGGCTTCACGTAGAGCTTAAACGAGCAAAAGATCTACGAAGTTATCTCTTTGTAATGTAAACATAGAAAGTAGTTTGTTATTTAGAGCTCAATTGCTGACTGTACTTTTTGTTCCTTGTATTTAAAATTGTATGAAAGAAAAAATAAATCATGTTTAAAATACATGTTTCTTATAATATAATAAACATATTTTTCTTTACCGTTGCGTTTGGTTGTTATTGACTAAGTTATTTTAGCGAGTCCATTGTCTCGCTCGGGCTTACTAATCTAGATTACAAGATAGTAAATATAGTACGGGGTTCAACCTTGAAATATAACAAGGTTGAATTCCATCCTTTCCTACTGAAGAGGTCATCCCTATTATTTTTAGAATTAGTGCCCCAAAATATTCTGATACTGATTTTCAACCGAATCCCGAGGCTATCACATTATTTACATTTTTTTTGCACGAAGGATGGCAAAATTGCTATAAAATCCAACAATGTGTACAACATTCCAAAGTAATTTCATGTGTACTAAGTAGTAAGACTATTGCCGGGATCCTAGGATTCGATAAAAATAAATAAATATATTTTGTGGTTTAACTGTTCTATAGTTATATCTTCTCGCATCTTATATCTTCTATCTTTAAGTAAATCAGCCCTACCTATTCCGATCACTACTTATATGAGAACAGTTTCTGTTTATACTGTACATGTTCCTTTTTACATATGTAACAAGATAATCAGAAAAGTATTAGAATGTTTTTGGATTAAAACTATGCAGATTATGTACAGATTACATATGGTATATTTTAATTTACATCTTTATGAATAGACTTTGAAATAGAAAAACAAAAAAATGTTAAATATTTTATTAGTTTCCACACAATCACTCAAAACCACATTAAAAATGCATGTAAACTAGTTGTGTTGCAAACAATATATTAAATAACACTTATACTTTTAAAATAACTAATCTTTATGTGGGTGCTCAGACTTGTGAATAGAGAAATCTAATCTTACATAAATAATTACACACAAGAAGAGTGCATAGAGGAAACCAACAACTAGCAGTGGCTCCTGCAGCATGAGCAGGCGAGGGAATGTGTAGCGCAGCTGGAAGTCTTGTATATGGTTTTCTACAACATGTTTCTTAGTGAACGAGATGACAGGACGCCCCTTAGTATCCAAGTATGTGTAGTGCAGGCTGTCTGGAAGTCGTGTTACTGAATATGGGATGTTCAATTTGATTCCTATTGACCCCTCAGGCAGAATGATTTTAGTGACCAACTCATCAACTTGCATGTCATCAAAAATATGGTCAATAAGTCTCATTTTAAGTAAATACTCATTGCCAGAATGGAACAAGTATTCATAGCTTGGCACATTGTATCCAAGGGTGTAATGTGTTCTCCAACCACCAAAGAGGGGATACCTCGGCCTAAGGTCCAGTTCAACAGAATCTTTTTTAACTTTCATGTTAGATGTTGAGATGTTGCCATTAGTGTCACGGTAGTACACGTCTGTGGCGGAGGCTGGTAATAGTGTCTTGTATGACCTGACACTGGCCGGTCCACTGTGGTGATCTTGTTGGTAATCATAACGTGAGAAGGGGCCCTTCAGCTTAGCACCAGTGTGCTCAATCTCAATAACTTCCTCCACGGCAATGTTGCCCCAGTGTGATACCTCAATCAGTCTCTCTACACGAGTCACAGTCAGGAAGGGAGAGTTGTTCTTGTAGTGTACACTCAACTCCTTCTCACTGAACGGCCCTACATTTGTATATGGACCATATTGAATGGAGCCATCTTGCTGAGTGAAAGGCTTTACTTTAGTGAATGACTCGACGGTCTTGGTGTTCACAGTGACGGTAGTTTTCTGTGATGTTGAGTAGTACGGCGAGTAGAAGTGTAAATTACCATTATATTTGACTAGCTGATCCTCTTGTTGAGTGATGGCTGTAGGGTATGGCTGCAGTGCGTTCATGAGCACCGCCTCAGTGACGAAGTGAGCAGTTGAACCGGCGTTAATCGCTTCCTTCAGCTCAACACGCCAAAACTTTACGTAGTCATAACCTTTTACCGTGGTTTCAACGAGGCGTATATCTCTGTTATTGCTGTCTTTTCCACCAATGTAAGCTAAATTATTCTTCACAGAAGCCTCTACTGCCAATAATAGGTTCTTCACCGGCGTCTTTCCCGTATTCTCAACAGATATTTTCGATGTAATTTTTACAAGTTGAGACGTGATATCTATTGTTCTGTCAACATTTTTTATATTTATATCACTAGATATATTATCAACGTTCGCGCTTTCACATTTTAATAAAAAATAGACAAGAACTAAAAGGGAAACGCGTATTTTCGCCATTGGGGCCGGCAATATTACTTTTTTGAAATAATTTATATACCTTGGGGAGTTTTCGTTCAGCGTTTGACAATGACAACGTAGCGGAAGTACACGGTACCGTTAACAAAACCGGATGTCGGAGGTTTTAATGTAGACATATAATAAAATAACTAACTGTAAAACTATTTGATACTAGTTTAACTATAGAAAATAAAGGAATAATTCTATTTATTTATATTCATGTGCGATTAGGACATAAAAGCAAAAGCGTTAATAAATTCGCGACGTTTGTAATGTGACATATGACATAATTATTCGTTCCCGTCATAGACAACATTCATTCATATTTGAAATCATTCATTAATATCACGTCGAGTATTCATTGTCTTCTGTAATTTTTCTATATAGTAAAAATTTCAACAATCGAACATGGCGAGCAGACAGTGGTATTTTTTGTAATATTACTTTTAAGCGCTCGCAAGTTATATCTAAACCTTAACTGCAATTTATCGATACTTCTCTGGAACTGCACAAACGTCATTAACATTGACCGAATTTATTGGATAAACTGAGGATAACTAAACTACTGTTGACCAGAAGCAGGAAGTGTGGTACTGTCAATCATGCTAAGTTTATTGATTCGCCTTAGTCTAGCTTTACTCGGTGAGTGATTTATTGAGTGCAATTGCCTTACACCAATTTGTGATCTCCACACGTACCTATTGTACAATCACTTCCGGCGATTCATCAACGCCTTGGGTAGGCGCCTGTAACGTTTTGGGACGAATATCATAAAACTTCAATTCAACTTTTTTCTTATGTTTTAAGTACAAACGGTTTGTTTCAGTTGTTCACCTGTTAACACCATGTGCGGCATTTCGTAACAGCAATAAAGGATACAACAGTGGCAAATATAATAACGGCTATGAATCCAAAACTCTAGGTGGAACATCATCGGGTATCCCTTCACAGAACAGTAACAGGAGAGGCCTGGGTATATCTGCATGGGGTATAGTTATACTCATTGTAGCATTAATACTGGCAGGAATGGGCATATATTATTTTTCTATATGCTATCCCATATTGTGCAAAAAGGAGGGAAATTATAACATGATAGGGTTGACTAATGTATGAATATTAGACTGTATTGAAGACACCATTTTAATGATATACATTAGATTAGTAATGGTTATTAGATAAATAATAGAACAAATGAATATTATACAATTGTACAAAAAGATGGAATGTTTATAGAAATGTGCATTCTTTATAATAATGTCAGAAACTGTTGGTTGTGATTGCAGAATGCCAGATATATCATTACTATATTATAACTTTTTTAGTATAATTAGTTAATTTAACTTGTAACAAATAAGACTGTTGTGGACCAACTATGTTTATATACAATACTTTTTGCATCATTAATAATTCAACCCTTTTAATAGGGACAAATTACGAGACATCTTAAATGCTGTCTTCTACAAGCCAGTTTTTTCATCCTGTAAAAACTGCAAATGTCCCTTGATATGTTGTTCCTGAAAAGACTCAGAAGTAATGTTGACTAATGTATCCCTTTGTAGGAAACACTACCAATCTTTGTGAAAAACACCAAAGGTTTAATGTAAAGATATTCATAAAATTAAAGAATTCAGACAACTCAAAGTCAGCAATACAATATACTAAATTTCCTCTTCTTTCTTAAATATTCATACAATATTGTATATGATTCATACAATCATTGTTGAATCATATTGTTGAATATTGTTGTTCATACATTATCAGATTGTTGATAAAATCAAAGTATAGTCATTTGTGCTACCTTGTTACTACATATTTCACTGTTCATATCGACCTTCAAGCTTCACTAGAAGTAGTGCAAAAAATTGAGCTAGCCTACATCTGATGTGCCTTAGGATTCCATAGATGGTTTTGAACTTGAAGTTGTGTAATTCCAAAAAGTGATTTAAATTGAACTGCTGCTAAAGAATTTTTTACATACATTTGATGCTCTTGTTTGTAATATGCCAGAAAGAATGCCGTGCATTTGAAATTTAGATCTAAGGCAGAGAGTGGGATTTTTAAAACATTTTATTTATTTTAATGACCAAGTTATTTATCATTTCTCCTTATAACTAGTTGACTGAATTATTTTCCTTAACATATGCAGTATTAAATAATGATGGTACTTGAATGTCACTACTGTACTCGTAAAAGCCCAGATATCAGATATAAAGGACATTATTTTGTTGTAATGATCCTTGACACATTACTTATTTACTTTATTCTCTTTTTAATGTAATGTATAAGGCAAACAAGATTACCTTGGAAGTGAGGTTTCCTAATTTTTTATAAAGTGTAGACTGGTTTTGATGCTTCTTCATAGTCCATAATAAAATATTATTTGAAGAAATGACTGTATAAATGTACCAGTGATATAAAATTGTGATTTAAAACTCATAAATCAAACTGCCACATCTTTGGCTGGCATTCTGTTACGTTACTCCCTGTGTTATCTTATCAATCTTTGTACATGATATCTAAGCAGTATTATATTTTATCTCAGTGGAAGGCCCGACCCCAATGAATCTTTATAAGACTGTGGTTTTTTACAACTTTTGTTGTATCTAGAATAAATTTATACACTCAAATAAAAAATATTATACACTAACGAGTTTTATTTACAGAAGTTTGACTTCAATGACAACATTTATCTATCATATAATCTATAATACTATAACTACAAAGATGCTGTTCTATAAAATGTCCAAACCAGAGCGTTCTTTTTTCTATAGAACAATTGGCATACTAGCAGGCGACCTACATGGATGGCAAGTGGTCACCGCCGCCCATGGACATACCGGACTTTTGATTACTGCGAATATAGACTAACTGCATCTGGACGAACTGTGATTTGAACTAAATGCTAAATGGACTTACCGCTAATAAATCAACACCACGGGGGATGCGCTGCTGACCTTGCAGATTCGTGGTTAACGCTCTCTGAAGTTCCATTTCAAACATACGAGTTAAATGACTTTACTGTCCACATTGATTGCTCTAACTTGATAAATTAGTTTGTACAACAACGTTCTACTAGGTTGTATTTCAGTCACAATGAGCTGAAATGCCTGGATTTAGATAATTAGGGCGAAAGAGCGTAAGGGTTCATTTACACAAGTTTCTGGATTCGACCACTTCCCAATATGTCCACAACTTGTACAAACAACTGAAAATGTAAGTTTATTTATAGTTATAAAATGAAAGTTGCAGTTAATAATGAATTTTATTTAATGTAAATAAAACATAAAATCTTCTTATTAAGTTAAAAATAATTAAAGTAATTTAAAATATATATATTGTCATTTATTTTTTTTAAGGAAGTCAATAGGTATTAGAAATTGTTCATTTTCCAATTTTCCTAACAATATCTTCAGGACTTTGTCGAATTTAATGTCTTGCATCGTTCTATTACGAGGGACACTGAAAGTTTCCGGAATCAATAAGAAAAAATTACAATGAATGGCCAAAAATCTATTTATTGTTTCTCAAAATATTCTCCGTGAGCGTCAATACACTTTTTCATACGAATAAACCAACTTCCATAATATTTATTCGACTCCTCAATGCAGACCTCGGAAACATATTTTTCACTTTTCGACAGCCTCTTCTGGCGATGAAAATCGTTGACCACGTAATTGGTTCTTCATTTTTGGAAACAAGAAGTCACAAGGTGCCAAGTTCCTACTGTATGGAGGATGGCTCATGAGTTCTACGTGTTTCGCCTTCAATGTCATGGTCACATGCATGTCTGTTTCGATCATATGGCGAACAGCATCGATGTTTTTGTTCTTGACAGCGGTGGACGGGCGATCTTCACGAAATTCATCACGGAAATTGACACGACCGCGCTTGAATATTGCAAACCAGCTATAAATAGTCGTCTTGCTTGGTACTTCATCGCCAATAGCAGTTTGAAGGCGAGCGAGGCTCTGCTGAGCTGTCAAATTACACTTGAAATCATACAACGAAAATTTTCACAAGTTAAATCCATCGTAATGCAGACAGGCAATTTTTTAAAATGACGCGTGACGCCACAATGAAAAAGCCAATGAATGTAAGATGAAACAAACTATTCTACAGCCAAAGAGTTCCATTTACAAATATTGTAATTACTTTTTAAATATTAGTATGTAAGTGGCCAGTTTCGGAAATTTTCAGTGTTAACCATGTATTAAAATTATTTGCACACTGTACAACCAGTGGACATATTAGGAAGTGTTCAAGTACAGTAATGGTCTTCCTCAGAAGTGGTCAAATCCGCTGACCGTCTAATGAAGGCGGGCGCGGGCTTCTCTTTCGCAATCTTCTTAGACGAGCAGGAAATCAATCTACAAAAGATCTATTTTAAATTACTAAGAAAATCATCACCGAGTCCAAAGAGTCCTATTTCTTTATTGTCACCAGAGAAGCTAAACTTAACACACCTAAGCGGGCGATCTTGAGAATTGACCCAGTTTTTTAATTGTTCTACTTACATAAGTAGGTTTTTTTTTCGGAATAGCTAAATTCTTGTGGCCCTAGTGGCCTTTCAAGAGTCACGTGGTCGTGTTTGAGTATTTGTGCGTATGTATATTAACCAGTCCAGCAATGAGTCCCAGCGCCGCCACCGTACTGCTGAATTATGTATTTTCTGGTGCTTATTTAATTTTTTTTCTGCAGTTTGTTTCGCTTTTTATTCATGGACTTTTTTAAATATTTCGCTAGTGTCGCTCCGACATGTTATTTGGAGATTTTGTGTAGCTAAAAATGGTATTATTCTCGGATATGTGGGGTGCCTCACGGTATTTTTCTTTACCGTCGATTTAGTAATTGAATAATTTGTAGTTTACAAATTCAGTGAGCATGCGCTAGGATTAATAGATCATTAAGAAATAAAAATGCCTTTACAGTTTTATTGTAAATTTATTAGGAATGGACAAATTTTACAAATTATAAAGTTATCCAAATGAGGCTGCACACAGATAAATGCATAAAAATTTAATTTATACCGTGGAAGATGGCAGCCGGAGTTTACATTACATACTTTTACAAAAAACTTATACAATGTAAGTTATATTATTAAACCAATCATACTTATTAAGTCACTGAGTTGACCGAGCTGCAATTACACTAAAACAGAAGGTCTTGCAAGGCGCACCCCCCCCCCCCCCCTCCCCCCATACCTCCTGGTGTTGCAGGTGTCCACGGGCGGCGGTAACATCATCACGCGGTACCGCTTGCTCGTTTGCCAACTTCCCTATAAAAAACATATCTGGAGTTCTGTACATGGTTGATGTGGACACCTAGAAGTAGTCGGCTTCAAAAAGTTTTATTACATCTCAAAGTATCATTATATAATTTTCATTTTTTTTTTAATTTTGCTCCTCTACCGTTATAAATTGGATACAATATTTTGGAACATTAGTATAGATGGAATTACTTTCAAAATTTTCGCATTTTGCATACATATTTATGTATTAAACAGGTCTTAACGCGGTCACAGACCATAGATAGTCACGGTTTGACTATGGTCATCGGTGAGTCATGGTTAGTGCAGACCGATTAAAACTTCGAGTATTAAATAAGTAAACATACATGTTTAACACCCATTTAAAGATTAATGTGGTAGATCATATAATGAAACGTAGAGTATATAACTTTTTGAGGCTGATTGTACACACACGCAGTTGAACCTACAGGCAAATATATAATCGCCTCTTCTAATAACAAGATCGTATATAAAAACAATGCCAACTTTTTAGGAGAGCGTTTACAATCATTTTTAATCGAACTCTTAAGTAAAACCATATTATTGACAACAGTAGCCATAAGATATAATTGCAAAATATCAATATTTTTCAGTTATCGAGTGTAATCACAGCTGCACTTCCAATACAAAAAAAACACTCATCCACAAACACACAAACACATCCATTACAAGAAACAGTTAATAAAACGCGCGAAAAATAGCATCAGACGTTGTGATCAGGTAGATATGTTAATATTGTATAGAAAAATAAAAGATTAAAACAAGAGTGTAATGAGAGCTCTCTCACACAGAGCTGGGGCAATTCATCATTTATTAATTTCGAACCAATAGTTTTATGTATAACATTAAAACCAATGCTGGCAACACTAAGTAATTATCAAGTGTTGCTAGTTTCTCATATCTCGTTTCAAATCTTACGGTAATTCTACTTCTTAAGATGCTCGTAATGATGAGTACGAAAAATGCACAGTTGTAAGTGAAAGCGAGACAAGGGATATATATCACTAATCCACTATCTAAAGTGTTTGATAAATAATATTTTACAATACTAATAGTTCATTAATAAAATTCCTTATTTAGTATATTTCAGAACAAGAAATACCATAGAATTATTCAATTGGCATGTTTCAGAACAAGAAGTGTACTGTCGGCCAGTAATAATGTTGAGCACTTCAAAGTTCAATTTGATATTTCTAAAGCATAAGGACGATTTCCCTTGCAAATCAACTTGAATTTTATCGCTGGCACTTCTTTGAAACGAATCAAACGTGAAATTGGTCAACATTCTCATGGGCTCACCGTACAGAATTAGACAATTGGCATATTTTAGAGTATAAAATTTACATGAGGTATGTATGATCAAAGATTTTAGTTAACATGGAGGTATAATAAATATAGTCTAGTACATCGTTTTTCAACCTGTGGGGGTTGCAGTGGGTCAGGAAAAAATAAGCACTTACGAAAAAAGACCTTTTGATTAATTAATGATTTATTACAATCAAATGTTAAAGGTTAAAAGTGTAATTAGGACCTAATTATATTAGTAAAGAGTTCGTCGTGAAGTTACTTATTTTTGATCTTTTCAGGAGGTCGCAGATTGAGAACAGAATATAATTTATTTAAACATTACATAAGACACTGGTATACAACAATAAGGTAATCCCTAGCCCTCACATTAGGATCCCCCGTGTCGTGAGGACTAGTTCATTCCACTCTAACAAATTTCACATAATGGATATTTATATAATGAAGGTTGAGAAACAACGGTCTAGTTTATTAGATGTAAACTCACAAGTGACGGCTATTTTGTCCCTGTGGTTCTGTGTAGTTGGCGCAGAGGGCTACAGCTCGTCCTTGTCGAGGTCGACGTCGGAGAGGTCGAGGTCCTCCTCCGGCGGCAGTTCGCCGTCGCGTCCGTCCCACGGGTCGGTGCGTGTCGCCGTGGGTATTTGTGCGCCGCGCACAGGCGCTGTTTGACCGCGACCGAACGACAGGTCCCTGCATACCGACAACAGTTAGCATTCGAAATTCAATTAAAGCGAAATATTAGGTGAGAGGGTTTTTAAAACATTTGTCAAATCCGATTATTACCAGATCGGTAATTCGTCAAATACTTATATGGTCAAATTATAGAATTAGTTAAATATGCAATTGACCATTTCCATAAAGTACAAAATTGAGTTTAAAAAGATTACGAGATAAATGGTTGTAAAATAAAATTTATTACAAACTGGCTGAGCCGATAGACATTGTCCTGTCCAAATTTCAATAATACAATAATTTCATACAAAAATCCCATAGAAAAAAGCACTTTCAGTTTTTCTCGAATTTTCCAATTTTCCAGGCAACTTTTCCAATTTTTCTTTCCCTAAAAACCTTATTCGGACTATTACGAACATTAAAAAAAAAATAGCCAATCGGTCCAACCGTTCTCAAGTGATGCGCTTACCAACGAATAGCATTTAATTTATATATGTAGATTCAAAGTAATTAGTTAGGGTTGCAATAAAGTTATGCTAACTTTTTTAAGCATTGCAATGAATTTATTTTTAAGACCAGCGAGAAACACAGAAGGACTTAAAGGCACAAGAAATATGGCAAAAGAATCGATGTTATTCATCATTACAAAATTTTACCATAAGGTTTAACAAGAAAGATTTCAAGAAAGTACTCAAATCATTCTCAATTTTGAAAAACGGAAAGCTGAATTCAAATCTATATTCAAATATTTAGACCAAAGTGAAAGAAGTTTTTCACTGAATAGAATACTTTTTCAAGATGGTTATTCCTCCTCTTAGTCATTCAAATGCAAATTAATACCTGGGAGCTTTTAGGAGTCAAAATTACTAATTTAAGGGTGTAGATCGTGAAAATCACCGAAAAGAGTGTTACGATTTTTCATATTTAACCTATTTACATATGATTGATATCAATGATAATTTGTATATATTACAATCAAAGACCAATAAGTATGTTCATGCTTATATTAAACTCTTAAACCTAATAGTTGTTATATAATAAACGTCAACAAACGCACAAAATTGAGTAAAAATGCAAAAACATGACTTCGTATTTTTCAGATTTAACCCCATAAATCAACACAAATTGATAAAAAGAAACACTTTTTGAACACTGAAGAAACCAATAAGTATAGCTGTATACTTATTTTTATACCTTTACAAACAAAGACTTCCTCTTTTAAAGCCCTAAAATCTAGATATATTTTAAGGTAAATTTTTCATACACAAATGTATGGGATAAAACGTTCGTTTCATTCGTGCAATCTCGGTGGTCTGCAGCGGCAGTTCCTTTCTGTAAGTGAACGCGACACCACGCTTGTCGGCTGCAGACAGCAGAATTACGTATTGTGAATTTGTGTTTTTTGTAAAAAACTGTAAGTATAACATTTTTATAATTAATTTATTTTCAGTTAGTAGAAAGTATCGATATAATGAATGTCTGAAAGAAAACCATGATGGAACTAGATATAAATCGTAAAAAATACAATATCTACACTAATAGGTATTATAAAGAGGAAAGATTTGGATTTTTGTATGTAACGAATAAACTCAAAAAGTACTGGACTGATTTTAATAATTCTTTTATCATTCGAAAGCTACATTATCACTGAGTAACATAGGCTATTTTTTTCGCAGGACTGATTGAATTTGAGTGGCATGCCAGGGAAAAGAAAGTTTTGTACGCATTATAAAAATATGAAAGCCAAAAGATCTCGGAATAAAATGTAAGTTCCTCCCTACTTATTTATTATCGCATTTGAACAGGGTACATTACAAAGCTAATACAATATGTCATATGATTTAGATCGCCCGATTCAGACATATACCTACAATAACATGTAAATATTGGTTTGTATTATCTATATCTATACTGATAAATAAAATTGAAGTATCTGTATGTAATATCAAAATAATAGGATTTTTAAAAAAAAAAAAGGCGATACGGAGTTCGCCGGGTCGGCTAGTATTGTCTAAATATCAAATTGTGGAAGTAGGTAGGCGACAGCGCAACTTTGTCGACATACCTATACCGCCAAACAGACGCGAGGCGCCTAGCGTCTGGCTTAGGGTTGTACAAAATAAATAAAAAGTGGATAATATTGATGAATAATATTTCCAGTATTGAAAATAAAGAAAACCTTGGGGCCGAGACTCTGAGCAACAATGCTACGCGCTGTATAGAGGTAAGTTGTTATACGTAATTCTTGTAGACTTGTTACATAAATAAACAAACTACTTAGTTAGTGATGGGCGAAGACAAAATCTCAATACCTACCTATAGATTTTTCTTGCAATATTTATTATTTTCATCGAGAGACAAACACCTTAGTACCGAAATACTTCTCAATTACTTTCTCAAAAGAAAATTTACGTTCAAATAGGTGACGTCATAAAAAAACAATACCTGATGCGTAAAGAAATTATAATTTCTATTCATCAGGAACCTAATATTGTATTAATTCTTTTGCATTTTTTTAAATTTTTAATTATTTTTTATAAAAAAAATCAAGCCATTATCTTTCTTTACAGGAACTAGTTATTGAAAACGACCAAGAGGGAAAGGTGGATGAAATGGAAGTTGGGCGTAGAGTTGTAGACGTTTCTTTTTTTTTTAAAGCTCTTCAGGCCATAGGGGACCACGGTCCAATGGATTGTAAGTTAAGTTACCTCAGTATAATAGGTGAAGTAAAAGTTGGTCTGGACTCAAAACTCATCATGAAATGTAGTATGTGTAGTATGAAATTTACTGTGTGTTTGATTGAAAAGAAAGAAGATAGAATGGAAGTGAATCATCAAATTGTATCTGGTATCATATCATCTGGTGGGAGCTACTATCAGTTAAAAACATTAACTGCCGCAGTAGCCCTACCAATCATGTCACCTTCATTATACAATGAAATTAATAATACGGTTTGCGATTGGTGGGAAAAGACAGCAGCACATTCCATGGCAGAAGCTGTCAAGGAAGAAGCGGAGTACGCAGTGTCTATAGGTAGTGTTGATAAAAATGGTACACCATTAATATCTGTTGCTGTTGACGGTTGTTGGAGCAAGAGATCTTATGGTAAGAATTTTTCCGCCTTGTCCGGCGCAGCTGCGATAATTGGCATTAAAACTAATAAAGTATTGTTTTTTGGAGTTAAAAATAAATACTGCGTAGTTTGTGCACGAGCCGCAAAGAACGACAGTCAGCCCTCGGAACACCGTTGTTTCAAGAATTATTCGGGATCATCTACCGGTATGGAATCGACCATAATAGTTGAGGGGTTTAAACGTTCCATTGTTGATCACGGTGTAATTTATAATAAATTTGTAGCAGACGGCGATACCAGTACTTATAAAAAAATATTAGATTCGCGACCGTACGGTAATTTAACAGTAGAGAAAATTGAATGCAAAAATCATCTTTTACGAAACTACTGCAATAGCTTGGAGAAACTGTCGAAAGACACTAAGTATCCTTGCGAATTGCGGAAATTCCTAAAAGAAAGGTATTTGCGTTTAAGAACGGGTGTAAAATGCGCTATTAAATATTGGGGCGATCAAAATCAGTCACTCGAAGAAAAAATAAAAAATCTTAGTGAAGATATCCTAAATGGTCCACAACACGTATTTGGTAATCACCAATATTGCAAGGAGTATTTCTGTAGACCTGATACTCGTCGAATAGAACCTGTTGGGTTGCTTCCAGCAATTGTTGGATGCGGATTAATGGACGCGGTACACATTTTAAGTAAAAGACTGTCATATCATTCTAGAAGTTTAATTCATAATTGTACAAGTAATATAGTTGAAAGTTTTAACGCAGTGATTGCCAAATTAGTAGGGGGTAAGCGTGTAAATTATTCTTCCCGTGGTTCTTATGCGGGCCGATGCGCAGCTGCTGTTGTGTCTTTTAATACAGGATCGATTCATAGTAAAACTCATGAAGTAATATTTAAATCTAGTCCTAATCCTTTGATCGCGAAAGTGGAAAATTGTAATCGTAGAATCCGTTTAATTGCTAAACCTAAATTAAGATTGAAAAAGAGCCACAGCGCTGTATCGAAAGACGCTCACTATGGACCAAACTGCGAAAAACCTGATCTGAGTCCAGAATTATATGAGAAAGCCAAGTCATCTTTTTTAGCCGATTTAAAGTTGTCTTGTGCTGAAAGAGAGGAGCTTGAAAGGTCGACCCATTTGCAAAGAAGTAGTTCTGAGTGGATGAGTACAAGGAGAAAATTACTAACCTCATCATCGTTCGGGGAAGTTTGTAAAAAACGAGAGAGCACAAGTTGTGCTGTTCTTGTTCGTAAAATCGTTTATGGTAGTAATATCTCCAGTTTGCCTGCTGTACGGTACGGTATCGAAAACGAAGAAACCGCAATTAAACAGTTAGAAATTCAAGAGAATATTAGTATACAAGGTTGCGGTTTGTTCGTCGACGATCAATATGAATTTCTTGGTACTACACCAGATGGCATTTATGCAAACGGTTTAATTGAAATTAAGTGCCCACATTCTTTAGCTGGCATGACTCTTGATGAAGCAATGGCCAAACATACCTTTTGGGTTAAGGACAAGGCTTCCAAGGGTTATGTCATAAATAAAAATCATAACTGGTATTTCCAAATTCAGGGACAGGTACATATTACTAAAAGAAACGTTTGCATGCTTGGCATCTGGTTTGGTGCTACTGTACCTATGAAAGTTTATATTATAGAAAAGGACGACAAATTTTGGGAGGAGAAAATGGAGATGAAATTAGTTAGGTTTTATTACGATTGCCTACTTCCAGAATTAGTTGATCCTCGGCAGTCACGAAGCATGCCCATTCGTGACGCGCCCAGTATCATAGAGGCTATGAAAGAGAGGAAAGAAAGAGCTTTACGTGTTATGAAAGAGAAGAACGCCTAATGATTTTGAAAGATACAGGTAACTTAACTACCCAGCCAGTCGATTCACGTAAACACGCCAGTCCAAAAGTCGTTTTAACTTAGGAACTTAGAAATCGCCTTTTGGTTTTCTGTTTTAAACGCACTTACTTATCTAGTCTTGGATTGTCATAAATCTTCCAATTACTATACAATTTCTGAGTTACCTGGTGTAAAGAATCATAAAAATTGGTTCAAAAATACAGCGAATTGAGAATTCTCCTTTTTTTAAGTCGGTTAAAAGGGCTAAATTTGCAAAAAACGAAGTGACGTCACTGCGCTACGGTTTTTATTACTTATGTGAATCGGGCAGCTGGTAACGTTTTCATTCTGATAGGTTTTGTGATAGCCATTGATTTTATCATCAAATTAGCAGAAATCAGAACTTGATCCGTAATCGAATGAAAAACCATTAGAATTTTGAACTCATATTTCGTTATTGTTTAATTACATACTTTTAATTAGTATATTAATAATTTACAAACTTCTGTTAAAATTAGTAAATAAATGAATTATTTACTAATTTTTGTACAACCCTAGCACGCTTTTGAGATAGCGAGTAATGGCGACTCATATTTGTTATTGTGTAGTAAATAAATCATTTTTATACTTGTGTTTCATTTATTGACATTTTTTTTAAAACCCTAGGATTTTTTTTAGATATCGACGAGGTGATCGTAAACAAAAAGTAAGTATTTGAGTTTACGCAATAGGCACATTTCCTTGCGTAGAGATAAACACACTTCCTACTGAATTTGCAATTATTTTATTGAATGAATATTTTACGAATTAGAATAAATTTTGGTAGTGAAATTACAAATAAATAAATAGTTGGAATTTTAGGTAAGTAGAATACAAAAATGTCAGATGTCAAATGATAGAAAAACATAAAAATTGTGTCTCAACTACTCTTATTAATCTATTAAAAAGAATCAACAGCTAGTTTCCAAAAATTCAACGTTATTGTTATGCTGTAAATATTCAAGTTCAATAACAATTTCTCAACGTGGAACGTTTGTTGCAAAACATTTTGAAAATCGCGCTCTCTAGGTCATTCATCCGCCCCGTCGGATGTTACATTAAACTTTGGCGCTGCGGTCGCTCGAAATCGAGATCTCAGGCCAACAATCTACACCCTTAAAATGATTCTGTCATTTTTCAAGATAGCTATATCCTTTGAACTTTTCATCGAATCATAGGAGCGAGTGCCCCCGCTCACATCCGGTAGACCGCAATCTTTGCACTTATTAAAAGTGCACTTTCTCAATTTTAACTAACTGAGAGGGGTCAAAATTATGCTTTGTCTGTCTCCACATTTCAGGCCTTCTGCGAAATTTCATTGAAATCGATTTAGTAGTTTATAGTCGTAAAGATGTAATAAACAGACAAATACACTTTCGGATTTCTATATCTCTAATTATAATCAGCAAGTTAAATTTAATTGATATTTAATTGATTGATATGTTGTGTTTTGAATAAATGAAATAATATTAGACAGTATCGAGTGCCGTGTGGTCTCGGTCAGCTGCAGATAGCATCGCCCCATCTCTTGCCGCGGGTGCCGTAAAAGGCGACTAAGAGATAAGAATGCCGCTACCACAAGCGTTGAGGAAATACACCACCTCTAAAAAAAGTGGACTCGCTAACCCGCTCGGTCAGCGTGGCGTTTTAAGGCCACATATCCCTCGTGCACAAGACAATGTGCATTAGGAGGCCCACGTCCAGCAGTGGACCTGAAAAGGCTGATGGCATTGCATAGTATGGATAGTGGAGCTCGCTGTTGCCCTGCTCCGAAAATGATGAATTTATGATTTGAACAATTCAATAATTACGCGCATGAACGCTGTGGTCGCACTTGACGCAGTCTCCTGTCATTAAAGGTCGGTCGCCCTATGTACGTACCACGAGTATATGTGTATTTGTGTCTAGTGTATGTGTGTACGCACCTGAGGAACTCGTTGATGCCCTGCTCGGAGAATGATCCCCGTAGCGTGGAGAACTTGAGCTTCTTGGCGTTGACAACCGCCATGGCGGGGTACCCGAACCCGCCCAGCTCCAGTGCACTCTCTAGAGCCGGCTGTGCGCCAGCCTCAGCCCACACCCATCTGCACACATCACCGGCATTACAACCAGACATTTTTCTTTGAGTCTAATGCTAGGCGGTCTAGAATCACTTAAACGAATCAAGTATGAAATTGTTCAACATTTTCGTGAGCCCATCGTACACAATTTGTTTGATTAAATGTCCCCAGATGTATCTGGTAATATTTGCCATGTATTGCAGATGTCTACCTCAGCTGGCAGTTCATTCCATAATTTTTGTGTTAGCGGTATAAAGTATTTTGCTGATTGTACGACGAATGTAAGTGTGCTAATTCTGATATTGTGATATTTTTTTAAATTTAATCAAAAATGAAGTTTTATAAACAAAATACGTACTATTTTATGTGAATTAACTCGAAATCATGAGCAGAATCTGCATCAGGCTACAAATTATTAATCGGTTACACCATTTGACCTAGATGCACCCGCTTTCACAAGAAACATACGAGCGTCCTATTAGACTACAAATATTTAAATGAATGAATGGAAAGATGCAGATAAAATTGCGTGTATTGTACATTATGCCCCGGAGAGTGAAAATGGAAATACAAAGTTTCCATCGGCCTGTTGAAAGATTTTTACATTCTCATTGAACCATGTCTACCCATTACGAACCACGGCATTACACCCTGAAAAGCTACTAAATGACAAGACAATGAGTGCAACATGTAACAGAAGCAGACCATATCACATGTTACTCACCCCCACATCTTGGCCTTGTACTTGTCGCCGAGGCGTGCGAGTGTTTCGAGGTACGTGTTGCGGCACGCCGCGTTGCAGTCCAGAATGTGCGGCAGGATTGATACCACGCACAAGGGTTTTTCACTGCAAGCCTTTAGGTTATCATCGCCTACCACCTGCAAGTACATAAAGATTTAGTATTTAAAAGTGGTCCCACACCGCGGTCGATCGACGTGGATCGATGATATCGACTATTCAGAACGAATTAGTGTAGAAGCACAGCACGTCGACGATCGACGTCGATTGCTATTTTCATTCGACGTTCATCGATTCATCCAAGCAGTCCGTTTCAAAATGTTTAATATCGATCGATCTATGTACTCGTCGATGGTCCAGTGGCGTCGATTATTTGTTTACCTAAAGCGAATGATGTCGACTGATCGACATCGATCCCCCGCAGTCTAAGTGCACCTTAATAGCCTTAAAAGCGATACCTTAAGCTATCGCAGAACACCGCAAGGATGACCGCGGAAGCATTCTCTTTACCCACTGTTTAGACCCCACTGTCTGAACGGGAGGGACCTTACATTTTTGGTATATTTTGAGAACGAAAACGCTGCAATCAGTCGGTGGGAGCACTCCAATTTACCTCTACGCCACGTTACCCCCACTTTTTTATCTTGAAGATAGCAGATGGGCAGGCGGTCCACGTGAAGTGGCTATCGCCGCCCGTGGACTCCTACAACACCAGGGGTTATGCGGGTGCGGTGCCGGCCTTGTAAAATCCTATTTACAGCTTTCTTGAAGAACCCCATTCGAAAGGTAAGGGGAACCCCCACCTTACAGAAGATTACCGTAAAGTGTACTGTATTTCCCACTTTATCCTATTCCTCTAATGTTTGTAGGTGTTTCGGTAATAAGTGAGATATGCCAGAGCCCATTCCCATCCCATCTTATCCCTCCCAATTTTCCCAACTCTGTCATTTTGCACCGATGTTGGCATGTATCTTTCTTGTCATAGGGCGACAGTATCCACTTACCACCGGGTGAACTGTATGACCGTCTGACGCATTCTTTCTACAAAAAAAAATGTAGTTTTACACATACATATATATCTTTGACAAGGCACAGAAAATATGTTGTATGCACACATGATAACCCTTCCTAAAAAAAATACGAATTAAGAAAAAATACCGCCATCTCCATTCTGTTGTCGTTCGCAGCACGTGTCACCATTTCACTTCAATTAATTTAATGTATAGACTGAACCCCGTTAATGTTTTATTTATTATATAGAATAGAAGGTATTTAGATATTTTATTAAATATCTGTACAATAACATATACCCAACATATTCCTGGATGTTTTATATTTCAATTCCCTATTGGATATTCACATCCAATTCACTATTGGATATTCCTATCCATGGGTGAATTGTGGATAAAGTAGTTTTTACATTTAGTAGAATAATTAAAATGTACCGTATTACTGTTTGTTTTCCAAAGTAAAATGAATAAAAGAAACAGGACCGTAAAAGGTCTTCTTTCAAGTAAAATTCGATGTAATATTGTGTTTATAAATATGTAATGGAAGCATAAAATTGGAGCGATAACATAACTGGAGCTTTCTTTGATGCAGTACACCGTTACACGACTAGTGATAATTTTTACGACGTTTCGAAACGTGTGGTTCATGGAATATTTTAAAATATACCTACTTTTATGTTTTCAATTCACTCATAGCATGTTTTCAGTTGAGCGTTGCTGTAGTTAATCAATTTTGTAAGCTAATAATTATTATTTGATAAAGTTTGTGCAATTATATCAAACAAGGTAATTTAATTAGAATTGTCAAGTGGAACATTTGTAAATTACATATTAAGTTACAAGGGAGGAATTATAAAAAAAAAAGTCCAAAACCAGGACAGTACGTTATTCTACGCAATACAGAAGCGGACACTCAGTTGTATACAATAAAAGTGGATTCACGTATGGTGTCCTCCCGCGACCTCGTGTCAAACACGATAGTTCATCATCATCATTTCAGCCCTTGGACGTCCACTGCTGGACATAGGCCTCCCCCATTGTCCGCCATTTAGACCTATCGGCAGCGACCTGCATCCAGCGGGTGCCCGCAACCTTTATGAGGTCGTCTGTCCATCTAGCAGATAGTTACGTAATATCAATTTTAAGACAAAATATGCCAAATGTTGTCATTTCCCCCGTGCGACGTTATGGTAAAGCTTTCTGTAATATCGCACATGCAATGAATTGATAAAATAAAACAAGTGTACATCACCTGTACAATGTCCGGCGGCGGCACGTTCTCGGCAAGTTTGTCGAGCGCGAACGCGACAATATCACTGGCGGTGCGGCCCCCGTTGTAGTCCTCCGCCGCGTCGGCGCCCTTGCGACCCGCGCCGAACACCTTGATGGTCGGGTACCCCTGCACCTGGTACCGGGACGCCATCGCCTGGTGTACCGTCGCGTCCAGCGCGCCCACTTTCACCTACACGTTACACAACACACACTGGCTCAGTACACTGTTATGTATGACAAAGTAACACTGAATTCCAATACTGAAAGACAATTATTTAACTTGTGTCGTTGTAAAATAAATGATTAAGCGGTTATCGCACTTTCTCAATCTAAATTGTGCTCAATCTAAATCTAAATCTCTAAATCTCAACTATAAATGTCTCAATCTAAATCTAGTTGTCCGAGAGCATTTTATTGCGTTTATTTGGATGCAGCGGGATTCAAAATTGTATACACTTTTTTATAACATTATACTTCGGGAGAATCTTTGTGAGAGAATCCCCCGTCTACCTACGGGCTTGACAATGTATAAAGGGGGTGCGATTTTTTTTCGCGTGAAACTGTGCCAAATATTGTTTCAGGAATTGAGTGATTCTGCCAGTTTGGGAAACAAGCATGGGCGGATCGAAAGTTTCACAAGAGCTGGGTCATGGTTTGCGTCGGGGCACTTTTAAGGAGGAAAAACTTTTTCGACGCTCCCAAACATTCGAAACTAAAGACCTGGCCTTGGGGTATAGCCCGTCAAGCCTCACCCCCAATCCGAACCTGGAAACGAGGAGGTCGTAAAACCTATCCACGGAACGGATAATTTTCTGGTTCACTGTATCTTTTTGTCTATTTATTTAAAAAGGAGGCGGGGTAGAAATTTTTTGATGTGCGATAGATAAAATTGGAAGCAGTTTGTTTTGTCCAATAAATAAATAAATAGATGAAAATTATTATGAGATATTCGAAAATACCATAAGTCTACGATAATTTTATCCTAGAACTGGTCAAGATGTTTTTAAAATTCAAATAAAAATTTCCCTTACACTAGGTTTGTCATAAATGTGACCCACCATTCAAGCACCGGCGATAAGAAGGTGTGTAATTATAATTGCCTGTTATTCGCTGAATGGACACAACATGCAGATTTAAAACAAAGGCTCATTCAGTTTCAAACTATAAATCATTGTTTATCCAAACTAACATCCTGTGCGATATGTAACTTAAATATGTAGTTAATTGAAGTGTGGCCAGGGACACATTATTTCAAATGAAAGGAATTGCTTTATATTCAGAATTTGCAAAGCTAATCAAAATTTGAAAAGGTAAACTGGTTGGTTGTGTTACAATGTCAATGTCGTTTATTATCTATTAACGCATTTGTGTCTGGCATCATTTTTACAAGAAAGAATGTTGATATATGTATTAGGAGTTCGTTTTCATGTAAACTTATTTGTTAAACGAAGAAGCCGTGGTCGTTTTATGACGCTAAGTGTAATGGATTCAACAACTTTGCGATAGTCCACGCAACGTAATTATAAAACACGTATTTTGCTATATTTTTCAGTAGGTATGGGTTTATGTGGGCTTCCAAGCATCAGTTCATCAGAGAGTAGCTAAGGGTAGATTATGAAACTAAAAGAGTTACTTGAACATTTATAATATAAAAAAACGCCTATTTTCTAAAAAATTTTTTTTTGCATAAGTTGAAAAAAGGTTAGGTTTAGGTTAAAAAATCGATTGAAATGTTTTCAGGGAATTCCCTTTTTGGCGTCACCACATAAAGGGAAATTTATGTTGCGAAATAAAAATAAACTAAAATTCAACGAATATGCCAGACGTTGTACTCGTATCACAATATTGACTAAAAATTGGTGAAACCTGAAGCAAATAATCTCTCTTAACTAGCTATTTCACAATATGTATTATGGATGTCCATGGATTGGTTAATAATATCAGTTTGTAAAATGAACACTCGCCTTTCCTTTGAGCTCAGTGGCGGCCTTCGCCCAGTGCGGTTCGAGGTTCTTGCAGTGTCCACACCACGGGGCGAAGAACTCCACCAGCCACAGGTCCTCGCTGTCCAGCACCAGCTGCTTAAAGTTCTCATCGGTCAGCGTAATCACGTCCGACTGGAAACGAACACAAAACATTACTACTAAATAATTTATTATATTTATTACCCGAGTAGGCTTTACTCTGTTGCCCTCCAATTCGCTTACTCAGGGCCCAGTGAACAATTGTAAATCAAATGTAAATCACTAACGCAAAACCTATTCTTCTTCTTATGGTGCCGTCCGCTCGCGCAGTTTGGCAATCATTATAGCGATTTTAACCTTCGATACAGCAGATCTGAATAGTGATCGAGTGCTGGTGTTGAACCATTGGCGTAGGTTTTTCAGCCACGATATCCTTCGTCTTCCCACACTTCTTTTGCCTTGAATCTTTCCTTGGATGATTAGCTGTAGTAGCTCATATTTAGGACTTCGCATGATATGGCCGAGATATTCGAGCTTTCTCTTTTTTATCGTGGTGAGAATTTCAAGTGATTTACCCATTCGTTGTAATACAATTTCGTTCCTTACTTTGTCTCTCCAAGATATACGTAGCATTCGCCTATACACCCACATCTCGAACGACTCTACCTTTTTACACATGGCTTCCGTGAGTGTCCACGATTCCACGCCGTATAGTAGTATGGAAAAGATAAAGCAGTGGGCAAGACGGGTACGAAGTTTGATGTTCAGCTTCTTGACAATGCAAGGTGCAGTGAAACAAGTCCAACTCCGGTTTCCGAAGCACGAAATTGTTGATAATATAAAATATTACTATGCATTTCAGATCCCAGATGCACAAGACGGTCGAATGAATTTATACACAAATTTGAATTCATATTTATAAAATTTAATTTAATTGTCTAAACGAAGATAGTATAAAATTGTGTGTCGGAGAGGTCTCTGTCCAGCCAAGGAAAAATACAGGCTGTTATGGAATTTAATGAAAGTAGATTGCCATATATAAAATGAATATAAAATTGTTGCATGCACTTTTTGTATGTATTAAAAGTGTATGTTATAAGTGGTTGGTATACTCATATAAAATGGTGCACTTATCAGCTTCAATACTTGTAAAACATAAAAAGGTAATTGCTAAATTTCATAATCATTAAAAAAAAGATACAACTATTCGTGATTAATTGATTATATTTATTTCTGAAATAAATATGAATATATGAATATGAATTATATTAAATATGAAATGATTATATGAAATAAAAAATTCTATCTATCTATTTATGGAAAAAAAAATATAACTAAAGAACAAAATCTTTTAAATTCAAGTCCAATTCAGAAGAATGTTAACTATATCATAATTGATTAATAAATTTTATCAGACTAACCCGGCATTGAAGAGTGGGTGCTCAAGAATTAAAAATATGTAAATATGGAGTATGTGTACAGTGACTTGACACATATATACCAATGCGCACCGGGACCGGGTGCTGGATTATGGCTCGAAACCCCCTAGTGCCTATGGTGGTAACCTGCAGTGAGATGTTAAAAACTGATATCGAATTTCCAGTGTTTTTTTTTATGGATATAGGCGGCAGACGAGCATACAGTCCACCAGAGCATTCCACCATACAGTCCACCAGAGTATACAGCATACAAGTAAGTGCGTACTGTCGCCCATAGACATCCGCGATGCTTTCCAACATCAGTCCAAAATGACAAACGTTGGCACGCCCCCGGATGCGCTGCTTATTTTTGGAGATAAAGGAATGGATTTGGAGAAAGGGTTGGGAAAATGGGGAGGGATAGAATAGGATGGGATGGGAATGGGTTCTGGCACATCTCACTCACTACCGAAACATGTACGTACATTAGGGAAATAAGATAAAGCGTGTAATGCAGTACATTTCAAGGTAGTCTTCTGTGATAGAGGGGTAACGTGGCCAGTCGTGCGCGCCCAGCGGCTGTTGGATTGCAGCGTGTACTCGTACAGTTCTCGACTACAATTATTACGTAGTCGAGAATGAAATTCTATTAATGTTAGGATGTCCTAATAATATAAACTAACCTAATATGGATATGTTATCCCAATAATATAAATGCGAAAATTGATTTGATTATTTGTTACGTAACAAAACAATTAATAACTTTGCAACAAATCGCCGAAATTTGGCATTTAGTGATACGTGCAATGCATAATACTTTTCACCCTGGGTAGTGTGGGTGAAGTCACGGGAAACAATGTGCGATTGATTATAAGCTGAAATACGCGGAATTTTATAACGGTAGGTACACTTTAAGTGTTTCTTGAATAGCAAGTGACTTACTGGTACTTTTTCATGTATACAATAAATAATTATATCACGTCTAATACTAGTACCTTTGTAAAGTTTCTTAATTATTAAAAGCCACCGAAGTCAGTTAGCTGTTTCCTGTGACTTTGTCACTACCGACCGGAACAAAAAACGATACTAAGTTAGAAAATCTGTGCCCACGAACGATGTGTATGCAAAATTTGATATTCTATGATTTATTGCGTAACAAACAAATATATATTTTGAATTTAAGATATTAGTTAGAATTAGGATAATAGAAAGCCGAGTGATGACTGAGCTGACGTGTCCAAATAGTATTAGTTCGGGTATTAATAAGTAGGTAAGTGAGAGTGAACGCGTGGGCCGTCCTCGTGCCAGCCAGCCAGCCAGCCAGCGGGCGGCGTTACATTTGTGATAGAGGTGTGCTATTTAACTCCTACGCAGCGAAGAGAAACACGAGATGTCCGGTTATTTATGAAAGTAGTTTTTGTTTCCTTATCGATAAAAAATAATGTCTAATAAATATAACACTACGCGATAGTAAGATTAAATATAATACTCGTACTACGCCTAGGTTTCTTTAATGAAAGAACACGGCCCACTGATTAAATAATCAATTTTTAATTTTGTTTTGTAAGGTATTATTCGCATCTAATACAAATTCACTAGATGTGGAAATTGTACGTATTTATTTAAAAGACGTAGTGAAAAGATACAGAGTATTGTCATCACGCATCACGCAAAAACCGATTCAGCGGTCAGCGACCACTTCTTGATTTGAGCGCTTGTTGTAAAGATCACTTCTGGATTTGCCCACTACTTGTAAAAACCATTTCTGGGAAAGGGCATTTATATAGTGTGTAAACAAGTTTAATTATAGAAAGATGCGAGATATTAAAATGGACAAAGGACAGAAAATGTTGTAGGAAAATTGAAAAATAGAACAGATTTCTAATATACACTTCCTTTTATTTTTTTAACTACAAGAGAAGATTATATGTTTTTTTTTTACATTAAATAAAATCCAGTATTAATTAACTCTTAAAGATTAAAGACTACTTAAAGACTTATAACTAAAGATAAGTTTTCATTTGTGTTTTCACACTGTTCAAGAAGTGGACATTTTAGGAAGTGGGCAAATCTAGAAATGATCTTCCCCAAAAGTGATCTTTACAGGAAGTGTTCAAATCCAGAAGTGGTCTTTACAGGAAGTGGTCAAATACAGAAGTGGACTTTACAGGAAGTGGTCAAATCCAGAAGTGGTCTTTACAGGAAGTGGTCAAATACAGAAGTTGGCTTTACAGGAAGTGGTCAAATCCAGAAATGGTCTTTACAGCAAGTGGTCAAATCTAGAAGTGGTCACGGACCGCCGAATGTGCAAAAACCACTGCACGAGTTTTAATGAAACTTGGCATAGTTATATCTTATGTGTTGGATTAACATTTAGGATACTTTTTTTATCTAGATCCATTACATAGTTCCCACGGGAATCAAGCTAATCACACATATTCTAACATATACGCACACTACTAGTAGAATTGATAGAACTGCACGTTTAAAATGAAAATTATTGCCAATGTAGGTTCTCTAAAAATATTATAATATAAGAAGTTGGTCTTGGTAGTAATGTTATCAACTGCTTCCGAATAACGTAGCTAAAATTAACACGTGTCGGAGCGATAAGAGTCAATGCCCCTAATCAATTATATAGCCGAGAGGTAAAGAATAACAAGCAACAAAAATAAATTTTATATGGTGAGTCAATGTAATTCGTCAATACGCAATTTTCCCAATGATACGCGAAATACTTTTATTAGGAATATATTTGAAACTATTGCTTATAGCATTTATTTATTTTTATTATAAACTAGCTGACCCGACAGACGTTGTCCTGTCCAAATTTCAATAAATAAAATCCATAATTTCAAATTACAATAAATATTTTTTTTCCTGAAAACTTTACCAGGACCATAACGAACAAAACAAAAAAGAATTACGCATATCCATCGTTCGAATCGTGAGTTATGGTCTTGAGTTCATACAAAAATCCCTTAGAAAAAAGCACTTTCCGTTTTTCCCGAATTTTCCGGGCAACTTTTATAATTTTTCTTTCCTTAAAAACCTTATTCGCACTATTACGAACATTTTTTTTAAAAAAATAGCCAAATCGGTCGAGCCGTTCTCAAGTGATGCGCTTACCAACGAACAGCATTTAATTTTTATTTACATAGATATATATCTAAAGCAGGTATTGGGAAATTTATAAGATGTCACATGGTGTTTCTGGTTGTGATGACACCGTGTGACACAGCGACCAGCGATACTAGCGGCGACCAACGACACGGCCAGTCGTGTAGTGACGCTGCTTCACGCAACGCGACAACAAGGCCATAGAGTAGTCAGTTGTAATGTAATGTTAATGTTATACGTTAACATTCAAAAAATGTAGAGGAGACAGCGGCCGCGGACGGCTAGCCACTCTGTTGCGCGACAACGCGACACTGCCGTTTGAACACTTTTAAGTGACCCCATATAACTTCTTTTGAACTACTTATGTCTTTAGAAGTTCTTTGCGGGTCGCTGCCACTAGCGACACCGTACATCCGACGTCAGCAAAAACTTGAATTTAAAGAAAACTGGACTTATTACCCTTTACCCCTCAGCGATAAAATTATGTTTATATTTTTTTGCATAGAAGGTACAAACTACTGATGCACTGTATGAGCAGTCTGTAGCATTCACGTGATCCATATTAAATCCAATTATCCTTGGATTCATTACACAAGGTAGTTTGCAAGATTATATTTGAGAGATTGAATCTACAATCGTCAACTGCACATTCTAACAAATACAAAGTGTCTTGCAGTTCATTATCAATTTACTGGGTGGGTTCACCTAACCACCAATAAAACATTGTAGAACAAAACTGCTCTTTCAGTTACAGCAATAAATATCAAACATTAAAATAATATCAACTCGTTGCTCAATTAATGATGTTTGTTGCCTAAATAAAGTATAATTAATTATTTGCAAAGCGCAAAAAAAGCTTGAAATCAGTCTAATATTCAGTTGACTTTATAAACTACCTACAGGTGCTGGTAATAATAATATGTGCAGAAAAACGTGTGACAACTTTTAAAAATCATTACCACATACTGTGTGCAATATGGAGTAGCTAAAACTTTTAAAAATAACCTTTATTTTGAATAATAAGATTATAAGGAAGGTTTCCAAACTTAAATACGTTAATTAAAATAATAAATCCATAAAATTACAAGCAACATTTGCATATTAAATTTTTATTCTAGTTTTTTAATTATACTTCTTGATGTAAAATAACCTTTGATGATTCTAGGCAATTCATTGTCATAATTCCTTCGAAAAATTTGTGCTTTCAGAGCTTCTAACTTACTGAGAGGTGTAGTGGGTTGTAGAGGTATTACTTGCTTCCACTCTATTTTTGTTGTAGTTTTTGATGATCTACTTTCTTGCCTAGTGTCTTGCATCTGTGTTGGTTTGCTTTGTTGCTCAATTACTTGCAGCTTTATTGGTTTACTTTGTTGCCTAATTATTTGCGACTTTGTTAGCTCACTTTGTTGCCAAATTACTTGCTTTGTTGGCTTACTTTGTTGCCCAATTACTTGCTTTCTTGGCTTACTTTGTTGCCCAATTACTTGCTTTCTTGGCTTACTTTGTTGCCCAATTACTTGCTTTCTTGGCTTACTTTGTTGCCCAATTACTTGCTGATTTCTTAGCTCACTTAGTTGCCCAATAGCATTCGTCTTTGTTGGTATGCTTTGTTGCTTAATTGCTTTCATCTTTGTTGGTTTTCTTGTTTGCCTACTGGCTCTCATATGTGGTGGCTTACTATGTTGCCTTATCACTTTGAAGACTTTTTTAACATTTTTCCATGGAATTTGGTGACCATATATCCCTTTCTTAATGATGAGCTAGTTAATTTGTTCAGAGTAAATTAAAGTAACTAATTATTAAGTAACAAACAAAATTATTAACAAACTTATTTATGTTCACATGTGTAGTATAATAAATGTATAATGTGTTTGTATAGCAGAAGTATTTTACTAAAGAAATTTTCAACATCCTTATGTTACTTTAATAACAGGGGTTAAAGTATGAAATTGCCGTTTTATAGTAACAGATACTTTGAATTGACATAAAACCTTCATGGAGTGAGATTTTCGAGTGAAACTTTTTTCACATGATACCTATGAGGTTCTTGTTTTAAAAAATGTGCAACATTCGATTTTCGACTTTCAATTGTTTTTTTTTTATTCATCAGCTTAGACGGGAAAGATGGATACTTCGAAAATCCGAGTAATCTTTGAATACGAGTTCCGACGCGGAACTAACGCGGCAGAAACGGCTCGCAATATCAATGCTGCGTTTGGAGAGGAGACTGCTAATGAACTAACCGTGCGTTTTTGGTTTAAACGTTTTCGTAATGGAAACTTCGACTTTAAGAACGAACCGCGTGGAAGACCGCCCACACAGGTGAATAACGCTGAATTGAAGGAGATGGTGGAAGCCGATCCGAGTCAAACTACTGTAAGGTTACATGAATGTCACTAAGTGGGTATTTTAAATTTGTTAGACTGACACACTGGCGGCGATGGGGGTAGGGGGGGTTTTGACAGCGGACACGCGATCGGGGATCGCGGGCCGGCTGGAAGTGGCAAATAGGAAGGGAGATATTATAATAAGCTTAGCTCTGTCGATGGTTGCCCAGTTGATTGTTGATTTTTGTGGGAGACATTGGAACGAGATATTATAATAAGTTTAGCTCTGATTGTTGAAACGGTCGATTGTTGATTTTAGTAGAAGATATTGAAACGATTGTATTAGTTCCTGAAGTTAAATAAAGTTTGTGAACGCTACTCCAGTGTTGGTTATTTCTGAGATATCCTTAAATCTCAGAAGCGGGATACAAAGAAACCGTAAGTAAGTACACGCCTATTGTTCTTATTTTATGGATAACATCTTGCGAGCAAGAAAAATATGAATTTGTTGTGATTTTGTTTTACATAATTGTGAATAGTTTAAATCCATAACCTAGTACTAAATGTTTTACAGTTACTACAATATACCGTAGTTGTTACAACGCAAAATAGTGTGCAGAAGGCTAGCCAGTAAACTAACAAATTACATTGAATAATGCAATAGTATACGGTTTACAAGACATTATGGTCTTACTAGAATTGAGTGCCTAGATTATATAAAATGTGGAGTATATGGAAATATGCCATGTGTTGGTTGCAAGCTAATGTCTTACAATCGCTTTTAAGTTGTTGTTAAGTCGATACTGACGCCTCTTGTTTTCTGCGACGAGTTTCAGGAAAATGGAAAAGAGGAACGAGACCCATCACGGTCTCGTAACTCCACAACGGGGACGGTCGCGGTCCAGGCGCAGCCAGGCTAGCGTGCGCAGGAGAAGCCGCAGCCGCAACCACCATCGCCGCGAACGCGATGACGAACGACGCCAGCGTCGCAGCGAGCGTCGCGACGCGCTGGTGGCCAGAACGAGCCGGGAGAGGCGCAGCCGCAGCGGGCTGGACACTACCAGGGACAGCCGCGAGCGCCGCAGTCGCAGCCACAGCAGGCTGGACACTACCAGGGACAGCCGCGAGCGCCGCAGTCGCAGCCACAGCAGGCTGGACACTACCAGGGACAGCCGCGAGCGCCGCAGTCGCAGCCACAGCAGGCTGGACACTACCAGGGACAGCCGCGAGCGCTGCAGTCGCAGCGCCAGCAGGCGCAATGGCAGGCCGCCGGGCAGGCGCGACAGGAAGCACCAACGTTCCACAAGAGTCGATCAACACTCAAGGTCATGTATTCCTACTCTTACTACTAACGATTTACTAAACATAATAAAATCTATTATGGACGTTTTACCAACGCAGCCGTCAAACCAAAGCACTATAGCAATCGGTAGAAACTTAGACAATAAAAACATTATTCCAGAATACAACCCCTCTGAAAAGAACCAACGCATAGACGTATGGCTCAAGAAGGTTAACGAATGTGCGGAGGTTTACGGCTGGGATGAGAAGACTGTTGTCCATTTTGCTGTGCAAAAGCTCAAGGGGTTAGCTAAGACATGGTATGAAAGCCTCAACACAATCTTGTTCACCTGGAGTGAGTGGCAGGCAAAGCTAACGGACGCTTTCCCCTCTGAACAAGATTATGGTCAACTTATAGAAGACATGTCCAAACGAAAAAGTATTTCTAATGAGTCGATTGAAATATATTACTACGAAAAGCTAGCATTATTAAATCAGTGCGATATTGTGGGTAGGCGGGCCGTTGATTGCATCATTCACGGCATCAATGATAGGACTATGAGGTCTAGTGCTCGGGCACTATGTTGTGAAGAACCTGATCACCTCTTCAAATTTTTAATGAGTAACAATAAGGAGCTTTCCACACAACCACCATCAACTAGGGACCGTAGCATCAGTACAACAGAAGACAGGCAGAGTAACGAAATGACTACAAGGGTTAATCCAAACTTATATTGTTACAACTGCAAGGAAAAGGGGCACCCGTTTTCCAGATGCCCAAAGCCTCTGGTCAAGTGCAGCCATTGCAACAAAGTAGGGCATAAACCCGAGGCTTGTATGTTTAGACAGGACACAGTGGCAAAGACCATGCGCATCTCGAGTTCAACATCCACTAGTCTATAGGCCTTACCGGCTTTCACACCTTGAATGCGAAAAGGTTAGAGGAATAATGGATGAATTGTTGCGAGTAGGTATCATTAGGGAATCCGTCTCCCAACTACGCCAGTCCTCTTCTTCTTGTGCGAAAAAGGGGTGGCGGCATAGGATTGTGCATAGATTACAAACTTCTTAATCGATGACCGTAAAGGAAAGATATCCTATACCTATAATAAAAGATGAGATAGCTAGGCTAACGGGTCAGGCATTGTTCATAATACTTGACCTAATGTTCTGGGTACGGCACGGTTTAACAAAGCTTAATCTTTGGAAAGGACCCGGATGGGCGCATAGCTCGATTAGAAGTCCTCATGTTATTACGAAACGCTAAGTTAAAATTGATCATCTTGGACCTTTTTTTTTCAAGTCCAAGAGAGCTCACACACACATCCTATCAATTGTACATTCGTTTACAAAGTTCCTATTCGTTAAACCGGTCAGGAGTACTAACACTCAAATAAAGAATTGATAAAGCTCAAGATGCACAAAAACGATATTATGACCAGGGGAGGCGACCTGCGCATACATATAGGAAAGGAAATTTGGTCAAAATTACTAAGTGGTTTTCCAAAATAATGGCAATAGTACAAAGCTCATGAATAGCCCCTTTAGAGTCGTAAAAGTCTAGGTAGGGCAGGGCCGTCTTTACCAGGGGGTGCAAGGGGTGCGGTGCACCCCGGGCGCTCACCTTTTAAAGGTAATGAAAAAATATAACGCTATAGAAAACAATTACACAATAGGATATTTGACTGTCATAGGATACACAATAGGATATTTGACTGTCATAGGATACACAATAGGATATTTGACTGTCATAGGATACACAATAGGATGTTTGACTGTCTTAGGATACACTCCCGCACCCCGGCGCAGAATAGACTTAAGACGGCCCTGAGGTAGGGATCGATATAAAATAGCCCCGGTCGCAGGGTTTGAAGGGACCAAAAACAAGCGTAAAACGACAGTTGCCGCAGATCGGATGCAACCTTGGATACATATAGCCTCGTTAGAAACTGATGACCAGTCTGATAATGACGCTGAGAATGATGCCAGCAATGAGATTAATTTGTCAAAGTAATGAAATTGATAATTATACTAAGTTTATTTCATATTTAGTAACTATTGGTGTAACTACATTACTGCGGTTTGTGTTGTTTCAGGTCGACATGGAAGGATTCGTGTTTCGACCTGAGACATACATATGGTTGATAATGGTTGATAATGATAATGGTTGCATATGGTTGATCTGCTAAACCGGTTATATCCTAAGGAAGGAAAGGGTTTACAGATTTATGGTTAATTGTTGGTTGACAAAAAGGATACAATTAGGGTTATTGGATGTAAATTGATGGTTATGTGTTATACTGGAATAAAAGAAGTTATTATAATAAAAGGTCCCTCATGCCGAGTGTAAGGTTTCACCAGATGCGTGTATGAGGACATACACGTCGTCAGGATGGTCGAGTGTAAGGTTACATGAATGTCACTAAGTGGGTATTTTAAATTTGTTAGACTGACACACTGGCGGCGATGGGGGTAGGGGGGGTTTTGACAGCGGACACGCGATCGGGGATCGCGGGCCGGCTGGAAGTGGCAAATAGGAAGGGAGATATTATAATAAGCTTAGCTCTGTCGATGGTTGCCCAGTTGATTGTTGATTTTTGTGGGAGACATTGGAACGAGATATTATAATAAGTTTAGCTCTGATTGTTGAAACGGTCGATTGTTGATTTTAGTAGAAGATATTGAAACGATTGTATTAGTTCCTGAAGTTAAATAAAGTTTGTGAACGCTACTCCAGTGTTGGTTATTTCTGAGATATCCTTAAACTACCCAGGAATTAGCGGCATGGTTTAACGTTACCTTACCTACAATATTGACTCATTTGCATCAAATCAATAAGATAAAAAAATATGAAAAATGGGTGCCTCATGATTTGACTGATCTGCAGAAAGAAACGCGTGTTGAAACTTGCGTTGCCTTGTTGAATCGGTACAGAAATGAAGGAATATTGGATCGAATTGTGACATGTGACGAAAAGTGGATTCTTTACGATAATCGAAAGTGAAAAATGCAATGGCTGACCCCAGGTCAAACGCCGCAACAGTGCTCTAAGGCAAAGCTTACCAATAAAAAGGTAATGGTAACTGTTTGGTGGTCTATTCATGGTGTTATTCACTATAGCTTTCTCAGGTCTGGTCAAGCAATAACAGCAGATGTTTACTGTGCCGAACTTCGAACAATGATGGCGAAACTAGCAGTGAAACAGCCCCGACTCGTGAATCGATCTTCACCATTATTGCTCCATGATAACGCAAGACCTCACACTGCACGAGAAACCGTTGTAACTCTACAGGAGCTGCAGTTAGAAACCATACGTCATCCTCCGTACTCGCCAGACCTTGCTCCAACGGACTACCATTTTTTTCGTGATTTGGACAATTTTCTAAGTGGTAAAAAATTTTCTTCCCAAGAGGCAGTACAAAATGCTTTCACACAGTTTGTGGAATCTACATCCCCAGAGTTCTATCGCAAAGGCATAAATGAACTTCCGATTAGATGGCAACAATGTATAGATAATGAGGGTAAATATTTTGATTAAATAAATGTTACATTTTAGAAAAAAATGAGTTTTAATTTTTCAGTACAAATCGGCAATTTCATACTTTAACCCCTAATAATAATTAAACTATACTACTGTTTATTTTACTTAAGTTTAGACAAAAGTTTAATTTTCTTGAAAAGTTTTACCTTGTCTGATGATTCTCCAGCCTTCTTCCCGAGACGTGCAAATGCCTTCTCCTTGGCTGCCTTGAGCGCTGCCTCAACAAATGCGTCGGCAGTCCTCTGGCCCTGGTAGGGGCTTTGTTTCCCATTCACAAACACTTTGATGGTTGGAAAACCAGTTACTGAATATTTCTGTGCAATGCTCTTATGTTCATCTGCATCTAATGCCCCCATTTTGGCTATACCCTGTAAATATTAATATGATTAGTGAGAATCTACTACAATTTATTTATAGTCAAAGCCAAATTTATTATTTATAGTCCATACGTATAATAAATTAGTAACAGAGCCTTGTCTGTACATGAATTTTTTTTTTTAAACAAGGGATGTAATATAAACTATGAATGATAGCGCTCAAAACAACAATTTTGGTATTTTTGTCTGTCTGTCTGTCTGCCTGAATCATGCAAAAACTACAGGAATTTTAATGAAATTTGGGATAGCTCATGTGCCAGGTTAATAATTGCTAGAATATATAGGTACAGAAATGTTTTAACATATTACATTTATATGCTCACATGTCTTAAAAGGGATAGGTAGAGACTTCATATCTCCACTTACTACAACACTAACACACATCCATCTCCTCCCCTTTTCCCAACCAGAGCTGGAGTCCCTCAGGGCTCCGTTCTAGCGCCCACGCTCTATTCCCACTAGATCAATGACATCCCCCACTTCCCTGGTATAGAGCTTGCCCTCTTTGTGGATGACACCGCCCTCTAGGCTTCAGATAGGAACCTACGACGTGTCACTCTACGCCTCCAACGCACAGTCACCGCCCTGGGCGAGTGGTTTGTGAAGTAGAGGATTGAGATCAACCCTGAGAAGTTGTGCCGACATGTGCTTCCCTTTTCCATTGGGTAGTACTCTTAAGTCTAAGCACTGTCTTTCCTCACGCCCGATGTTCCTTTTCGGTCAAACTAGCCTTTGGGCTAGGAAGACCAAATATCTCGAAGACACTAGACCATCGATTGACTTTCCGCGAACACATAAAAACTGCCCGACCGCCTTTGTCAGTCACCTCAACCCTCTCATAGGTGGGAGAAGTAAAATGTCGCTTAGAAATAATCTGACGTTGTACAAAATCTGCACACATCCCATAATGACATTCGCTAGCGTTGTCTTTCCAGCAACCCCTCCTCCAACTTTAAAATACGACAAACCCTCCAAAATAGATTCGTGCGTAAGGCCATGGTTGCCAAATGGTACTCTTGCAATGTGGACCTCCACAAGGACTTGGAACTTCTCTCCATCGTCAAATACGTGAAAGACTCTGTCCTGGACGCTACTACGACAGAGTCCCTCACCATCTCAACCCCCTAGTAGTTGATAGCCTAACCTATGTCTCAGATAGGAATGACCCTCCTCGTTGCCGTTGTCCTCGTCCTAGACAGCCACGATAACCCAATTACTGCTGCCAATGTGGTTCTTACGCTAGACTCACAGGCTACACATAATAGGTCGGGGAGAAAGTCTTTTCGTATTTTGTACATATGAAGTTGTAATCAAATCTATTTGGTTGTACTATTTGTACCTGGTTGATTGTAATACTATTAAAAGTTAAAGTGAAATTTTAACGTGAAAGATGCAGCACACTCTGGTTGCCCTTAGTTAAAAGGTAGAGCAAGATGGACACATCAGTAGTTAAGAGATTACTTTGGAACTGGGTATTGATCACAAAACGGTTTTAAGTAAAAAAAAGTCTGGGTGCCAGAAAAAGCTCGATATTTGGGTGACATATGATCTTACGGAAATAAACCTCATAAAGCATGGTTCCATTTGTGATTCTCTGTTAAAACGAAACAAAACAACCATTTTTGAAACAATTGATCACAGGTGATTGAGAAGTGGACCACTAACAAGAATGTGTGAAAAAGATTGTGGTCAAAGCATGCACAGGCTCCACAAATAGTGGCAAAGCCCAGCTTAATGCAAAACAGGGTGATGTTGTGTGTATGGTGGGATTGGAAAGGTATTGTTCATTATGAGATTTTACCGCTGGGAAAATTATTGATTCTGACTTCTACTGCCAGCCAAAGATATGTCCGGTTTTTAGGGCAAAATGTCCGGCCTAATGTAGGTCTGAGTCCAGCTTTTTGGGCAAAATGTCCGGCCTAATATAGCGCCGAGTTTCGGCTTTTTCGGCAAAATGTCCGGCTTAATATAGCGCCGAGTCCGGCTTTTGTATTTTAGGGCCTGGCAACCCTACCCACGCTGGTGCAAATATTGTACTTATTGGCTAGGTATATTGTTCTGAGTGATAATTATTACAAGCATACCTTGAGTGCTGAAGCAGCTTTCTTGTACTCAGGAACGAGGTTTCTACAATGACCGCACCAGGGAGCGTAGAATTCTACTAGCCATATCTCGTCAGAATTAAGGACTAGTTTATCAAAATTATTTGGCGTTAGTTCGATCACGTCTGAAGGAGAATCGTAAAGGGCGTGCGATCCCGCCACACATAATAAAATACCTAAAATATTTAATAAATGAGTAAAATCGGCGCGAAACAATAACACTTAAATACCATGAAGTAAATTTCACAGTTTAAATAGATGTTGTATATACATACCCAGATAATACGTTTGTAACATTCTCGTTAATTTAACGATTCTTTTACTTATGAACTACAAAAACACCGGTTACTATGAGATCGCTCGAGTCATCGGACAAACAACGGGATAAAATAAACACGTCAATTCTTTTCATTTCAACATCGACAAGACGATATAAAATTTTGTCAATGGATTTCGTGGACTCTCTTCATTGGTCAATTCAATAATCGCGCTACTTTTAGGTTCAAAAATACTCCTTGAGTGTCAAGATGGGGTCCTTGAACTTATGTAATTAATTTGACTCAATTATAATTGTAATAATTATCTATATAAAATATAGAGGATAATATTTATCTTAATTACGTACGTCAATAATGCATTCAAATTTTTTTTTGCATTTTAGTAACAGGTGCTTGTTTTGAAATTAACGTTTATTTCAACGCAAGTGTAATCAAATCCTTACAATCTGAATATTATCTGTGGTGAATGAATAAAAATGGCAGTTCATTCCCGTTGACAGTTTAAAAGGAAAAGATAAATTGTAAACATTGAATTAGGACAAATGATTATATACTAGAATTCTTCAGTCAGTCAGTGCACTATTCATAAACATGCAATGTGCTCAGAGATATTAATTTTTTTATTTATTAACTTTAAAAATAATGCTTACACATCACGTTTTAAAGTTATATTTTAAAGGTAATTGTGTTTACTATTTTACGTTTGACAGGTTAGGATAGCGCGGCATTTGTTATTTTTGGAACATTAAAGGCGGGAAATATACCTGTAGTAGGGAGAGATTTGTACTTTATTCTCTATTACTGTAAAGTGTTTTCGAGCTACCTACGCTGTTCTTAGCTTACCTAAACTTTCCCATTTTGCTTTCAGCGTCGAGATTCTTTCATAAAATGTCGCCAACAAACAATAAACCGTTCACTGTGTTTGTTGAGGGTAATATTGGCAGCGGGAAAACTACGTTTCTGGAACATTTTCGTCAGTTTGAGGACATAACTTTGCTGACGGAACCCGTCGAGAAATGGCGCAATCTTCACGGATGGAATCTCTTGGTGAGTGTTATTCGGAACATTATTCATTATTCTTATAACCTACAGTGTTAATAGCCTTAACCTATATTCTAATTCTTGCTTTATTTTAACTAGTCTCGTTTTCATTTTTCCTTCAATGTCCGGTATCTTTACCTGTTTTTATTGGTTAGTAGCTTCTGACCGCTGTTTCGACCTAACCTCGTGATCGTCTCGTGATCACTATCCCACGGGAAACTTAGTTTGTAGCTCATGTCCTGTTTGTGGTGCCCAAGTATTTTCATGCAAACTCTCCTAATCCAACAAAAAAGCATTCCTAACAAATGAATGGAATTTATGTACATTTTAAGATTTTAATTTTATTAGTTAGGATAGTTAATATAAATTAAATCTGTACGATATATTAAATATAATTTATGTTAAATTATAGTTATAGTTTGTTTTATATATGTATTTAAAAAAAAACTTTTCCGTCTCTGATCCTAAGTCTATTTTTAACCTAAGTGCTCAATAGGTATTAAGGCACTTAGATTAAAAATACAGCCTAAGTGCCTCTTTTATGTATTTATTCATATATATGATATCTAATCTATCATGAGTTTGTGTAATCAGTCTAGTTATTATTTTATTAATATTTCCTTTTCATTATCACTGTGCTTTTAACTACTTTAATGACTGCTCATAGGTATTTTGTGCTTTAACAGTGGGTTGACTGTTAGATAATGCTGTAAGGCAGGGGTGCTCAAACGGTCGATCGCGATCGACAAGTTGATCACGATCGACCGACTTACCTTGACTAAAAAAATGCATATTGTGCAGAAAACTAATATCTATGCCACGATACACCCTACCTAGATGACAATCCTGCATCACACATACTTGCAGCCTCTCAGAGTTAATCGATCGTAGTCTAACAATGTTGAGGTAGATCGTCAGCAGTTCAAGTTTGCGCACCCCTGCTGTAAGGCATCTTTCCACTGTTTGGTGCAATAAGTTTAAATAAAATATGTGTATGAGATTCTTAATGATTTTTTCACATTTTATTGTATTCACAGCTAAACTATTATTATTACATAATAAACAAGCAGCACTACTGATAGTAGACAATTTCTTATGTGAGTTGGTATAACACATAAATGTTTCACCATATTTCATCTCATTAAAGCCATTTGTCAAATCTTCTTTTGAATCTGTTCATATGAGTTCTTGTACCTATTTATTCCATAATTATGTCCACAACTTTGTTACTGAGAATGCTATGCTTTTATATTGACCAATCTAATTTTAGATTACTCCAGCATCTTAGCTGTTTGTTTAGTTTGGACATGTTGGACTTCCACTGTTTCATTTTAATTCATTTTTTTATATTAGGATCCTATATGTTTCTAGTAAATCACCACTGAAACATCTTAATGTAATTTATTTGTTATAATTTCCAGGACCTAATGTATAAGGACCCATCAAAATGGGCCATGGCATTCCAAGCATATGTTACACTTACAATGGTAGAGATGCACCACAGACCCACAAGCTCACCGGTCAAGCTAATGGAACGGTCTATATTTAGTGCGAGGCATATCTTTGTAGAGCATATGCGCAGGAGTGGCACCTTGCATCCTGCACAGTTCGCTGTGCTCGACCAATGGTTCCAGTTTATCAACCATCAGATGGCGATAGAGGCTGATCTTATTGGTAAGTTTTATATTTATTTTGCATGCCATATAAATAATCGAGGGGAGGGTGTATGCTGGACACACTTGTCTGGCCCCTTTACCCCTCTCTCAAACAAGAGACTACCTTATAATGTACTGCATTTGCCATTTTACCCTATTCCCCAATGTATCTACCTGATTCCATAGTGAGTGAGATTTAATCTTTATTAGGTTACCAACAGCTAGTGATAGGTGACCAACATACAGTTAATGTAGTTATATTAACACCAAACAATTGAATATACAAATTAAACTATTACAATGTGTGCATGTAATTAGAAAAATATAAAAGTGAATATATTGTGAGACTATATGGGCATGCCTGTGAGTTTGTGTTAGATGTGTGATAATTTTTTAATAATTTTATTTTTGAAATTCAATTTCAAGTTCCAGTATTGATCTACCTCATTAAACTTATATTCACGCATGATGCGATACATCGTGTTATTGTAGCAATTGCTGATAGTAAGAGGTATGTCAAACAATAATTTCATAATCGTGGAGGGCAGAGTTGTACACAAAACAATACTTGTTCCACATATGGAAACTATATGGGATGTAGAGCCCATTCCCATTCTAACCCATCCCTCCCCTCCCCATTTTCCAACCCTTTCTCCAAATCTGTTGCTAAATCTCCCAAAGGTAGGCAGTGCTTCCAGCCGCATGGCAACAATTGTCATTCGGGACTGAAGTTGGCATGTATCACTTGTGTCGCAGGGCAACAGTATCCACTTACCACCGGGTGGACTGTGTGCTCGTCTATGCCGCCATCTTAGTATAAAATAAAATCTGGTAAATGTGACAAGCTGTTTGTTATACATGATCACCATCCACATTGCAATAAATGACTTGACTAATCTGTTTAAGAACTAGTGTTTGTTTGGATTTGTGTCCTCTGTGTTAGTCTTTGTATGTAGGTACTCACAATACAGGGAACTATTAGGGCCTTGTTTATTTATTTTCCCTTGCCACGTTGTTCCACCGCTGAGTCATCCTTGGATGATTACAACTTCCTTTTGATCATTGATACATAATAATTTAATAATCTTTGTTTGTTAGACTTACATTATTAGCTCTTATGATAGTGTGCCTCCACCCCTTTCATTTGAGATTATAGTCAGTGGTATGGTATTACCTCTACAATAGCTGTGGGTATTCACGACTCCTCGGAGTGTTTCGGCTCACTTAATCCGGCTCCGCTCGTTTTTCGACTCTTAAGGAATCGTCCTTGACTCATTTGATTCACCTATTTATATTTTATAAGAGCGACTCATTCGCTTTGCAACATGTTCGTTCATGTAACTCAGCAATCCAAAAATGAAAGGAACAAATAACTCCTCGGAGTCGATAACAGTTAGCCGGAATCATTAAGAGTTTCGGCTCCACTCGTGATTTCGGACCTTTTCATTCATTGAATCTGGAGTTACCCATCGCTACTCTACAAGATTCTCTGTTCTTACTTACCATGCTTTGATTAGGTTTCGTTCTCACAATAATTGTATCTTTAATATTTGTAATAATTCTCAGGGAAAAATATACGAAGCTAATAGCTATACATGTGAAATCATTACCTTTTATTGAGACTTCATCACTCTACCATCTTCTACATATACCACACAAATTAATTATTTAAACAACAAAAAACTTGCTTACTACCAACTCCCATATGAACACATACTCGTACATTGAAATAAACTAAAATTAATAAAACAAGTTTGCATATTTACTGCAAATACTAACTGGTTTGTTTATTTTTAACCTAATCAAACCGAATCGTTTCTACATAGGAGCCTTCAACCAAAATGATTTTTACCTAACGCATAGAACTGGCGAACTGTTTATCTAACTGGCCAATCAAACATTTTACCGACGGAATAATAATTATTAAATGCTCAGTGTAACTGCCCGGATGTTTAAAAACCCGCCTTAATACTTGTCATTTTTTTTAATGTACGATTTGATCATTTAGGAATACTACATTTCAATATTACAGTGTACCTGAAGAGCACTCCATCCGTGGTGTATGAGAGGATAAAGCGTAGAGCGAGGTCTGAGGAGCAATGCGTTCCGTTGTCATACATCACAGAGTTACATACTTTGCATGAAGATTGGCTCATTAATAGGACACATGCAGAGTGTCCTGCACCGGTAAGATTTTATTATTTTATTTCATTTGTGTTATGTTCATTATGTTGTAACTATAGTCCGATACCATTCTGCATAACTTTTCCAAGCAACAAAAATGAAATTTTACAGCAGAAAGATATTTTATTTGTGCTTGTATATGATTATATTGCAAGGTGCTTGAACTACTAGTAAATTATTGTGTAAAATATAAGTAAAATTTCATAAATCTTTTTAGAACTTGTAGATTACGCTGAATTGAGTAGAATGGCGCAAAAAACAAAAATATAAAATTTGGTGCTTGGACTAGTTATGCATAATTGTATCCAATTATACAGAAACGATACAATATTATGATATATACAGTAATAATACAATGAGTTGTGTGGTGTCAGTAGGGTTTAGAACAGCATCATCCCATCTCTTTCCGCGGATGCGTAAAGGCCATACATTCCTCGAACACGACGTTGTACATAAGGTGGCTCATGTTCCAGCAGTGGAAGAAAAAGAGCTGGTTAAGGATACAATATTGTTAAATATCAATAATTTACAAATTCTTACCGAAGAGACATATAACGTTTATGTTATACTTTTTGCACGCTCTTATGTCTGTGTAGCATCTACTTGTAAATAATGTCACCAATATTTGTACTGGCTATCGGGCAATTAAACGATTTATTATTATTCATTAACATAGTTTATCACACCATCAATACAAAGGTAAACCCCTTGAGAGTTTACCTCAGCTCACTCGACTAACAGACATGGGCGAGTGCATGCTCACTCGACATGGGCGCACTCGACTGGCCATGTTACCCCTCTCACACAGAAGACTACCATGAAATGTACTGCATTTCACACTTTATCGCATTTACTCAATGCACGTACGTGTTTCGGTAGTGAGTGAGATATGCCGGAGCCCATTCCCATCCCATCCTATCCCTCTACATTTTCCCAATCTATTCCTTAATCTACAAAGGTAGGCAGCGCATCCGGGCTCCTGCCAACGTTTGTCATCCTAGACTAATTTTGGCATGTATCGCTGATGTATATAGACGACAGTATCCATTTACCACTAGGTGGATTGTATGCTCGTCTGCCACTTATTTTCTATAAAAAAAAATAATACTAAATTAAATTTGGATTTAAAAAGACCGCTGATAACTTTCTTTTATGGAAAAAAAGGTGGCATATGAGCAGACTAGATACGTTATAAGTGTATATAAATCATACAGTAGATAATTCCTAACATTAAGAGGCTCTGATAATAAGTTTAGTCTGATTCAGTGGTAACTTATAGGGGAAGGGTGGGTGTACACTGCAATTCAACAGCCGCTGGACGCACTCGACTGGCCTCTATTCCTATTTCACAGACGACTATCTTGAAATGTACTGCATTTCCACTTTATCCTATTCCTCAAAGTACGTACGTGTTTTAGTAGTGAGTGAGATATGCCAGAGCCCATTTCCACCCCATCCTATTTTATCCTTCACCATTTTAGCAACACTTTCTCTCGAAATCCATTCCTAAATCTCCAAAAGTAGACAGTGACAATGTTTGTCATTCTGTAGTGATGTTGGCATGTACCATGGTTGTTTATGGGTGACAGTATTCAGTTAGCTGCAGATGGACTGTCAGATCGTCTGTTACATTGTATTAAACAATTTTTTAATTGGAATTGGTAAATTGATATTTTCGTTGATTTCCTAGTAAATGTCAGGTCATGATAACTAGTGTAAATGTTAACGTACAAACTTCCTCAGGTGCTAGTACTAGACGCGGACTTAGACTTGTCTCATATAACGGAAGAGTACAAGCGCAGTGAGCACCAAATCCTCAGGAAGGCAGTGGACGTCGTCATGAACTCGCCGAACAAACTCAGTCCAAAGAAACCCATCACATCTAGCCCCATTAAAATAGTGCCGCATTTGGGGCTATAATAATTAAATTTAAAAATAAACTGCCTTTATGCCGAGTCTCCTGCTTATGTTTTTGTATATGTAAACATTAGGACGTGACGTGTTTAAATACAAATTTCGTGTATTTTTTGTTTCTATGAGAAACAAGAAATACACTTGGAAAACATTTATACATATTTATTTTTGTGTTAGCCTATGTTTGTCCTACTGTTGAGCAAAGGGCTCCCTTCTGTTATGCCAAACCGCTCTGCTTAACGCGGACTTGGCGGAGAAGTCCCGTGGTATGCATCTAAGGCGTCTCACCATCTCCTCTGTCTGCCTCTACGTCGGTGTCCATTTTGTGGCGTTCACTCGCTAACAATTTTCGCCCACCGTTCTGGATGCATGCGACAGACGTGTCCAGCCCGGTTCCATTTCAGCTTAGAGGTCTTATCACCAACATCATCTGATGTTATTTTGTACACTTCTATACAAATTAAAACGAAGTTTATTAAATACATTTGAATAGAATAGTATTTGAATAAATGACGATAATATTTTTAAACCGCCCTATATGGATATGGGGTTTAAGCACATATGTGTATAAACCCATAATTAGCTAACCCATATCGGGATTTATATGGATATACATAAAAATAAGTCCTAGGCCGTAAAGAATCTATTGCCTCGAAACAAATCTTATTATGACGGGTCCAATGTTTATAAAGCATCTGACTAAATTACAAGAACTAGAGACTCGCTCAAAAGTATCTTCTTGTTCCAATCTATAAACTTATATAAAATTTAAGTTTATATAATTATAAACTTTTTAGTATATACAGACTTATTGTATACACTACCTATGTTTAAAAAAGGTTTCGTACGAGTTATTTATAAAATCTGTTTTAATTTCATTTTCTCGCAGATATTTTGTAATTGTGTGATAAAGAATCTGCATTGTAACTTTACTATTTTTATATCTCATATTAATTCAATCTTCCGGGCTACTTGGCCGAGGTCTTCTGGAATCTCTTCTCTTTCTTCCAAACGTTTCGTCAACAACTGCGGTTGACATCTTCAGTGGCGGCTGCGTTCACTTTTCGGACAGATGTTATCTCTTCGCCTTCTCGAGCGCAACTGACTCGACGACTATGGCGCACCGGTATTTATAGTGGGCGAGGGTAGTTGTGATTTTGTAGTGTGTACCGAGTCTGTTTTTGTCTTAAAATAGTCTATTTATTTAAGCTTAAAATTCTCCAACTGTAGATCCCTGACGCTTTTCACAGAAATAAGTACATTTCACATATACACACACGCATTTACACACACTCATACAGTAATTTAGCGATGTAACTTTGCGATTCAGCGATTTGGATTTAAAATAAACGCCCATCGACTCGTACAAAATTGTATGATAATAAAACTTATCTAACTAAAAAAAGTATGCCAAGCCAAAATTTGCCAAATTACATGTATTTGTGAATGGAAAAACACTAGCAGGAGTCTCTGCTTTATAGAAAAGTATATTATACATATAATATAGATTTATTAAATAAACAGAAACATTATTGTAACTATTGCTTTGTCCTGCCATTAACACATCGAGCTACACACGATCATTGAACTAGACTGAAAACGATTTTCAAATTACCTTTGACTTATAAATAAGTACATAGAATCTGGAAAATGAAAGTTGAAACTGGAAAAACGCGGCATACTAAAGAAAAATAATAGTTGGAAAAATATTTTTGATACTTGAATTCAATAATAATAATATTCTTTATTGTATAAAATTTAATTTCTCTTATTTATTTTTTTTAATTTGTCTTGCTTTTCCAGTCTCAACTTTCATTTGTTAGACTAATAAATTAATAATAGTACTTAACCGATACGATTTACCACACATAAAGTAAGAATAAAAACGTGCAGTTTTGAGGGGATGATTTACCCCTCCCACTTAAATTGAAAAAACTTATCGTTTGAAGGAAATGTAAATGATTTGTGGAAATGATGACTTTTGTATCATAGATCAAGATCTATTATACAAAAGCCATCATATTCACAAAAAAAACTACTTGCCACCTCGTCGTGGTCACCTAGTTGTATTTGGACGGCTTTTGGGGGGCCAATTGCAGTAGGGACTATAATATAAATACCTTGTTTTGGTTTCACTCATAAGATAGACATTTAAAGTTTCATACTTTATAATTACCCGTAAAAAACTCTACAAATGAAAACTTCAATTCAATGATATCCGGCTCAAATGAACCGGTTAATTGAAATTTATGAAACCTTCGTAAATCGGTTGCGTTCGTATCGTAACCTTTATTATAAACATGCCATTCAATCATACCTTTATTACTAGCTCTTTAAAGCGTTTATCGTGTATAGTTTAGTAGTGGCAAATGTGGGACATTATTACAATAGTGTTGAATGTATTTGATAATTATTTTATTAATTAGAAACAAAAATTCGAGAATATTTTTCTATAAATAAAAGGGGAATTTAAATACAGATTTTTTTATTTTATAAATTAGCGTGTGACTTTTATCACTCCAAATATTTTCAGCATTACAATAAATAAGTGTAATAACTTATTTAAGTATTATAATGTATTTGTCTTATTTTATTATAATTTATAAAATGGTGATTTAATCTCTATGTTTAAGTACAGAAACGGCCATTAATTTGTATACAGTCAAATAGACATTATAATCCGGTATTTAACCATTTATATGAAAATTATTTCGTAAATGACCCAGATAAAAGGCTTTGTAATCGCAAGTTAAGAAAAGAACCGAACTCGTGTCTGCATGATATCTCATATTTAATGTGAATTTCAAAAAATATTATTAATATGGATATATTTTCTTCTCCAATTGTAGAACTACCGCTTTTGATACTTAGTATCCTCCCAAAGGGACCTCCTGTCAAGTACGATAGTTGTTATTTCGAACAAAATATGACAGATATTGACATCTTTTCAGCGTGACGCCTGCTTTTCGCTTTGAAGGGTAGAAATCCAAAGTGTATACAAATAAGAGGCCGTCTCTGTACGACAAAACTATTTGAAGTGGGTACTTTAATTAAACTTTGCCAGTGATTGTGACGCATTATTGTGCCAAACGCTACAAAGTACTCAATGTAACCACTGTCGTAAAATAGTTAGTGATTTACGCAGAGTTTCAAAATGAAATTTGCTATTTAACAATTCAATGATGCACAATGTCTCTTTCTGTACTATGATGATAGAAAGCAATGCAACATATTTAGATTGTCAAAAAGCGGTTTCGCCTGTTTTGATACACAACTTTAGCACGGGGTCTCATTCTAGACCTAACGTTTTAAAAGAACTCGTTTCTATTATTTTTATTAGTTTCTATTAGTTTCTATTTATAGATTACTTTAACATTAGAGTCAGGCTAACGAAATGTGGCACAAGAAAAAAAAACAATTAATACTTTTCTAGTCACGACAAAGTATTTGATATTTTCTCGAAGATGATTTCTCAAGATAATTAACAATTTCCTTTAATTCCGTTTTTTGTATCTAATGATAATTTTCAACAATATTACACTTATTTAATGGTCTGTATATTTAAAAAACCCATACAATCAATAGATGACGTAAGAAACAAGTAAACCAAAATTATCATTTTAGGGTACACTACAAATTCGTCTGCCTAACAAATTCAACTGTTTCAAATATGTTGCCATGTTAAGAAATTCTATTATTTGTACCACATTTTATCGGCCAGACAGTTTCTTTATTATTATATTTATTTTATAAGATAGTATATAGTGAAATCATTATTAATTTAATGTCTTTTGTAAGACAAAAATCTTAAATTGGAGGCATTTATTGCAGATTTCATGCGATTCCTTTGTTAATTATTTCGACTGATTTTCATCTATTAATATAGTTCGATAAGGCTTTAAATGAACGCGGTGAAAAAGCATGTAACGGCGGCCATTTTGAAATATAAACCTATTGACGATTACTCCTACTATAGCAGCGCTTTAGATCTTAACTAGATTTCATTCCTAAAAATGTTTCAGAGGAAACCTATCCGAGAGAGAACTATAAATGGACTATCTGTGTCCCTTTCTAATTTAGGGTGTGGTGCGTGCATGTACGTGAAAAGGATAAAAGTCTGTTGACTCTCTCCCGGACCGTATTTTAACTTTAACAGCGTAATTGTGTGTTTTTAACACTAGATATACCAGCGATTTGAATATACCTATTTCTACCAACCCAGTCAAAATGACTGGTGCATAAAAAACAGGCTTCTTGTGGTTTCTAGTCTATATTTACTCTTAAAAATGACAAAAATAAAGTTGAACAATATTAATTATAATAGATAAATGGATTTATATACATTTCCAAATAACAAAACATTTAATTATTTACAGTTTGTTGCTCACAATTTCTACATGTGTAGATTTTGCTGCGTGTACACTTTCCACACAGACTTTTTTTGCATTTATTGCAAATATTTGTAGTTTTATTGTTATTGCAATATCCTATTTGACACCATTTTCGTACAGGAACTGTGGCATTTGTGGTTGGTATATTGGTTTCGTGTGGTTTTTGCCTTGAAGTCTGATATTCTGAAGCAAGTTCTTCTGCTAATTGAAACAGAAAGTCTTTTCGTGAAATATTTTCTCCTGTTGTGTTTTTGTACAATACCCAGCTATTTATTGCGGCTAAATCTAAAATATTGAAAAATACTTGAAGAGGCCACCTTCTGGAACCTGATTTCACCGTATATTTTCGTGCCATTTGATCAGTAACATCGACGCCAAATTTGGTATTATTATAAAACGATACGGTTTCAGGTAATTTCTTTGCAGCTTTATCAATTTTGATGTGTTTATGTTTTGTACTTAGTAGAAGTACTTTTTTATTAGGTTTGCTCTTATAAACAGTAAGTGTGCATCCATTAGATTGGTACAACAACGTTGAGAAACGTGCCATGCTGTCTTTTTTCAGTTTGCAAATTTTCGGCAGTTCCCTCTTGTTTGCGCGTATTGTTCCAAGTAACGAAGTGTTTTTAGATCGTAATTTCAACGCCAAGGGAATACTTGTAAAAAAATTATCAGTTGTTACAGTTCTACCCTTCATGGTATATGGTTCAAGAAGTTTCATCACGACAAATTCGCTTAGGGGGGTTGATGCATTTCGTGTCTCGTCTTTTCCTAAATACGGAAAGCCATTTACCACATATTTCGTCTCTACATCGGACGCCAACCAAAATTTTATGCCAAATTTTTGGGGTTTGTTTGGCATATATTGAGTAAATCTGCATCTGGCCTTTGTTGGAAAAAGTTGCTCATCCACGGTAATATAAGCTCCCGGTTTGAAGCAATTTTTACTGTTTTCAATAAATTTATCCCAAACTGCTGAGACTAAAGCGAACTTGTCTGTCTGCAAACGTTGACTCCTCTGATTTTTTTTGTCAAAACGAATGTATTGTATAATCTCAGTAAAATCACGTCTACTCATAGTGTTGGAGAAAAATGATGGTCCCCACTTGTTATTCCACAAATATTGAAGCCTCAAATTATTTGCTTCGTAAGCTCCACGTGCATATAATATTGCTAGAAATGCCTTCAATTTTTCTTGCGTAATTGTCCAGTTTTTCCCCAAAACTCGAGAGGCTTCTAACTCAGTACAAATTCGAATATGTTCCAAGATATGGTTGTCAATCAGTAATAGGAACGCACTACTTAGATTCCCGTTCATAATGTTTCTTTTAGCATGTGCTGTTGGCCCGTGTACATCTTTGAAAGCACTATGATGTGGTGATCTACCAGCAATACCTCCTTCTTCAATTCTCGTCCAAATAGTTCCGTCTGAAGCAATTTCAGTTTGCGTATTTGGTATGTTACTTCCACATTCATCTTCAGAACTGGAAGGGAATCGCATACATCGTCTTGTGCGTTTGTTTAGAATCTTTTCGCAATCACTGTCACTTGACTGATCTATATTGTCTTCATCAGGAATTTCCTCATCACTACTTTCGATAATAGCCTTTTTATTATCACCATCACTATCATATAATTCACTTTCTACATCTGAACATTCCAGAGGTATGTTGGTTGCATTTTCTAAATATGTAGAAAGTTTTGCTTTTTTTGACATTTTTAGGGGCTCACAATCACTATAAATTTATAAGTTTATAAGAAAAATGCTGCGCGTTGCACAAAGCTAGAAACAAAACTGAACATGTCTAGTGCATTTGCAAAACAAATGCTCATCAAAATGACGTCATCAACTCAATGACGATAGTGAAAGAAAACAAAAGACGATAACAAAATACGCTTCAGTGCTATATGTACTGCATCGGTCTCATGATTCCCAAAATCATACATTTTTTCATACAAACACAACCTGTCATTTTGACTGGTACTGGTATAAATGTCAACAACAAAAAATATATTTGTTACTAATGTATATAAAATAACATTAAGTTTATAAAACGTACTCTCTAATTATAGCTACAAAAGTCATAACATCATTTCTGAAAAAAAAATGTGTAATATAGTAGGAATTTTGAATTGAAATTGCACGACCAGTCTAAATGACTGGTCTGGTAAATCTAGTGTTAAATATATAATTCTATGTAATGGACCATTTACACGAGGACAATTGTTAAGAAAATCTACTAAGACAATCCAATATTGGCGTAATGTGAATAGAGGCAGTCCAGAACAATCCATTCCCCATGTCCATATCCTTCACTTAGAACGATTTTAATTTTATTGCCGCCAATAGCGTCCCCCACCACTTCAGTGGATTGCCTTGCGTAATGGCCTCGTGTGAACGTGCGTTCCTAGCTATACTCTGTTCGCGTTAAGAATGCAGTGAATCTGATTATTTTACCTCGACTACTATCTGTTCGCGTTAAGAACGCATGTTCATTTACCGTTCATTTGGTTCCCTTTTATATGTTTTATTAAACGATAAATAATTAAACTATCTGTCTTAACGCGAACAGATAGTAGTCGAGGTAAAATAATCAGATTCACTGCATTCTTAACGCGAACAGAGTATAGTTCCTAACCAATCCACTGGGCGTTTGCCAAACGTACGTGTTAGTGTTTATCTTCTCTTAAAATAAGACTTGACTGGCACAGTGTAGCTCTTCTGACCATGGCCTAGTCCACCATTTTCTTTTAAAAGTTAATTCTATCACGTCGAGAATTTGCATTTCCATTAAAAATTCGTCATTTTTAAATTCGCTCCCATAACCATTTTATGTCTATCTATTCTAAAGCGATTGCAGCGTTCGTACACAAACCCTTATGTTTGTGAAACTGGCTAATATTGGCCTACGTGTAAACGATAAATTGCGGTTTTCGTTCGACCGTCTTTAATCTGCATGTCTTGGCGTAGTCGATTGTCTTAAAATTGGCCTCGTGTATATGGTCCGTTATTGACAGTCTATAATTTATAGATCTACAGATTTGTTTTGCTTTGTAAAAATTCTAAACGATTCTGTATTGCTACTCATAGTAAGTATTCATGTGAGACCTTAATATATCCCTTGATAAAATGTTCATCTCATTTAGGCACGTTCTCGATGTTTATTTATATTAGTTGGTATAAATCTCTAACAACTATATATATATACTTAAGATTAATTTAACTGGTAGCCCTTGTATGACAGTCACATTTTCTCTCTGGATCAGTTAAATTCATATCGGCCAATACAATTGATTTGCATGACTCATCTCATCAGACAATAAATATTGTTTTGTCTGAGGGATCATCCACATAAAATCACATTTCTTTTTTTGTGTAATGGGCATTTATAAGAATTTGTAAATAAACAAAGATGGATAAAATAATCCTTTTATTTGATAGAATTCCTTTCAAAATGTCTGAAGTATCGGAAATATGAACGCTCCAACTTCCAAATAATCAAAATCCATATTTTTCGTTAGGGGTGGCAGTCTGGCTACCGGCCAACCAGTTTGTCACCGCCGATAGGTGCATGTAGCTATGTCTCGGCTGTATATGAGTGCACTGCTGACCTTACCGGATTCTATTAACAGCGTTCTTGAAAAGCCCTATTTCATAGCGACGTAGTAAAACTACCCTGGTGGCCGGATATTTATTTACTCTTTTTTTTCACCGTATTCTACAGAGGCGGACTTACGCCTTAAATGCCTTACGGCATTGTCTACCAGTCTACTTTTGGAGATTTAGGGACGCCATTAGAGAAAGTATTGAATGGACATGTATACGATGGGATGGTAATGGGTCCGGTATAATATCTCGCTCACTAACGAAACTACGTTCATTGGGAGAGAATATAAAATGGGAAACCATTAACAGTTGTGTTCTCTGCAGGGTAACGTGATCCGCCGAGTGCGTCCAGCTGTGGGAATCCAGAGCGCACCTCCCCCCCCCCAAAAAAAAAAACACTACATAAAGGATTTGATTTTGAAATTAATACTACTTTTATTACAGACAAATATTCCTTCGATATACACTGAGATATACACCTTTACGTAGTGGCGGCTTTAGTTCGGCTACAATTACGGCTCCCCACTCCCGATATCCCTTTTCGGTCAAACTATCCCTTGGGCTAGGAAGACTAAATATCTCGGAGTCACTAGACCATCGACTGACCTTCCGAGAACACAAAAACTGTCCAAAACCGAATCGCCTTTGTACTCGGTCGCCTCAACCCTTTCATAGGCGGCCGAAGTAAAGTGTCGCTTAGAAATTAACTGATATTGTACAAAACCTGTGTACGTCCCATAATGACCTTCACTAGCATTGTCTTTGCACACGCAGCTCTCTCCAACATCAAAATACTCCGAACCCTCCAAAATAGGTTCGTGCGTAAGGCGTGTGGCTGACCTATGGTACTCTCGCAATGTCGACCTCCACAAGGACTTATAACTTAAGTGAAAGATTCCGCCCCACGCTACTACGACAGAGTCTCTCACAATCCCAACCCCCTAGTAGTTGACAGCTTAACCTATGTCCCCGATAGGACCGGGGAGGCCGTTACCGTCGTCGTCGTTCTTGACATATGTTAGACAACCACATTACTGCTGTCAATGCGGTTCTTCCACTACCCTCACAGGCTCGCTTCTCAACTATCTCGTGGTACCCTACCAAAGCAACGCCCTAAGTTGAGATCCATTCCTTCCGCCACGCCCGGTATACCGCGCCTTCTGCGCTCGCCCTAAACCATAGATGTCCGATGACTCTTGAAACGCCATTAGGGCCACAAGAATTTAGCCATTACGAATTGAATAAAAGGCACTTTGTTCCGGCGCGCCTTAGACAGAAAATGGTCTTCACGTTTTTCTTTTGTAAGATCTTGCTGATGCGATCTGTTTCGCCTTTTAAGTAAGGTAAGAACGCCCTGCATTTTCAATTTTCCATTTTCAAGCCTACGAGCCAACTCAGAAATATCATCAGATCAGTCAAAGATCCCAGAGATCCGTTGTCCTCGAATGGAGTATATAAAATACCATGCTCCTGTGGGTCTATATACATATATACCTGTGGTACTACAAAACGGAGTGTCAATACCCGCATTAAAGAACATAATGGCAATTGTCGAAGAGGCGAGACTGAGAAGTCGGCCGTAGCTAAACATGCCTTGTCGGATGGGGACCACGAAATCTGCTTCAGCGACACAAAGATCTTGTCAACCGGGAATCATTATTATTCCCGTCTCAATAGGGAAGCTATTGAAATCTACAAGCATCCCAACAATTTTAACAAAAAGGAAGAAAATCTAAGACTCCGTAATATCTGGTATCCAGCACTCCAAAGACATCAAGCTCACGGGGAAGAGAGACGATAGGAGGGGACAAAACAGATTCGGTACACACCACACAATCACAACTACCCTCGCCCACTATAAATACCGGTGCGCCACAGTCGTCGAGTCAGTTGCGCTCGAGAAGCCGACGAGATAACATCTCTCCGAAAGTGAACGCAGTCGCCACTGAAGATGTCAACCGCAGTTGTTGAAACGTTTGGAAGAAAGAAAAGAGATTCCAGAAGACCTCGACCAAGTAGCCCGGAAGATTCAATTAATAAATAGAAGAGATTCCAAAAGACCTCGGGCAGGTAGCCCGAAAGATTCAATTAATATGAACACCGGCCGAGGAAGCCTACACTCCACCAGATATAGGTTTCTCTGTCTTCCTTTTTATATTTAAACCTAGATTCCAGACCATTTATTATACATAAAAAAATGACAATGTCAAACAGGTATTGGATGCTCCTAACACACAAGCCTACCAGGCAAAATCGCCGACAGGCGCTAGGAAGCAAAATGACACAAGAGAAGTCCAGAGTAGGATCCAGTCATGCGTCTTATCATTAAAATAAATAATCCTCTAAATTTCGTACAAAACTATTTGAGTGAAGTTGTTGTAAGTGAAATGGCTAATAGAGAAAGCGATAATGAGAGTGAATGAAGTAAAAGAGGTATGCCAGGACCGTAGCAAGTGAAAATCTGTAGTCTCTGGCTACCGCTCCGGGAAACGGGCATGACGTTTTGTATGTATGCAATTTAACTTATGAAATTCAAACAAGCAAGTTGGCATAAGACAGGTAGTCATAAAAATAAGAAATATATTCCATAATAACCTCAATAAAATCCACCATACCCTCATCAGAAACAGAGTCGAACGGAAGCAGACTTACAGAACCATAATGCCAAATCTCTTGCCAGAAGCCTTTTGTCATTTCTTGATCCCTTTAATGAGCTTGTCGAGCTACTGGTTTTTGTAGGCCGTGCAACAGTAAAAAATCTTTGATATTTGTTTTAGCTTTGTCAGCGCTTGCAAGCTCATCTCTAATTTGATAATCATCTCGCAGATGACGTATTAAATTTCCCGTGCTGACTGTTTTAGATAAAAATCACGTTTTTTTATTAGCCTGTTTGTGTCCCATCGTTGAGCAAAAGCCTTCACTCTTTTATGCTAAACCGCTCTGCTTAACGCCAAATCCTGTGGAATGCATCTAAGTCGTCCCGCCGTCTCCTCGGTCTGCCTCGACGTCACGTCTGTGTACATTTTGTGGCATCCACTCAGTAACAATTTTCGCCCACCATTTTGGATGCATGCCATTCCCATTCTATCAAATAGCTCAAAAATAATAATTCACAAGCGCTTGCAAGCACTTTCTCTGTAGCACATATGTCACATTTCCAATGTGTCCAAATGTGTCATTGTCAGGTGTTTACATGCCAATATTTAGGTCAATTTTATAAATAATTTTTGATTTAAATTATACTTTTGATTACTAATTTAAGATATTTTTTTTTAGTTAATTGAATTAGAATAATTTGTAATGAGTTCTTGTTGTGGTAATGACTTAATATTCAATGCGGCGTTGAGCGAAGCAGTCTCTAATAATATAGAACAAGTAGCACGTTTATTTGAGAATAACTATGCTATTTGGTTAACTTTGGGTGCTATAGCTGCTAGTAGTTTAATTCTAGTGTTGTTAAAATCGAAAAAGTAATCGCCATTCGCCGCCGTAATAAATATATTTCAAATACAAAAAAATAATAAATAAATACAAAAGTAAAAGTAATGCATTAGTTGCGGCGGGGGCGCTCCAGTCAAGACTTCTGCGGGTATAAGGTATGTACTTATCTAAGAAATATAAATTTTAAATAATTGTAGTGGCTCGCAAGACTTCTTTACGTAATGGACTTTACATACAAGTTTTTATATTCCAATAGGTTTACCAATTAAGTTCTTTAAGATGCAATGATTTTTATCATATTCGTATATTTTACATTATAACAACATGACTTGACTTTCTGTACTTCACAAGTATTATTTCAGGATACCTATTCATTGTATTGTAGCTATCTCATTAATATCTAATCAGAATATTTATTGTGAATTGTTGTAATTCTTCATGCCAACAGTGTAGTACAGAGGTTCCCAAATTTTATGGCCACGGGACCCCTAGGAAATTACTTTTATGGCCAGGGAACCCTTAGGTAATTACTTTTATTTTATGGAACCCCAACACCAAATAAAAAATAAACAATTGACATGTAAACTAAAAAAATAAAGTTTTTTCTTACTATGATTTGCACATTAATGAAATGAAAGATACTGCAGTTTAATTAAGCTACAATAAAAAATATTTGAATTATTTTAAACAAATTGATGTGAAGAATAGAACTGTTTGACAGTTATAATAACAATAATTTTAAAGTTTGGTTTTATGTCCGATTGTTGAATGTGTATATCCAGAGCAGCATCCAATCTAGTCCTGAATTCATTTTTGTATATGTATAAACTGTAAAACCTGTTTTGCATCAGTATATAGTAACAAAAGGGAGCAGTTGAGCAAATTTCAGTTCTACCTATATTTGGTCTAAAAGGCAGGCGTAGTGCATAGAGAAAAATTGTATATGTATAATAATTGAATAGTACAATAATATTAACAAAATATATATTTAATATGGGTTCGCTGATATATATCAGTCAATATATCATATATAGATATAATATATCAATTGATATTTATCGTCAACACTAGTCAGGATCAATGGCGGGTCTCGAATGAATTTTTTCTACCTTTGCCCTGGTGCTATCCATAACCCATAAGTTCAATTCAGACTTTGAACCGGTCCCAAAAAAGAATTCATGGTTCTCCAACATACAATATGAACTGCATTTGGAATCTCAATTCCAATGTGGATATAAAACAAATAGATGAGGTTGAGATAAAGTCTGAAAGTCAACTGAACTGAGAGCCAGATGATGATGTCCCTCTTATAGTCTTGAGCCCGGGACCTGACTGAGATTTTAAATTGGTTATATTGACATAGATAAAAATTACTAAAGATTATAATTTAGTTGAATGCTGATTACGAGTAAGACTGATTATTAAACTCAGACTACAATTTTTTGTTCTTATTTTTTCTTTTGTTTTATCATAAATAAGTCATATAATCTAACTTTAAAGTTTTATTTAACAATTTTGACACATTAAATCCACTTACAGAATTAAATTCGCGTCTTTTTTATATACATGATATAATTATCGGATATACATCAAATATCGGATATTTTGGTATTTATTATAAATATCGGATTTTTACGAACCCTGATTTATATACATATACAATACATATAAACACGTATACCTAAATAATAAAAACTATGCTTCAACTGCCTCAAGAGGTCTTCTCATTAAGATTTAGGGTTCTTCAAGAAAGCTGTGAATAGGATTTTGCAAGTTGGCGGCGCACCCTGGTGTTGCAGATGTGGTGTCCATGGGCGGCGGTAACACTCACCATCACGTGGGACCGCTTGCTCGTCCGCCTATTTCCCTATAAAAAAGAAACTACATATTATAATATATATATTTAATACATATTATATACAATACGGGCTATTTAGGAATTGAGAAAATTGACAGATCTTGATTTATATGTGACCACCTCGGTGGTATACTCATTCCAATAAAAAAAAACTTGAAGTCGGTTCATATGTGCGGAAGTAACGAGGTAACATAAAAAAAAAACAGTCGACTTGAGAACCTCCTCCTTTTTTTGAAGCCGGTTAAAAAGTTGAGTAGCTGTTTACAAAGACACTACGTAATTCATTTTTATTCCCGAAGACTAAAGTGACACTTCATGTGTTGCTAGTTTTTGGCATTTTTAAAATAGTGATCTCCAGCAATTGGCACTAATCGTAATAAAGTATAAGATATTGTTTAAAAAGGTTTTTCTGCAAATCGCGTGGTGCTCGATCAAACTTGTGGGAATCGATAGAATAATAATTCATTACAATTAAAAATAATCATCTGGCAAAAGAGTGAATTTTAAATATTAATATTATGAAAATATCGTAAGTATGTTAAGTAATGACAATATCAGTATGTTACATGTATAACATGTATGTTACATGTAAATGACAGTATGTTAAGTTTATCTTCGAATATATTAAATGTAACAAATTAATTAATTAATATTTTCTTAGGTTTTCGCGATTACTATACATAGCAATTAAACAACTTTTAACGGTTTAAATCGTAATGTCAAATATACGCGATTTAAACCGTTAAAAATTGTTTAATTGCTAAATTAATTAATTAATGCTCTCAATACACACAATATACCTACAAAAAAAAAACATTAAAATTTTACGACTCAATAACCGATACCATAAGGACCACACTACGCAAATTAATTAGCAACATTTTTTTTCAAGTTTGACATTTGTATTTATCAATTTAGTCTCCGGGACTAAAAAACAAACTTGTTGAAATGTGTTGACAATACTCATGATTCATGAAGCACAATCTCGTTATTTTATTGTAGGAGTACCCACCATATCTATTAGGATTACAGTCAAGTTCCTACCTATGTGACAACAAAAAAAAACCTTTTCGTAATTAACTTTAAAATCAAATAAAACATACCGAACAACCATCAATAGAACTTTCAGAAATATTTTCTTGGGTCTCTCTTCCCTCATCAACTGATTCATTCAAATCTCGAAATTTTGTTGTCTCATATAACAGCCGGCGAGTCTTAACTTTAAGCTAGTTATCCATGAACTAAGAAGAATTCAAGTCAATCTGTAAATAACTACATGCAAAAAATCACGCATAAGCTAACATAGGTATAATAATAATTATTGCTTATTTCTACCATTATCGAATAATGCTAGGAATACGCATAATAATAATGTACTCTTAAAAATATACTTACATATATCAATAAATAGTCCACATTAGAACATAAGTTTCTGTGTAATTTAGCCGCGAAATTTCGGCGTCACAAATTGATACGATGCATGTGCATGTCGTCGAACGAATGAAACAAATCACAGTCGGTCGCGGGAGGAGCGGGGTGTGTCATGTCGCCACTCGCCATGCTATGCTAATAGTAATGAATGAGTCATTTATATTTAGCTAGTTGTTGAATTATTATTACTAATTACAATCACTTTTTGATTTTTTATTTACTATGGAATTATTGGCTATTATTAGCTGATACTTCAGATGGTCCAATGACAAATGAAACTAATTTGCGGAACCCTAGTGACCCTTCTGCGGAAGCCAAAGTTTAGGAATCGCTGTTGTAATATGTACAGCTTATATTTTATATTTTTGTGTTCAATAATAAAATTGTTAATACAATATGGCGCCTGTAACAAAAAAATCTAACTTAGAAGTTACTATTTACATAGGTGCGTAAATAGTGTCGGTACTCTTTTTTAATTAATTAGTTATATCATAGATAAATATATATAACGGAGGATTATTATCGTGCAAGTTTTTAGAAAGCGTGATGTCAGCATTGCTGACGTCACCATTATTCGCGTCACTCATATTCAACAGATAACGAAATAAAACAACTATACACTTGAAATAAACTCTTTGTTACAATCGTTTTATAATCAATACTTTTCTTAACTTATAGATTCAACTAAGATCTTAAGTCTACCCTTATTTTCTATGCAACAGTAAAAATAATTCGAATAGCAATATTTCAAAAAGCACTCACCAAACTACCGTTCTCAGCAGCTGCCACTTGAAAAGTGAGCCAACAACATGGTGGCCTCCCACCATGTTGCTTCTTTACAATCATTTTTAAACAATGGTTTTAATACGAATATTTCGTTATAGTTATTCGTGAAATAATTTTAAAACATTATTTAAACACTTATAAACGCAAATAATTTCATAAAATCACACGTGGTTTTAATCACTCATCGTTCAAAACAATCTCCAACGAACATTCAAAAAGCAACTATTAAAAATCAATTTAAAGAATTATTAATGATTAAATTGTGAGTGTGTTTTGTAAATTAAAGATTTGATTTATAATTAATTTTGAGCTAAACTTATTAATTTAAAGTTAACTTTTTGAATGTTCGTAACTTCTAAGGAAGTAAATACAAATGTTAACAAACTCATTTTAAAAATTATTTGATTTAGGTTAAAAAATGAAGCTTACCTATTTCATTGGTAATAAAATAGGTTAAAATTAATTATCATTCTTAAATAGACTTTATGTAATCAAACTTAAAATCTAAAATAAAAGATGTTGACTGTTTTGCGTCGACATATATGTAAAGAAAATGTATTTCTTTCATCTGAGTTTTGCGGCGCTCCGCGCTGTCGGTAAAACTACTCTTATTATGGTGTCGGTAAAACAGTGTGGGCGTCAAGTGAAGAGAATTGTTCTGTAGGTAGACAAAATTGTAAAATTGTAGGCAGACATAAAATAATAGATTTTAAAAAAGGATTGAAGATTAAACATTGTATGTCGTTTCTTTGAATATCAAAGCAACACCAAATAAGTTTGTTTCACTCCACAATCCTTTATATATATATATATATATATATATTGAAAAATTGTTACTATGACTGTGATAGGCTAAGCAGCGTTCACTGTTGCGCCCAATCTGGTTTCTGTCATTTGTGCATTTGTGTAGCATCTGTCTAATCGGTTTTTGAACTGGATCACCAAATCTGCGTGTAAAACGTTTTCTGGTAACTTGTTCCTCTCGTTAACTACACGATTCGATATAAAATGTTTATAGGGATTTGAGGTGGAAACACTACAGTCCAACTTAATTTTATGTTCTCTTAGACAGTATTTTTTATTTTTCTTGAACATTACTTCCAAGTTCATTACATCATAATTGGTTGGTCAGGATCTTAAATTTTCAATGTAAAATTAATAAATAATTAATTAATAAATGGGATTTTGTTTTAAAAGTAATTGGCTCCCCCAGGAATATTAATATTTTTTTCAGAATAAAAAGTATTCTTAAGTTTTTTTCCGGATTTTAGGCTACTTCTCTGTAAAATTTTATTGAAATTGGTCCAGTTGTTGTGAAGATGTAACTAAGAAACGAGAGAGACAAAACGGAAACCATATAACCATCATTTATTCTTTTTATAAAAATATAATTGTGTTATTCCTATGATTAACAACAAAGTTCTAATTTTCATTATTAGAGGTATATACTAGGTTGATCAATAAGTTTCTGGTATCGGATACTTTACATTAAATTATAGGAATGCATTCTATTTCATTCGAATCTCAAGTTCAGTAGTAGCCAGTGCCAAAAGAATTAAAAAAAAAACTGTCACCAATATTTTTTTTCGTTGTTTACATTTGGCGGGAATTTTCTTAGTGTGCAAAATGATGTAAATCGAAGTTCGTGCGGTGATTTTATAGTTCTGCCTGAATTTCTTTTTCTACAAAATGTGTTTTTGAAGAATTGCAGTCTACTTTGGGAGACCTTATTCTACAGTAGCATACTGGTGCGCGGAATTTAAACGCGGCAGAACCGTTGAACAAATTGTTAAAACAGATCGACGTGTGACTATTCATTTAGCTGAGATTATGAAGCTTTCGTTCGGGACAATTCAGTTCATTTTAACTCATACCTTAAAATTTAAAGGTTGGCCGCTTGTTGGTTCCTCGAATGTTAACAGGCGCACAAAAGAAAGCAAGAGTAGACAGTTCAAAGCAAAATTTGGTAATTTGGCAACCCAGGCCCAGAATCGTTTCGAATACGTTTCGTAAGCGTTGATGAAATGTGGGTTCACCATTTTGACCCGGAGACGAAAAACCAAAGTAAGGTGTGGCAAAGATCGTCCTCCCCGCCAGCCAAGAGATTCAAGGTCGCTGGCAAGATAATGGCCTCAGTCTTCTGGGATGCGGAAGGTATCATTATGATCGATTATTTAACTAAAGGACAGACAATAACTGGAGAGTATTACGCAACATTGATCAAAAAACTACGCGAGGTAATAAAAAATAAACGAGGTGGAAAATTGCGTGCCGGAGTGCTATTTCATCATGATAATGCATATGTGCATCGGTCTGATGTTGCAGGCGGTGCCATCCGAACGGCTGGGTTTCAGTTGATGCAGCATCCGCCACTCCGCATTCTCCGGACCTAGCTCCTAGTGATTTTCACCTTTTTACCAATTTGAAAACACACTTTCGTGGTATAAAATTTCACGGAGATGATGAAGTCATGTGCGCTGTAAAGTCTTTTTTCGATACCCAGGATCAAGCCTTTTTTTCCAAGGGAATTGAGCAACTTTCAAAACGTTATTTAAGGTGTATTAGATTAGAAGGTGATTACGTAGAAAAATAAATAAAATTTAGATATACGTTTCCTAAAGTTTCAATACTTTTCTAAAAATATATTGATATATTGTATCTTAGTGCTGATGCCATTGTAGATAGTGGAATTAGTATTTTTAAAGACTTCACAAATATTAGGTAGGTACTTTCATTCACGGGCGTCAAGTAAATACCATTTCGGATTTTTCGTTTTTCTATTAACAATCCTACCAAAATGGCAACTTTGTAGCGCCCCGTAATAAAAACGCAATCGTCCCGTCCGTCTCATACGACTAATCGCATCCAGTCTGAACGAGTTAATACAATATGCTCGCTTACAGAATTTTGCGAACGAATTCGCAACCCGCGTTCCGCCACACGCTCGCAACAGTTTAAAAAGTTCTTTAAAAAGGCATTCTAAGAGTGGTGATAGTCTAGGGTAATCTAAGGGTATTTATTCGCGATTCACATTCATGAGATCCAAGATCGAATTCCTGCCCGTACGGTACGGTAGAAACTAGATACAGTACTAAGTAACTAGATAAGTGAGGAAGCCCGCATATCCGAGAATCAAAATGTGTATCCTGGTGACTACTTGGGAGGTCTGTGCCGTGCAGTGGGTCGTTATAGACTAATATAGATAAATGCATTAGAATGCGTTGCTGTAGTTATCAGTGGATAGGCTCTTTAACAGCGCGGGTATGTGTCCGTGGACCAGTTTAGACTGGTTCTCTCACGAACGAAAGTGAGGTGAGTGGCGCTAGTTTATCGCACTAATGTTACCTCGTGTTACTTGACCACTGTTTCACTTTCCTATAGGCGGAAAGCGTGAAGCGTGGACCCCTCACATTATGTTATATGATGAGCGGGCGTTGATCAAGTAACATTAACATCAAGTAAAATGGGCGTTCCTAAAAACTTCTTTGATTCTATATAATATAAAAATGGATGTTGGTATATCTGAGATTAATCGACTTCGACACCGTTTGACCGATCACCATGAAAGTTGGCACATATACCTATGTTTTTTTTTTCATGGTTTCATTTTCACATGGTTTTTCATTTTATGCTATCCACTTTGTTGTAACTCGCCACTAGATGGCGCTACAGCAAATCAACTTCTATACCGTTCCACCGATCGCCATGAAAATTAATACATATACGTATTTGAGCACGGAGACTATTTTCGAGCTATCGACTTTGTTGTAACTCCACTAGATGGCGCTGCAGCACATCAACTTCTATACCGTTCAATCGATCGCAAAAATCATATCGACGGCAAAACAGAATAATTTGTGATTTTATATACAGAGGTAAATAAATATACACAGGCAAGACAACGTCTGCTGGGTTTTGCTAGTATCATATAAAGTCGGTTTTGGACCATAATCCTCAGTGCCAATTGAGGGATACACGTGCTCCCGATTTATTATAGGCTTGTATTTAAACGATCAGCAAAATATACTGAATCAGCAGAAAATCATGATAAACAAAACGAAATAGCCTATTTTTTAATAATTGAAGTATCAAGTTTCTAAGAATGTCATCAACTCATCACCGAGTGGACGGGTGAGCCGCTTCGCAGGACTTTTCTTTCATTTTTGTCACCTGAGGACCTAAAACTACGATTATCATTACTTTCTGTTACTCATTTAATTATTTCTCTTGTTTTTAATTCTGGAGCTTTCCGCGCGACGTTTTCCTTCGCTGTTGTGTTGGGGATAATTAAAAAAATCCGTATTTAATAAAAAAGTAGTACCTAACTCAATGGTACGGGGGCCGAGGGTTTGAACTCACGACTTCACAAATAAAATAATAATTATAATGTATTTATTTGTATAACATGGTACAAGCTCATATAATCGAAAAACGGTGTGCCGAACGGTTAAATTACCGAAAAATATTAAATTGTCAAAATGGTGAAATATAAAAAATGTCGCAATTAACTACAGTCATAATATTCGTTATAGCGCTTGAAGTGTTTCACAGCGCCCGTGTCCACACTCATAAAAGCAAGTCTCCTTTTTTAAGAAGTTCGGCGATAGAGTAAAATACATTCGTCAATAAAATCATTCTCATAAAATTTTATAGAATTTATTTGAAGGTAAGTCTATAATCTGTTTTGGAAGACTTGTATATTATTGATAACATATGGTGACAATTTCGTGTGAGCAATTTGTAATTAGATAAAATATGTCCCTATATCAAAGAAAGGATAACAATGATAGACGTTCTGCCACTCAAGGCAATTTGTAAGAGAATGTTTTCATGTCCAAAGGAAATTGAGTGGCAGAACGTCTACCATTGTTATCCTTTCTTTGATATAGGGACATATTTTATCTTAAAATTTTTACCGCTCCTCGAGAACAGAACAAAACAAAGAACGAGAGCCGACAGCAAATCCCCCTCGGTTATCACCGCTCTAATAATTACTTTTGATAAATTAAGTCACAAGAATTTTATTAAAAATAAATTAATTGTATTGTAGTTACAATATTCTTATGACTTTCCATGCAAATTTATATTCCTTATATATAAGTATGTTGGTATTAAAATTACTTGGATACATCACGGTACGTAATTATGCCATTATACTGTTTTTTTGCAAATTCAACCGGTTATAATATTTCATCGCGTGTAATTGGACTACTATTGGGAAGATAAAACTTTAGTCCATGATGGTATATGACCTTTATGCCTGACTTATTTATTACCCGCTCAGAGCAGAAAACATTTTTAATAAAGATTTCATGAAGTATGTTGGTAATTGCATTAATTAAAGTATCGGGGGTTCAATAAGTCTGAAATTACCAGTTATTTAATAAACGCTTATATTTAAACTAGCAGCAAAGAATACTGAATCAGCAGACAAATGAATTGTCAGCAAAACAACCTATTTTTGAATAGATAACTGAAGTAAACATTTTAAATTACTAAGAATGACTAAGTCATTACTAAGTCGACGGATTTGCTGCCTATTAAGTACTTTCTGATGCTCATTATTTCTCTTAGAAAATTACCATAACATAACACTATCAGTTTGTCTTCACTGCTGGATATAGACCTCTCCGATGGCTCACCAACACACGATCTTCTCATCTACCCACTACCGGTGAGTATGTTCAAGTTATCGGTCCATTTGGTCGTAGAGCGTCCTACACGGCGAAATTTAAAAAAATATTCTGTTCTACTCTGTTCTGTGCGATATTAAAAAAATCCTACATTAAATTGTGTTGTTTCACATCCATCAGTTATCTATTCATATTTCGTTGCATTCTCAATTAAATCACGAGATAGAGATCGGACGTGCATTGACCCTTCTGTGACTGCATCACTATTATGTCTAATGATCTATTAACCTTTCTGTCTGACGTGGGAAGAAGTAATTTTGGCCCGAATCACCCTATTATGCCAAAGTTGCTATGTCTTGTCGAAAATTAATCGCGATGACAAAAAAGGCACTTCTCCCAATTACAGTTTAATATGTCTGATTGAATAGTCACCCATGCTTTCGCAGACATAACCTGGGCACGATCAATTCGTCATTTACAATTGTTTAATGTCAATCTGTCTCAATCATAATGTTTGGACACAATTAGTTGCCGAGCACAAAGTAATTGTGCATTATTTGGTGGATTCTGAGAACTGACGAGTCTGTTCTACAATGATCGAGAATCAGTCGTTGTCAAAGACCACCTCCAATGTTAGAGCATGTCTCTATTTATCTTGAAACTGCGGAATTTCAAGTTACCATATCGTAATCAAAGTCTATAAGCCCATACCGGCAATACCCAGGTTCCTTTACTCACATAAAGTATCATATATTTATTAAGTTATCCAAGGGTGTGTAATGGTTTTGGCCTAGGTAAACCGATAGAGATTGTATGGAGATACCTATACAAGATTTTTTAACCGACTGGTAAATGTCAGGAGGAATAAACAATCGCCCGCAATATTTGATAAATATTAGTTTATTTGATAAATTTAGCCCTTCATTTATTGAAAGGGTTGCATATAGCTTCATAAGTAAATGAAGCTATATGTTACCATATTTATCTTTCAATTGAAAAAGGTCCGTTTAATATTAATTAAAAAAATTAGTGAATAATAATCAAAAAACGTCTAATTATTGGGCGCTTTTTCAAATGAAAAATATTGCTATAACTTCATTTACATATGAAGCTTTATGTAACTCTTCCAATCCGAAAAATCTTAGTTAGACAAATTCAGTGGTCGGATTTAGGTAGGAGTTCGGTATTAGGTAGCTTTGCGTTAGTAATTAAATTATAAACTGCTTGTCTGTTTATACGAGACGCACGCCACTGGAATTATCATACCTAGCTTCTTCAGATCAAGTTTCTTGGTAGCTACTGAATAAGCAATAATACGCCGACCCAGCCTGTAATGTAGGATGTATAACGTATGACTTGACTCACTTTCAGGTCACCTTTTTATAAATAAAACATTGCCCACATTTACAAATTAGACCTCGAATTAGATTTGCAAAATTTCTTCTTGGCGAAAAATGACAATCAGCGAAAGTCCCTTGATATCTATCTAACCTCCGGTACCAAATAATATTGGTAATATGCGTAAAGTACTTTTATAACTTAGATATTCTTATTAAAAATTTTAGTGTGACATATATACATTTGGACATTTGATTTAGGAAGTGTTCAACTTTGGTCGTCTCCTCAACACTAAAAATGCTTTCGTTTTTCTGAATTGATAAGATTTGATTCGACTATATTTTCTTTGATATAGTAAACGATGATCTTTTTTTTTTATCTTTTATTCTATGTCGTTTATATTTTGGAAACTCGATACATTTTACAAAACGCCTTTATAGGCAAAATTTGTAGCATGGGTGGGTTTCTTCAAGAAAGCTTTGAATAGGATTCTGCGCGGTCGCGTGTCGATGTATCTGTGTGCCGCATCCTACCTGGTGTTACAGGTGTCCAATCAGGGTTGAATTGTTTAAAACACAATCTAAATGAAACATGTTTTAAATTAAAGTGTTTTAAATTGTGTTAAAATGAATAAAAACTTGACATATTAAACATACCTACTTACTTTATAGCAGATGTTTTTTTTGTAATCAAGTATTTTTATTTATGCATTCTCCATTTCATATACAAATAGAAAGAATTCCGAAAAGGAGACTTTTAACCAAATTCTCAACTCAGAGTAAATAAATTGAATTTAATTACCACAAGTTTGAGATTGGAGTACTTTGTTTTGAATTCTTTCTATATGATATGGAATATATAGAGTATAAGTAGATAGACAACTATGAAATACTCTGTTTTATATATTAATAGAAAGCTTTTCTTTCGGTGAATTTTAAATTAAAACGTTTCCTTACATTTTTCATTAAATTTTCATACCTATTTTTAGTTCTACGACACGTTAAATACGAAATACCGATTAAGTTATAGAGAAAATATCAGGCTGTAATATTCTCTACCTTGCATTGAATTGGGGGAAACAGCTGAATCAATTTGGCAGTTCATTTTGTTATAAACAGTTGAGTTTAAATCCCCAATAAAGGGGAAATTACCTTACCTTTTATTTCTATTCGACGTTTGGGTACGGGTTACACAAACCGTGGTCACGAGTTCACTGAAGAGGTGGCTCCAAACGAGTAAATCAGCAATAGTCGAACACATCCTCAACACTGGAATTAATCACTGGATAGAACTCTGCACTCCAAAAATCCTCTCCACTGAACGTCACTATTATCTTAGGCTTGTACGTAAAGAAATTGAAATTACGAAATATAAAAAAAATCAATCGGGAAGATTAATATAAATTGTCGTCAACGTGGAATCCACTGATTAACGAATTTAAACCTTTACCGTTTACAGCGATTTACCGTCTCGTACGTCCGCGGACATTGTTAGTGTAATGTGTCGCAGCCTTCCCGAATGTGAAGATCAAATGTGGGTAGCTGATAAAACTGTTCACAGCTCACATCCTGGACAACCCTCTTCAGTCAACTCGTGATCACGGTTGGTGTAACCCGTGCCAAAATTACCGTAGACGAAAATTTATCACGAGTTGTATTTTAAACATGTTTGAAATAGTTTAAAATCCGTGTTCAAAATCAACGAAAACTTGATTTAAAACAGGAATACACCTTTATAATACTTTGAACTGTTTGTTTTGTAAATTAAAAAAAAATGTAAATGTAAATAATAATCCTTGTGTCTAATGACGACGGCAGCTACTTACCACCCCTCTTGCACCACTTGCCCGTCTGCTTCCTCTTCTGTAAGAAATAGTTTACTAACTTGAAGAAATCTTTAAAATCTGGTTTGCTGAAGCTCTTGAAAAGTATGGTAGGTATTTTGAAAATTACCTCATATATTTTTTAGTAGTAGAAAGAAAAAGAGAAATAAAAAATGAATGTGTTTCAAACATATTAATGATTTCCAACCTATCTAACGATAATAAAAGTGTTAAATATTAGTACCTAAACCAATTCGTCCAATACTCTCTTATTGTTATTTTTTATTTTATGTTTTGCAAACCTTACGTGTTTCACACATTTTTTCTTTGTTTTTGCCAATATTCCTATTGGCTTTCTCCTAAGTATACATGATACCTACGTGCAATATACTCGTATTTACGCCAAATGCCACCCGCTTAGTACGATGCATGGTGAGCCAGAGGGTGTAGGTTCATTACCTGTTCACGTATAAGCTATTTTCCAGTTTTATCTCCTGTTACTACTTGCATCTGCCTATATAGCAACATATCTGCCTGTTTGTTCAGTTAAAACTTTTTAAAATCCGTATATTTAATTATCTGGATTAACGTTTATGTATTAAAAAGTAGATTTATGGGAGTATGGGGATAAGATTCTCACTCTATAACTACGAGTACATAATAATAATATAACCTTTCTATTTTATCAACAACACACCGCTCGATGTAAACATGCCTCGGCCGACCGCTTCGATCGTATAAGCGTCGTTGCCAGCTGGCGTCGTCGGCCGCCATTACGTTGCTAATGTAAAGTCCGACAAGGAGCGAGCGAATCGATCGCGACCGGAACGACCGGCCCGACACGACGCACGTTGCCGATCCGTGCTACATGTGAGTCCGCGTCGATTTCTAGCGCAGTCAGTCCGCACAAAACTTCATGAAGACAGCAATGATGTTCAATGAGAGACTCGATTTAAAACTAATAAAACTAGTAAAAGACAATCCGGTACTGTACGATCAAAATAATATAAAGTACATGGACTTTAATGCGAGAGAAGTAGTCTGGCAGAAAATCGGAGATGAATTAAAACGGCCTGGTGAGTTTTCGTGATCCTATTTACATTTAACGACAGTGATATTTTATTTGTTATCGGTCTTGTGAAGTAACCAATACAATGCGATTAAAATAATATTTGTATAAGTATTACAATCAACGGTGAATGTAGTAGGTAAGGCATTAAGGTCGCTTCTGTACAATATTTTTCTTTATGATGGCAGATGAGCATACAGTCCATCTGATGGTAAATGTATAATGGACATACATCGTCCATGGACATATGCAATTCATGTCAACATCAGTCCAGATTGACAAATGTTGGCATGCCCCCGAATGCGCTGCCTTACTTTGGAGATATGGGAATGGATTTGGAGAATGGAGAGGAATAGGATAGGATGGGAATGGGCTCTGGCATATCTCACTCGCAAGTCACAACCGAAACACGTACCTACGTACATTGGGAAAATGGTATAAAGCGGGAAAGGCAGGACATTTCAAGGTAGTCTTTTATGACAGAGGGGTAACGTGGCCAGTCGAGTGCGCCCGGCGGCTGTGGGAATGCACCGTGATTTCTCCCCCTCCAACAATATAGGGCAGAAAGAGTGAATAAATAACTCTTCAATACTTTTGATTAGTTAATTATGTAATTTTAATGTTCTAATGTAAGATTTTGTTCGCAGCTGCCGATTGTAAAGCGAGATGGATTAACATACGGGACATTTATAGGAGGATATTGAGAAAAACTTTAAAAAATCCAAACCATCGCACTAAATTGTACAAATACGACAGGGAGTTAGCGTTCATGAAACCGTTCTACAGGGATATACTGGTTCAGAACACAGATTTCGAATGGGACGACAACGCGAACGATCAAACAGCTTGTGACGATGATGAGGATGATGGGCGAAATGATAGCGATGAATCTATGGACGAGAAGCCTATTTGGATGCTGAAAAGAACCAAGTCCAAGTCCTGCTCCATGAAGAAAAAGAGGAGACACCGTGAAGATGACGATAAACCGGCGGCATCTACAAGTATATCCGACACAATTGTTCCGCCAGATTTTGATTCTTCTGATCCAGTAGATGCGTTTTTACTAAGCATTGGTGCTACTCTAAAATCATTTTCACCGTATCATCTGAACTTGGCTAAAAGTAAAATATTTGCTGTCGTACAAGAGCACGATTTGCAACAAATAGTTGAGAAACAAAATCAGGAAAGCGAAATTGTCGATGTTAAGGTTACATCGGGTGATTCTATGTATAAGACTGGTTAGTTTGTAAAGCGAGGAAGATTGATATCTGTGTTCTTTAATATGTATGAAGGAATAAAGCTATACGTTTGCATAGATTTTAATTAGTTTTTAAGCACTGTAAGTTTGATATGGTTTTTATGGATACAATATAGGTACAATTATAGACTTTCTTTTAATATATTTTTATAATTACAATCAAGTTTATTTATTCATTTTGCTTCATATCATCAACAGTGGATACTGTTGGCCATGGGCCCTCCCAATGCATTAAGTATGAAATTTATTAATATTTTTACAGTTGTAATTCCACCTATAAACCATGAAGGTATTTTATGCGAGTGGAAAGTTTTTTTAGTCAATAAAAGTCAACAATCATTATAGTCCCATCTAATGATTTTTTATTACCTTTCGGTGTTGCATTTTGACGCCAGTCTAGTTCTTCTGACGTATATCAGTGCTTGCATAGCTTTGAAGAAGAATAATGCGATACTGATAAAACTGTTTATTATGTAACGTACAAGCTGATTTATATTCTACATTAATATTAACACTGAACACACGTCAAAACAAATTTAACTAACAGAATTCTCTGATCAAATGTATATCTTGACTATCACCAACTTCAGTTTTAAAATTCACTGTATTTATTAAAGAGGAAATGTGTATTTTCAAGAGGTAAAAACAAATCTGACGAGTATCCTTTTGGATTCCCAAGTTACCTATACGTTTTGTTTGTTCCGTCTCGTCAGCTTGTAGATCAGCGATTCCCAAACTATTTTGGGCAACAGACCCCTTTTCCAAAATGAACTGATACCTCAGACCCCCATAGCCAAATTACTTTAAAAATCCTATCTCTAGTTTTTTTCCTATTGATACAAAATACTTACGAAATTAAAAACTTTGCGGTTGGTTAAGTGAGTAAACTTGGCATCATTTTCTCATCAAAATTTAACAAAATAAATAGACATAAAATTCAGTAAATATCAAGTGTAATTAATAATTATTAATACAAATTACGTAAAAATACTTAGGTAGGTAATTATTTTTTGAAAAATACATTAAAATCGCAAAGTAAAGATAAAATTTTACTTTGCCATCTTAGGTCGATTTTTAGACCTCGTCGACCCCCAAAATCAGTTTTCGTTTATGTCGACCCCCGGGAAACCCAGGAAACTTTAGGAATCCCTGTTGTAGATGTTAAAACGCCAAGGTATTGTTCAATTTTATGATGTACTGTGTGTTGTGAGAATCAAAGTAATTATTCCTTTTTGTAGAGTACGAGAATTTTTGAAGAATGTTTGGGTACATAATAATGGGTAATAATGTTTGGTTCCGTGAACTAAATCGTATCCTACGATATAAAGAAAAAAAAAAGAAAAAATGGAATCCCTACACGAACACAATTAGTTCGCTTTTTGTTGTGGGTTTAAAAATAACTACACCACTAGATGTTGTGTGTGACCGATTCGTTCGTTGGACTTATTGTCAGTAAAGCAAGGCAAAGTTTCTATGTAGCGCTTCGACATACATCGTAATTTTTGTTTCAGCTGAAGAATACTTATATTTTTTCTGTTTAAACTTTAGAGAACTGACCAGCCTCGTGCGAGCAATTAAAACAATAAAGCGTATTGCGTGTGGAGTTTGTATCGCATATTATGAAGTCTAAGGGTCGTTTCCAGTAAAGTTTATTCTTAAGAGCAGGAGGCTCATGAAAACTATATCGTGGCGAGGACCTGTTGGAAACTTGTAGGGTTTCTGCTCGTATCAGACGCGTGTCGGTATGACAATACAGTGACGTAAGTGAGCGGACAATTCGGCTAGGCTTTTCGGCGGGGCCCCCACCAGCTCGTTTTGTTTACAAGAGCGACGCCCGTGGCCGGCACTCCGCCGTCGGCCAGCACGCGGGACGCGACGCCACCACGCGCTCCACATTACCGGCGTAATACCGATTGTCAAGTGACGCTCCCGCGGTGCTCAAGCCCATGCGGACACTGTACCGGTTCGCAAATCAAGCTCAACACGAAACTGGAGCTATAATAGACCTAGATATAAGTTAGCCATCAAATTCGGGACGTGGAATTCCTCCATCACTTGTGTGCTCAGGATCTGTATTTCGCCGAAAATCATCGTAAGTCGCCTTTTACTTTTTAACTTTTGTGTTACAAAACTAAATGATATGTGGACGCTTACTGGCTGTTACGAAATGTATGCAAATGTTCAGTTTCTAAACTAGAACGCAAATCTTTGTCCAGTTTCTCGACTGTTTAGTAAATCAAGCACCTCCACTATATGGATAGGCACTTGATGGTCGTAATTTTTATGTCACTTGCGTTCTTTTTCGAAACCAAACCGGTTGGGATCTTTTTAAGTTGGTATAATAAAATTACCATATCAGGGCCAGGGATCCCGGTGCACGTGTGTTGCACTACAGGTATATGCGTTTGTTTCACATTTAGGGGAGCCGCCTCACTGGCAGGACATTGGTACAATGTGAGTAGCATGGAAGAAAAAAACGCTCGGCGATGTGATGAATGATATAAATATAACACATGTTAATTAGTTTTTAGTAGATGTTAGGAAACTTTGTCGGTTTCCATATTTTATCTGTTATTGCTACATGTTAATAACGTTAACTTTATCGATTTCTGGGATTGGGCGTAATTGCTCAACGTTTTCTTTTATTCTACACCTTCCTTTACACCGACGGTGCAAGCGCCCCTGTAGTTTCATTGGTATTATGCATTTTATTTATGAATCTTTGAGTCTATCTTCGTGTCTATTTTTACCAACTGCTGCGTTCTGTAAGTTGTACATTTTATCTTTTTGATCTATAAATATTTGTATTTCGCAATCGTTGTTTACACACTACAATCTTTATATCTTGTCCTTTTAACTTATCCTATCATTAATATTTGTATCGAATGTAATAGATGTAATGGTACTACATACAAGAAGTTTTATATCTACAGCTCATAACACTTCTAATAACTTCATAACACAACACAATGAGTATAACAAGAAACCTAAGTTATTAAAACATTTGCTACAATATTTTTATCACTCTTTTTAATTCCTCGAGGATTACGTACAGATACATTACGAAAACATTGGCCATCGGCTAATCCGGAAATACCCGAACGTCTATGCAATAGAGTATGCAATTAGAGGTAATTCATAGACGTGGATGACGTGCGGGTGTTTCCGGATTAGCCGATGGCCAATGTTTTCGTAATGTATCTGTACCTACGTTACTTCTATCAACGTTGAGTTATTTTTCGCGTTTTGTTCAGTGTACAGCAAGGTTAGTATTAAAGAATTTACATTTGCTCTTGCTAAGAAGAGATTTCAGTTTTCAAGTTCGAATGAGAATGTTTATTTTAATGAAATTTGTTCTCGAAAAAAATATTTCATTATACTTTACAATTGGTTTCTGTGCATTCTGAAATACATAGAAACGTATTCCATCCTTCCCTAAATATACCATTATTTGTTATTACCGCCACGCCACCCTTCCCACCGACCTCTAGACACTTGACCTTTGTCTTCATGGCTTCCAACCATTATTGTAGTGTAACCTATGTACGTTATTAACAATGACGTTTTAACTTTTAGGCTAAGGAAAACGTTTTTAGGGATATTATCTGTTGTTATGAATTGAAAATGTAACATCTTTTACATTGATGTTTAAATTTCGTTCTGGTGACACAAGAGTTCGTTAGCGTCGCACTTACTTACTATTGATAAAATGCCACATCACTTGTAATGTTAATGAATCAGTGAATTTTGTTTGAATATTTAAAAAAATCCATTGCACATTATGGTACAAAAGACGAGCTTAATGCCTCAAGATATTCCTTACCAGCTAACCTTTTGATCAGAGAAATACATTGGGAGGTGTGATGAGAGTTATACTTATTATAACTTTAAACGACAAACAGAATAAATATTTTAGCTATAAATACCTATATACATGATGAATACATACATATTTATCATGTAATATATACATATATATTTATATTTATACAAAAAGTAATGACAAAATGTAGTGATTCCGTAGCCTCCGTTTAAAAGTATTCTTGTTCGAAACCTTTCTAATGTCAGTGGGATCGCGTACCAAAGTTTGACTGCTTTTTTTTTTTTTTTTATATATAGAGAAGAGGGCGGACGAGCAAGCGGTCGCACGTGATGGTAAATGTTACCGCCGCCCATGGACACCTGCAACACCAGGGGGTATGCGGGCGCGCCGCCGACCTTGCAAAATCCTATTCACAGCTTTCTTGAAGAACCCCATGTCGTAGTTTAATGGGAAGACCTCTTGAGGCAGTTCGTTCCACAGCCTACGGGTGATAACAACCCGACATGGTAAGAAAAGACTTGGAGAAGAGAATTGTCGACGGAGCGAAGTAAACGGTTATGAGTATCATTCAGAAAACGAAAAATAAATTTCAAATAATCTGGGCAACTTCAATTGAATAAAATGGAAAAGAGGGTGCATAAATAATAATGAATGGGTGCAACAGTGTTTTAATAAAAGCGGGAACTGCCAATTATAACTGATTAGCACTTAACGGGATTAACTCCAAACTTAGTTGACCACTCAGAGATACGGCATGAGTCACAATTTAACTCATCCACTGCTTTGTTCACTTCATCGGCTTCAACTTGAGCGTAAAGCTGTACGTCATCTGCATTGAGATGCTAAGAGCATTTGAGATGTTTGGTAATGAGGTTAATAGATACACAAAACAGAAGAGGAGAGAGTATACCGCCCTGTGGTACGCCAGAGGCTAATCACACCAGTCAGAAATGGACCGATCAACACGAACCGTCTGTTGGCGACCGCGAAGACAGGACGAGAACTAATCCTGAGTCGACGAAGAAAATCCAACATGAGCAAGGATGGCAAGGAGGATGTCATAATATGTATAGACACGAACTCTCTTTTGTATACAATAAAAATAGATAATATTGATAGTTCCGTGATTACAAGACATTTAGTCACCTGATGCTCCCTTGCGACTAAGTCAAACATGGCACAGTTCTGTCGCGTTGTTTCAAGATTAAATACGACATAATATATTGGTGTTTTTCATGTGCGTCTCTTCCCTTTAAAGGGTCAGAATTCAAAGTGTATAAAATATCAAGTATCCGTCTCTGTATCTATTTTCAATTTTGATTCTGTAAGAATTGTAACAATACAATAGCACGCTCAAAACCCGTGACTGTGTGGCCTGTCAAATACCAACTAACTGTATAATATTTTATTATTAAATTATACCGTCCTTTGCAAACTGTTTGCGACGGATTATGGCATTTCGGCAAACAGTGAAGTTTTGTAATGCTACATAACAAAATATGCATGTACTTATTATTAAATAAGTAAAAAAAATTGCTAATCTAATTCTGGATTTGCTTACTTCCTTTAATACTCGTTGTTATTTGGGACGTGCTTAATTTTCAGGATGACTTGATCCGCTTGAATATTTATTATCGAATGCTACAAATGGCTCCACGAGGGACAGGTCCTCCACCTTCCCATAGTCCAGCCAACCTTGTGGCTATTCGGACCGCGAGGAGCGCACCATACTTGCGTTCACTCATAACTCTACAAATTCTGTTCCTGTCTCTATATATCAACCTATCCTCTATCTGGGGCTTGACGACACATTGACAAGAGCTCCGGCACCGAGCGGCTAAATTATTAATTGCTCTTTATTGCTACAAACGTCTATAATATATTGGAATATAAATATTATCGCAAACACAGTTGTAATTAATCGTTGACAAAAAGAGCTTTTGTCAATTGTGTTTTGTCAATGCAAAACATAAGCCTTTACAGATTTATATTATATATGTAAGATTATGTATGTTAGTTACCTTAGATGGCTGTCAAGCTACACATATATATAACTTGTGATATTTTATTATCTTATTTGAACCATTCTTCCCAAGAATCGCTTGAAAGATCAAAAATAGGTAGGTACCTACTTAAAACATAGGCATGTTTTCATATTACGTAAAAGTATGTCGAGGCGACATATAATTTATTATAACTGGAATATCAATGAAGTGTTATGGCCGTTTGAGCAAATCGACTGAATCTTTTAGTAAAAATGGAGATAACCCGTAGTTGACGTGTTGCGATATCGTTCGTTGACCATTTACCGCTCGTAATCATTCATTGTTGGTTTAATAATTGTAGATTATTGGAGATGTATACATACAACGTGTCACTGAAATAACGCCATGGTATCCACTTTAAAACATATAGAAATGTTCTGGCGAAAAATAAAATTATTTTTAGGAATAAATTAAAAGTTACAAACTTGTAAGGTTTTGTTGTTCTGTCGAAAACGTTCATAGCGCTTATTGATCGGACCGAGCGCCTAGGGAGCGCGCGTGACGCGGCTCAGGCGACATGTTCTATTTTAATTATATCTACTATAAATCATGAAAAAAAAACTTGTAAAAAAACTGGTAGAATCTATTATACTCTCGATAGTGAACAACATATTTTCAGCGTTTGCGATTTCAGTAATTCATTCTAGAGTGCAATATCATGTATACCTAAGTATTTGACAGATGTGGAACAAACGTACTTGAGATAAGTGAACGGGACACTTATCTCCGTGTGCTGACTTCTCGTATGTCCCTTAGCAATAAAGAGTAATTAATTAATTTACTCTAATTGATTTAGTACACCAGAAATTTGTAGTACAAATTGTCACCTTAAAATATACATTTTATCAATATACAGGCCGAATCTTTCTTGAAACCTAAATCCCGATACCGGGTTAATTGACATGGAACGTTATGAACTATTTTGGGAAATAACAAATTTTTCAGGCTTTGTATTTAGCAAATTATGACAATTTGGTAAAAACTAAACAAAAAACATGACTTTTATTACTTTATTTTAAAAATGAGATGTTAGATCATGTTTCTACAGAATCTTAATCTTAACCAAAGTTAATAAATCCATATTGACAATAGGGATAACTAATTTGTTCAGATAACGTCACAATATGTTCTATGACTGCATCATAGACTCGGGTTACTTCATAACAGTCTATAGTTCTAACTTTTTTAGATTTTGATATTTTTTAGAACATTAGGACCACTACGGTAATTGAATGGCTGATGTTGTATGTGTATATGGATATCTGTATTAAATTGTACATACAAATCAAATACGTTAATAATTATTGCAATAGCATTGTCTATGGCACAGATAATAGATTTTAGATTTTAAACATAGCATAGACTCTATGCTATGTTTAAAATGCGTGTCATTTAGCAGATTGCGTCTATTTCAAACAAGTCTGTAAGACTTATAACTGTAACCAGCCCCTTAATCGTTCACTGCTGGACATGGGTCTCCTTGTGCACATTGTCTTGTGCACGAGAGATGTATCACCTATACAGGCAAGCTGGTCAAACGGCTTGGCGAGTCCATTCTTTTAGAGTTGATGCGACTTTCTGCCGGGAACCCGAGAACTAAAGTCGAGTTTTACTTTGATTACTGTAAAAATTGTGTATTGTGGGATTTGTGGTTTCATAGTGATAGTTTGTTAAACTTCAAAGTGCTTAATGTTAGTGCATAAAGTTTGTGATAATTAAATAAAAGCATGAGACTGCATTTTTCGTGTACTTCCAAGGAGTCCATCTCTGTCCTCAGTGAATCTACTATCACTTTACCGAGCGACTTCTACTTTGACGAAATTGGACAATGACGCGATAAAACCAATTGCTATGCCAGTGTCCAAATAAATTATATATACATTATATATAAAAAAATGAATAGAATGGGTGTAGTCCGTTGGGAGTCGTGGTAGCCGCATTGTTGTACCCTAGTCACGTTTTATGACATCCACAGGAAAAAATGGGTTGGTGGTCTTCTAACGCCGGCCGACATCACTCGATACTTCATGTGAAAAAGTCTAATAGTTCTAATTCCTTTAATATTCTTTTAATAGTGTAGTGGAGTAGTCAAGGGGACATTGTTTAGAGCTTTCTGTCAGTCTCTCTATATGTGCCAACTATGGGTTATGCACAGTAGCATGAGGATACAGTATAATAATGCATTCCGTGTCCTCACGAAGCTGCCGCGGTCCTGCAGCGCGTCGGCCATGTTCGCCGAGGCACAGATGCCCGACTATTTTTCCATTATTAGGATACGTGTAGCATCTTTTTGGAGCAGACTGCGGTCAACTGATAATGCCATCTTAAAAGCCGTAAGTGGCGACTTGACTGGCAGCATTTTTAAACATTGGTTGTTCGTCCACTGGAGTGTTAACGTAAAATAAGTTTCGACGCCAAAGTTATTGTTATGATTATATACCTAGTTATAATTAATGACTTTTTAATTGCATTTATTTACTGTTTTAATTTTTTGTAGTTTATTTTATATGAGTTTTTTATACCTTTAATAAAGATTATTATTATCTATTAATTCTGATATCGTTTAAAACCGATAACAACTCCTGACTTTCTTTGTACAAGAGTTTATACTTTAACGACACCCGAGGCCTAGTTTAACTGACTATGAAAGTGATTAAAGTTTCGCTTTCATTAAACTCGTTTTTATAACTATGTACTCGATATTAAATAATTGTTTCTATTAATTGCGAGCTATTAAATACTCGTACTGTTTAGAAATGCAAAACGTTTCCTTTTGATTTTTAAATATCTAAAAAGGTTTCTTTTAAATCTAAAATATTATCAAATTTAAGGTTATGCCATAATTTGTTATTGTTTGCAGAATTTAAGGAAAACATGTTTTCGAATGTAGACACCGTGATTGTTATCAAAGTGGAAGACGGTAGTTTTTACGATTTGGTGAAATATTAGTATTAGCTCAGTCGGCGTATGCCAATGATTTCGAAGTTTTAAGCACTTCTAACATCGCAGGTACTTTTACTTAATTGTATAATTTCAAGCCGTTTTCAATAAGGTTTAACTTCTAGTATTAAAATCTATTAGATGTCGTCTAACATCGCATTTATACAGTGGACCACTAATTTATAATTCATTCTAGTAAGGAGAAGTTCTCCTCGCGTCGACTCAGCCAATAAACCTTAACCTAGTTGCGCGCCGACAGAGCCGTCTTTAGATCATACAATTATACAGTAATATGAATATTCCTTTCAGCAGAAAGTAAGAGTTGTAGTGTCTCAAACAAATGAAAGTAATCCACAAGTGGCTTGCTTGCGTTAGTTTCACTCTCGACCACGTTGACTTACAAAGTAATCTGTAACTTCTCCTATTAACTATTTAACTCTTGAAATTTTCGTTTGTATGTAAATTCGTCAAGAATGGTCAATGTCGTGTTGTTTCTTGTACAGGTCAGTAAAAGTGGTCACACTGAAAATTGTACGTCCGCCAACATTATCCGTCATACTCGTACGTATCTGTGTCACAATTTGTCAATGTCCTTTGTCATCGTTTATTTAAGTAGGTAACAAGATTTTCACAAATGTTATGCATTTGTTTTACTCCTGTTTTCAAATCTACCGTCAACATAACACGATTTATCGATTATACTGAAAAATGTAATAATCTATGAAAATAGATACTTATTTATCTGTCTCTGTAACATTTAGATATTACGCGTATCTATATTTTACATTTACCTACGATTATGTTTATCATTAATCCAGTATTTGGTTTGTTCTTTACTGTTAAAGAATCAACATTGGTATCTACGATGTTAACATACTCGTATCGTAGCGAAGTGCTTCTCATTTATGGATAGGCTATGACTGGACTTGATTCAATAATTCTATTTTGTAAAACTGGTTTTATCCAATCGTATACCTTTTCCCTCAACCAATAGAGAGGCAGTATGGGATTATACAATTATATTTCAATCATCCGTTCTTCCCAATCTATTTTTCAAATCCTGATTTCTAAATCTTCAAAGTAAGACAGACATGTCAACTTAGGCATATTTGATTGAATCACCATGTATCATCAGATGTCTATGGACGACAATAAACGCTTGCCGTTATTCAGACTGTGATAGTTTTATGATAGTTTACTCATTTGCCACCTTCTGTCTAAAATATATTGCACACATGTGCGAAAAAAGCGAAATTTAATCAAATGCAATTGCGTACGAGGGAGAAAGTTATGTTGTATGGACGGCGCGGGCGCATGCTTCGGACGGATTTACGCGATGATGACGTGCGAATTGCGAAAACCTGTGCGGAAAAACTGCTGCTGTGTTGATAAACGTATTTTTTGTTTGAATTAATAGGTGTGATGGCGCCTCATGTTGCGTTGTTACAGCACGTAAATGAAGAAAATGGCGCTGATACGCTTCGCTTGTAGCATAGTTTAATAATAGTTAAGGTTACGTAGGCACAAATTAACCTAATGAATGTACAGGAAAATCTGTGAACCACGTGATTTTATTATTTATTGTTTGCTAGATAAATCTGATGTAAGAAATATAACTTTAATAATATCAAATGCAATAGAACTGAACTACTCACACCTTTGCTCTAGTGTAATATTACCAAATAGCAATCAGCACGTGTAAGTAGAAAATTGTTTCAACACGACAGCCTTTTGAGGGCACTTGAACTAAAAGCTCCACTTCATTCATAGTCGCGCTGAAATTGAAAGAGAAATTGGTGTCATCATCGAATTCGCCCATACAGCGAGCGCGGTGGACTGCACGCCCGGTGCCGAAGTAAAAGTGTTCCAAAAAGTGTAGGTACGTCGCGAAATTACATTGCGTTTTCGCCGTAACCAGGCCACTGATGTGGGTCGAGTAACAGCTATCTGTTAGAGATACTTTTTATTTGTTTCATCTGACATCCGCCGGTTGTCAAGCTGTAAAGTTCAAAGTGGTTGGGTTTTTTAATTGACACTCAGTCGCCGTATGATCAGCGGATGAAGGCGATGTATTGTGACTTGCACCCATAAGCTGTACGTTACTATATCATCGTTCGATCAGCCATCTGCAAGTCCTCGGTACACTTGGCTGGAGTGCATCTCCATTTTATCTTAACATAGATTTGTTATAAAAAGTCTAAACAACTGAAAAACTTGGGATTAAATTTGCTTGTGCTTTAAAATTTTAGAAATGTTTCATTGATATAGTGTCATTCATAACAGATTACACGTGTCTTGGATAGTAGTGATACTTCTAAAGTGCCGTTTTAGATCTTCAATTGATAACGGTTATTGTTACGTCGCTGCCATTCTAGTAATTGATAGTGGAATTGAAAATAATTTAATAATTTTACCGCTCTATCACACCTCTTACTCTTTGCAAAGCGGAAACAATTTGAACTCCTATTTCCATTCGAGGACTCGCTTCTCTATATTAATATTTAATTTAATTTATATCTTCTCTCTTAAGTCTCCAAATATCGCCGGTGCATCCAGGGCGTACCACTGTTTGTCATTATTGACCGATGTTGGCATGTATCGCGGTTGTAAATAGGCGACAGTACCTATCTACTAGCCTGCTAAATTCTTTCTATGTAAAAATGTGTTCGTAATATTGAGAATAAACAGTGTCGTCATTGACCTTGCCAGTGAAATGCCGATAAGGGGTTCGTTGGGTTTTGTGACCCGCAGATAACCCTGTCGTTGTCGTGACCGGCGCGCGGCGGTTGGAAAGTATTTTGTCTTCATGAGATAACTTTGAACTTATAAACTGAAACGTGAATTTAATTGTACATAGTAAAGTGAAATTTACTTACAATTTTATTCTCGTCTTTATTTTTATTAGCCGGCATTGATAGAATAATAGATAAAATAGAATAATAGGCATAAAATAGAATTACACTAATAAAGTGAATTCGAAGTTGTTATTAAGGCTTCGTTTGCACAGGCGGTAAATTAAAACTGAGCTTAGGGCTCTTTAGTTCGGGAGTGTTAGTTTTTTTAATTCACTTAAATGAGTGGAATGAGCCGACGGTCCATCTTGTGGTAAGTGGATGCTTTTGGACATTCGCGATACTTACGTCCCCGATCGATTTGACATTTGGGAAAATAATGTTTTTCCCGCAGAACGTTTTAATGGTCCATTGACGACATCAGCGCTTTTAGTCTGTGACCAACACTCGTTTTTTATCGCTCTTGGGAACCAAGACTATGATTATAATATATCTATTTTTTTAAACGTCTATATTGAAACAAAGTAGACAAGATTCTGCATCAATCATTCTATAACTCTTCTCAATTCGCATATCTAACTAGTTTTAAGTCGTATATTTTCGGTTGTTTATACGTAAGAATCATATGCTTGCTACCTTTATGGGTCTTTGGTTTTAAATAAATATTTGAAAGTGCATATGTCCAAAAGGAGATTTAATAAAAGTGTTTTATCTCAAGGAGTAAAATATTTACTTTCGCTAAAAGCTGTAAAAGCTTTTTTCAAAAAAATCCCCAAACAAAACGAACATCCCGTTGAATTTTGTATAATTTACTTTTTATATTTTATTTGATACTTCTGTAACTAAAAAATATGAATTAAATATGTTTGAAAGCAGCGATAAAATAAATATGGAATGTTATGTTAACTTATAATAGATAAGACGGAGTCATATATATTTTTGAATAGGCTTGTAGAGATGTCACCTAATTTATCACCGTGGTTTGGTATCTATTACTTCACGGTTTACATTTCTCAGCTTACTATCGTCTTGTTGGATAAGTAAAATATATTGTGACTTGTCCTGCGTTGTCTCAGGACGGCGGTGTATTTCGTTTTGTCGCCGTGGTTTTTATCAGAAGTTTACAGCGACGGCGCGGCGTGTTTGTGCGGGCGCCTCTTATTTGTGCAGCTTAATGCAAGCTCCTACCGTCGACGTGAGAGTAAATACTGCAGGCAATTTATACAAAAGATTTCTTCCATTCTGTTGTTGGGTACAACAAAACAAAAACAGTCACTTAGCCACACTCGGTAGATTCTTTTGATTTTTAAACACATATTCTTTTTATAACGTTATCTTACTCCACAAAAGATAGACCCGCTCTGAAAATGTTTTAAGAAGCGTCTAATGAACCTGATTGGTATATAACCTGTTAGATACTGTGGTTAAATACTGTTCTATAGGTGTTTGTTTTTTGTGGTAAGTTGGTTAGAATTGAACAAGACCGTTATTACGTTTAGTCACATATTAATTAATAAATACGTCACGCTAGAATTAGAATTCCTAGGATCCTAATCCTAGTGTCACACTAAAATAGGGTAAATACGTCACACTAGGACCACATAGGGTCGTGGCTCCAGGGATACAAAGACTAATTAAAACTATAGATCCCGCAGAAATCTTTGTCTTTAAACAAACCTTTATCCGTCTGATCCAATCAATCCTTTCACACAGGTGGTACTAGGGTATAACCGGCTCGATAATTGGCTGTCAATAATAAACTGTTTCTCACACACCTTTGTGAATTAATGGGTCCTTTAAACGCTATTAATATATATACTCACGAAATTACGTATATGTCTTGATAAATTGTTTATAGTTATTTCTACGGACAATGTAAGTATTATTATGAATTCCATGATAAAGTAGTTTTTATGAAGTCTGTTAATTTTAGTATAAGTTGTCTAGAACATCCTTTTAATTAACATATGGTCCTAGTAGCTGAATTACCGTGCTGTGGTATAATGTAAGGGCCGGCGCAGACCTGGCGAAGCGCAGCGCGGTTTTCATTAACAAACAACTTTGTCGACATTGGAATAAAATCAAAAATTCACCAACGCACCTACCAGTCTTGGAGCGCGTTAAAGCGGACGTGGGCGCAGCGCTTATGCGATTCGCCTAGTGTGTGCGGTGACTTGGCGCCTCGCTTCGCCAACACTGCGCGTCCTAAAGGTTGATGGAAACAATATCAAGCCTGTATAGGCGTGGAAGCATGACCCATCTTATTGTTAACACTCTGCGTGACAGTACAAAAAGACTAGGACTACAAAAGGAGGCTCCTCCTTTTGTCGCAGAGAGTGATTCGCTAAACAAAGAAACCAGCTCCTCGCCACAGGTGTAGGTATTAATAGTCGTTTGTATATTACCTCACACATAAAAATCACCAAATAAAAAAAATAAAAAATTACTGACGGCCTAAAATCTCAAATTGAAAAACATTTGTTACGGTTAAAAAAGAAACACAACGCGTAACGAATGTTGCTCGGACGTAAAAGGAACAGGATGCGCGATAATTTTGTTAAAATAAAAAGATTATCAATAAAAACGTGAACTACATTTGATGTTTAGAAGTTGACCTTTGTCGTCGTAAATATTGTATATAAGGTCGGGGAAAAAGTTTCTTCGTATTTTATATACAAATTCAAGACATTTTTTTTTAAAGTTTAATTACATTTAATTATAATATATATATGCCGTTTTGTTCTATAACTTGTTGCCATCTTATAGGTAGTGACATGATCCCGTTGTTCTAGAAATTTTGGGATTCTTGGTCAAAAAATTGCGACAAGTAATTTTGACAGTCCTCTCTTGATGTTAACTTTACACTACCTAAAGAATTTTGAAGAGACTGAAACAAGTGGAAATCTGAGGGCGCAAGGTCAGGGCTATATGGTGGGTACATCAACACTTCCCAACCAAGCTCTCTCAATTTTTGCTGAGTGGCCAAAGATGTGTGTGATCTGGCGTTATCATGATGAAAGATTACACTCTTTCTGTTGATCAATTCAGGGCGTTTTTCTTAATTTCATGCAGTAGTCTCATTAGCTGTTGGCAGTAGAGATCCGAATCGATGGTTTTGCCCGGCGGTAAAAGCTCATAATGAACGATGTTCTTCTAGTTCCACCATACACACAACATCACCTTATTATCACCTAATCCGGGATTCGCCACAGTCTGTGGAGCTTGGCCGCACTTAGACCATGATCTTTTCCCCACGTTCTTGTCGTAAGTGATCCACTTCTCATCGCCAGTGATCAATCTTTTCAAAAATGGTTCGGTTTCATTGCGTTTTAATAGAGAATCGCAAACGAGTACACGGTTGATTAGGTTTCTTTCAGTGAGTTCGTGTGGTAGCCAAATATCTAGCTTTTTTGTGAATCCAGACTTTTCAAATGAGTCAAAACTGTTTTGTTGTTAATGCCCAGTTCATCAGCAATGTCGTAACTACTTATATGCCGATCTTGTTGCACTTTTTCACAAATGGCATCAACTTTATCGGTAACAGGGCGAGCGAAGCGAACTGCATCTTTAACATTAAGATTTCCTGACTGAAAACGCTTAAACCAACTTTGTACTGACACTGCATTAGGTCTATAAACGGCACAAATTTTTTTCGCGCCATGTGTCGCATTTTTCCCTTTTTGTAATATAACTTTAAAATGTATCGAATTTATTCGTTAGATTCATTCATTTTCTTGGCCAGGAAAACAATTGAAAAATGGCGGGAAACAGCTTTTTATTTCCTTTTTTTAAATGTTATCTTTTTAATGGTATCATAACCATTCAAGTACAAACAGTTCAATCAAAGATATTGGATCACAACTTCATACATACAAAATACGAAAAGACTTTCTCCCCGACCTTATTATTATATCTAATCAAGCAACATCCTGTTACCTCCGATAAACTGTCGTTTAAGCTAGAGAGCATAAGAAACTAATATGTACTTGAAAAATAATTACCCTATCCCTTCCGGTAGGTTCACGTCAGTGAAAACCGCAACAAAATTTGTAATTGGAGAGACCAGCTAGAACAAACAGATACTGCGTAGAAATAATAGAGATATCAATAAAACCTTGCATTGTTAACAGTATATACGAGTATAACAATAAATACGAGTACAATACCTAAGTAATTTTGTTTTCGAAGAAATTCATTGAATCATTCACGCGAAGTGATCGCTCTATTAAAAAGAGAACATTATATTATATTAAAATATGCATTTTTATTTAAATAAAATAAAAAGAGAAAACATTTTCTTGTAAGTATGTAAGTTTTAGCGCATTTGAACAAACATACATTGACGTAAGCGCATATTGAAGATCAACGTACTGTTAAAACACTTGTAAAATTAAAAGTCTCTTTGTAAAGGAATATTTGCCTTATGCATAGGTACTTTATTAATTTCCTTTAAAACTAACAAAAGTTGTTAGTCATAGATTTTTCACCGAGTTCTATTTCACTAATGTTTTGGGCGATAATTTTATTCATTTGCTTACCACTATATTTTGAATCGGAATCAGAAGGGGCTCTGGGGGCTATAACCTATAACCCTACTCTGACTTTCTTTCGTTCGGTGCTCTATATATTGAGTATCTTCGATTATTTAAAAGGTGAGATATTGTTATCGCGATTTTTGACGTTTCATCCCCAAGAAACACTTGTCAAAATCTATATTGCGATCGTTGTCTTCTGCGTTCGGAGTAGTTTCAAATGTCAAATGTCAAATGAACTTCGTTCGGGCCGATATATCGGAGTGAACGTGTTCGTGGTAGGAATCTGGCAGAGAATGCCACCAGGCATTAAATCCGCCTTTTGTACAATGTTTCTTTGTGCACTAAAGTTTAAATTAATAAATAAAAGAAATTTACCGAAATATCGCCTGATACTTTTCGTGTTTTCGGAGTAGACCCCCTGATTCTACAAAAAACGAACTTTCGGAAACTTCGATAATTTTCTCGAATGTTAAAATACGAAATCTATGAACGATTGTAAAATAAATCTAATTATGGGGTCAATTTATAAAAGTAACAATTTATCGTCGTGAGTAAATATTTGTACAATATTTCTATGAAATAACAACGTCAATATATTTGTAACAATATTCGACAATCAGTCTTAAAATTACGTCTTAAAAACTGAGAGTTGGCGTCCATGCTTATCTAACTAAGTTAATTACTCTCTCAGTGTAATCAGAATAAAAGGGTTTATTAAATAATACAAAGCTCAATATGTTTGGTCAGAATCCTTTGATTTGTCTGGAACAACTTATTTAATCGATGAGGACAAATTTAAATACCGTTCATATATTTTCATCTCCCGTTTCATCAAACTACAATCATATACATACTTTTCACATAAATCAATGCAAATAATTAAAATGATGCTAAAGATTACTTAGTTCCATAGTATTTCTTAGTGATATGTACTGATTTAAAGTGTATTTCAGTATGTAGTAAAGTAGAGCAAACATTACACATCTGTTTCGGGGTCTTAATATACACCACGTGGAGGTAGCTTCACAGTTTAAGTGCACGGCTATTTGAGGACACGCACATTACCGATAATTACCTATTTTCTATGACGCTATGAGTGGAATTTAGACGTGGAATACTGCGCCTCATCCACAATATCTTAAAATACTTTACCAATTTTAAATATCGGGTAATGAATATTTGACATCTTTTCTTCACACTAATGTTTCTGAACATGCAATTTTCTTACAATAAACTATATGGAATTCGTTCTTATTTTGTCACAGCCTCCTTGCATTAACAAAAACCATTGTGCCAATGGAAATGACTGCATTCGTCAACCGCAAATTAAGAATGAACTCTTAAAAAGCGGTATGTCAAGATTTCTCCATACGAAGTCGGCTGTTGTATGCAAATATTCAATAGCCACAAAGCGACTCTGATACATTGATATTTTTATGGGCACGCCCCGCGCCACCACAATTCATGATACTTGCTGTATCACTTTCACTAGACCTTTTCACGCACTGAGCAATTTTGATTCTTTCTCCTTGATTAATCTTTTGGATTGCTGATGGTCTTATTTCTAAATATGTACTCTCAAAACATAATTTATTATCGGATTTTTTTATGATCTTTTCCAGTTTTTTTACCACAAACAGCCTTTTAACGTAAGTTCATGTAAAAAACTTCGTATCTCGTAAGTTCATGTAGGTGTAGTTTTTAAATAGATGGCAGACGAACTGGCGGCGCATATGATGGTACGTGGTTACCGCCGCCCATTGACAATTGCAACACCAGGGGACATGCGGATGCGCTGGCGACCTTGCAGAATCCTGTTCACAGCACTCTTTTATGAGCCCCACATCGTAACGTAATCGAAAAACCTCGGCCGGTAGTTCTTTCCACAATTTTCGGGTTCGCTGTATGTGTTCGGGTTCTAAACTCGACGAGTCTCTTTCTTACCTTTCCGTTTTTTATGCATTTCTTCTTTTTTTATGTTTCAATCTCTTATGTATTTATTCATATTTTTGTTGTATGTTCTTGTGTCGGAATAAGTTGACGTCTATGTCTAAAGCTTGTATTGAAGTATGAATGCAATAGTTTTGAAAATGTTGTGCTCAGCCGTAGTCGTCCATCTTACTCGTACGCACATATTTAGGGACATTTTCCTCGTCTTTAATGTATTCAACCTTCGTAAAAATATTGCCTCGATGAGTGTCTTTCGTCACATCATTGGTGTCTCGTTAAACAGTTACAGGGTAGTGTTACGTTTGTTCATTCGCACGTTCCACTTCATCCAATAAGTGAAGTGAGCAGTGTCAAATTGGTGGTGCCCACTGTTGATTTGTTGACAACGACCTTGGCGGAAATAACACAATGCGCGACGACCGCGTAGTTTTCCGTAGTGCTATTACCATTACTCACGTTGTTTTAGAAATTCGCATGTCTGATGCGAGTACTTTTTGCTAGTTCATCCATTTGGTGTTCTTCGAATCTAAATGTGTCTACTCGCCAACCCACTTGGCCAGCATGCCGTTTCAAGGCCACAGATCCCTCATACACAAGACAATATGCTCGAGGAAGCCCGCACCCAGCAGCGGACGGTAAAAGGGCCGGTTGCGGTTACTTTTTGCCAAAAGAGATTTTATTCCATTTATTCTGTTGTGTTGGTTGTTCCAAAGTTGGTTAGCGAGGCTGTTGACCGGCAAGCGGTCGGCATCGCCGGCGCTGGCACGGTGCGCGTAGTATGAGATCAACAATGTCAAGGCACGGTTATGTCAGTGTTGCGCAATAATCACCGTATGCCTACACACACACTCGCTCAGTTGGCTGGAGACGGGCGGACATCACAAAATTACTGTGCATCAACTTTTGAGCTGGACAAAGTCCAATTAATTGTACAAGGCTGTCGAACAATGCATAGGTATAATGTTTATGTAATATACATCCTTATGGATTAATTTCACTAATACCCATTAATCCTACGAGAAGTTTCAAACGTGGGTGAGCTACTAGCTCCCGACCCTGCTTTCGCTCAGGTGGCATAACGATTTCCTAGAGGACCCAAACATAGCCTATGTTGTATAAAAGTGAAGGTTTTTTAAAAATCGGTCTAGTAATTTTGAGTTCATCTCTTACATAAAAACAAACACAATTTATCACAGTACAAATCAAATACAGATAAGGAAAGTAAAAATATTTTTTGAATTGAAAGTAAAATTTTCAAAGAGTATAAAGTGACTAAGCTAACATACTTCTAGACTTTCTCTTCATCGAAACTGGCTAGTATAAACGATTTATACTAGCGTCATCTTTAAGACGGATGTGTAGATTTGGGATTTTCCATTAGCAAATTTGTTTCCTTGATACTTTGTAACCATTTTTGATATAATTAAAAAAGAGAAAACGATGTTCGCGTCCGCACGATGTTGTTCTTTTCATATATGGAAATGGTGCAATGAGCACTTTCTGCCACTGTCAAGTTTTCTTCGTAATAAATAATTTCAGAGTCTAAAACGTATCCTGTTAGTGTAAGTAAAGTGATAGTAGGTTTACTGAGGACAGGAGAGGACTCCTTGGAAGCACATGAAAAAAAGCAGTCCCATGTTTTTATTTGATTATCATAAACATTACGCACAAAAATCACTTTGCAATTTAACAACCTATCAGTGTTAAACTGCAAAACGTTCTGCGTATTTTATATTAATACACATTTTTTATATTAATGAAATAAAAACTCGACTTCTCGAGTTCCCGCCAAAAAGTCTTCGATATTGTTTATGAGATTAAACTGATGTAAACTGGCGCAGTGGGTCCGGTATATCTTCGGTTCGGGCGCGCCGCAGGGCGTCTCCTGTCAGGAGGTGGTTTATGCAGGCACACCTTCTCGGAACATTTGCTTCACACGACTGTCTTTTCGCGTGAATTATTACCCTTAATCACACTTTTGTTTTTTTTAATTCTCTGAGTTTCCATTTCGATTCTTAAACGATACAGTAGGTATTGGGTTGTCGTTGGTCTTCTTAATTTTATTGCAATCTACCTTTACACCGAATCTTATTAGCTGGAACATGTGTTGAAATTTATGATTACAAGTAATTCCAACATAATCTGTATAACATCTGTATTACTTGTTTTTTTTATAATATTAGTTCGTAATTGACCTAAATCTTGATAACATTGATAAACTGCTCTTTCCATAAATTGTAGCCGTGAGTTTTAAATAAAAAGAAATGTTTGTTACTTTACTTTATTCATTGTGTACATTACACAGACATTGTAATAAAATTACAAAATGATTGTAAAATATTACAATAATGCAGTGGAAATCTACTTTGTTTCGTTCGATTGAAATGTACGCGGAGATACGGACCTAAAAAACGTAAAAAACCTTTTAAAAAGAAAATAATAGATGTCACTACTATTATTTATTAATGTTTTCATGTGATATAAAATAATATATAAAAAAATATAATATATAAAAATGCAATCATTTCAAATTACAAAGCTTTTAGATCACTTAAATTTCTTGATTTTAGTGCATTTTAATACTCGTAAAAGCTTGTTTTTGAAAGTTTTTTTACGTTTAATTCATGTTATTTATATACTTCATTGTACAATGTTAAAAATAATTACAAAAGAAAATACATACAAAAGCCGCGCTTATCCCCTCCCACTATTGCTTATTATTTACTTGTTTTTAGTCCTCTAAGTTGCCGAAACTTCTGTACGAGCTCATCGAACCGAGCCCAAACACCCACCAATAACCAACTATCACGACGTGTCTACCGTTCGCCGTTTAGGAGTTTTAAGGCCATACATCTCTCATCCACAAGAAAATGTGCATGAGGAGGCCCGTGTCCAGACGGTAAAAGGGCTGGTTACGGGTACGGTACAGTACGGTTTGATAATCTACATTTTAAGCATTAAAATTATAGTACATTTAAATAACAAACAACTAGTCACGGCCCGGTTTCACAAAGGTAATCTTCTCATTGTCGTTATTTAGCGAGTCGTTCAAATTATTTCAAAGCATTTCGATAGCAAAGGTCGCCATCATAGACCAATAAATTGTCAAAATGCAAATTTTAGTACAGATTCGCGATAATTGATGGGTGGCCCGCTTATGAGGTGTGATAAATCATTTGTTAGACCGACAGTCGGCTGCCTTTGTTGGGAATTAATAAACGCATTAGGATAAATTTGATTTGCAAATATCAGTTCGAAGTTACGTACTTGTGGTCTGTAGTCATGCAACGTTACTAACCATTGGATCGGCTGTGCGGTGTCCGGTCAATTAATATGACTGGAACTCGTTCCTAGGAATCTGCATTGAGTACCGTAATTTTAAATGCTAAATGACTCTTAATTAAAATATTCTCTTTTATAAACAACGTATCTTAATTGTTGTAAGTGCGTTAAAATTGTTAACAATTTAGTCGAACACAGTATATGGTAATCTCTTCAGATTCTAGTTTTAGATTCTGGATTGTTTATTGATACACACGGAAATGTCAATAATAGTACCCGTATACTAACTGTGGGCCGGTATTTGTGTGTTTAACACTAAATTAAGTAAGCATCCCATAAAATATGGCTATGTAAGTTAATATGAGAATTAAAAGTAACGCTTAAAACACTTTTATTATTTATTATTATTATTGTAGATTTTGATTATTGTAGATTGTAGTTACTGAAATTCTTGCTTCTAAATTCCTCACAAAGCTGACCATTAATAAAACCTTAAAAAAACTATTCTGTGATCCTAGTCTATTCTTTACAATTTTTCACTGTTTTTTTGTTTGTGCTAAGTATTGCATAAAGTATTGTCAGGATTTTTTATGGAAATCAGGCTTGTCCAGACATCAGTTTTGTCTATGGTAATCCACAGGTTATGGCAGTGGTTCCCATGAGGATGTTAAAATTAAATTATTAAAGGTGACGATGAAAATTTTGAACACATATTCTTATCTCCACCTGTTTCTTCATTCACTTAAATAATGTAGTCTAAGGGACCTCAGCGTACGTTTCTTCTGAAGGTAAATAAGAGGTAGAGGACTTATAAACAAAACTTATTATTAAATACTCGTATAAGTATAGATATAATATATTATTATTATTAATAGACTAAATAATATAAATATAGTTTATAATATTTTCTATACGTTTTGCTTCACTTTATTTTTCACGTTAAACTCCCCGAATTAAATGACATTGTCTACAATTATTCATAGTATCCGAAAAGTTGGAATTTAATACAACATCTTAACAGGGCAGCCAATATAATTATAGGAAACTGTTCACAGCGTTTATTAATATAGTCGCTGCACTAACAACATGCCACCGGTTGTGTAAACTTAAATGCACAATTACATTGCTCCCACTACCACTCAATCTAGGCAGCTAGTGCACCTGCTGCTGCGATTAGGTACACAGGCGGTCTCTCATTTGTGCATTACTATCAGCCCGTGTCTCCCGTTGTATATATATCTGCTTCTGCAATTAGATACATAGGTGGACTTATTTACTGTTGAATACAGTCTTCTCCACTAGTCAAGGCTCGCCACTACACACAGTCTCCCTTTCTTCTAATCTTTTGCTATGTCTATGATCTGGATAGTTTTCTTTCTTAGAACTGACCCCGTGAGTGGTCGAAGCCACTAATGTCTGTATTTTAGTACTAGCAAAGTGACTTTTACATTGTAGCAGTCATTACTTAGCTAGTGGTTTTATAACACTGAATGCTCTTTATGAAACGCATCAGAATTTTATGACTATATTAATGTAAAAGCTTTAAAATAGTCTGCCTGAAAATTGCCTTCAATAAACATCACTAACAATGAATTCTTGCACTGCCCTGTACAAGAAGAAAATGTTATGATTTGTTTTGAACTTTAAAATTATTTGTGCTTCTTGAAATCATTATGGTGTTTGTTATCCAACACACGACTACAACAACACTTATAGTTTTTATTTTGGACTTAAATTTCAAGTTTACGCCCATTTTATCAAAGTCCTTGAATAAATTTGCAATTGTAGGATTTAATTGATTATCTCGGACTACTTATTTCGTTTTATGTTTATTTCAATTCAGGACTATATGTATATTTTCATAAGGTATTAAATTAGTGTGACATAGTATTACCTATAATAGGCTATGTGACATTAAGCTGCGCTTAATTTAGAGGTTGATCTCGGGTGCACGGTGTCACCGGCGGTGTTACAGGTGCCTGCTCACTTACCTTGACCGCGCGAGTTGTCCTCTCACTCAACGTGATTCGATGCGCCCGCGCCGGATCCCGATCTATGATTTATGGCGCACTATCACGAATATAGTCTTACTTTTCGTAGGAAAATTTATTTAATGCACATTTTACTCGTCTTTCGTTTGTTTTAAGTATTATTTGTGTAGGTACTGTTCGTTTTTGTAACTTCTAGTAACATTTTACCAGTGTAGTAGCGTAGCGTTGTCTCGCCAAACGAGGCTAATAGATCAAGGAGCCCTTTAATTTTGTTTAGATCATTACTTGTATTGAAATTTGAAGGTCTAATATTAAAACGAGGAAAATCTCATCAAAAATGTTTTAAGTGTCTGTCTTTCTTTGTTTTGCAATCACCATTTTGAGCGCTAGAGTTTACACGATTAATGGTTAAATGATTTACGATTAAACATCATAAATGACACGCCGTATATTAGTTTAGACAAGCATACTAAACGATCATGTGTAACTTTATTACACGGTGTGTACCTGCTTAGCCCTATTCAGATATTGTTGTTACCTCGTGTTCAAAAGCTATACTGCTCGCTCCAGAGATGTGAATTTCAAATGTACATGTATGAACCGTGTTTTCGAATATTCCCAGATTTGTGCCTCGACTGAATTCATATAAATTTTGATGTGGGTCGACATTGAATTTCTGTTTTTTAATTCGATCGTTGATCATTTGTATACCGAGCGAGGACAACGTGTTAAACATTTTTTATTTTCCGGTCAAGTATAATGTGTTATTGTGTTTGTACGGACATTTAATTTGAATATATGTTTCTTTTATAGACACGTTGTGATGTATAGTTTATTCAATTTATGCCAATAACTTGTCGGGGGTCGGTCCGTGTGATTTATTGTCACTCAATTTGTGTAGAGTACTCAATAACAGTGGCTTGTTGCACTCGAGTATGAGTATCTATATGTAGGATTTTTTTTGTTAAACTCAAAGATCAACACAGCGTGCGAGTGAGAGTTTAAACCACAGTTCGTTCGCCTTCAGCTAGAAAGAGTCAGAATATACTGTAAAATGACACGTTTTGAACTAAAGATGACACACGGGAGTCCCGATGAATGTGTGTATTATGTTATAAAGTGCCTTATTGTGTCTCAGTAGGCATTATGACAAATTAGACACACTCTAAATTGGACTTGGAACGTAAAAGACATTTTTTGTACTGCGTAACATTTGACATTGTTGGTGTTGTACTATGTTTATGGTTGCGCCCCTATTGTCGGCGTGTCTATAAATATAAGATAACATAAGTCTATAAGATCTATAATTTAATTTAGTCGGATAAGTTCGTGGCCTTTTTATAGTTTTTTTTTTTTTATGGATGAAGGTGGTAGACGAGCATACAGTCCACCTGATGGTAAGTGGATACTGTAGCCCATAGACATCCGTGATCATGCCAACATTAGTCCAAAATGACAAACGTTGGCACGCCCCCGGATGCGCTGCCAAAATAAATAATATAGCCAAAATATAGTGAAAATAATAAAGACTTTTTGTCTTACATACATATTTATTGAGCGAAATATTTCTTTCGCCATTTTTCTGGCAGAGCCATTGTTCGATCGCTATAAAATTTTTAGGATTTCTGAGTGAAAAACTGATTTAAATGGTTTATACAAGCTTCTTTACAAGAATGTAATTTTACTACATTTAGAGAATTTTGTAAAGAGCAGAATAAATGATAATCCGAAGGTGCTATGTCTGGACTGTATGGAAGATGTTTTAAAACTTCCCAGCCAAGGTCCATTATTTTTTGTTTAGTCATCAAAGATGTATGCGGTCGACCATCGAGGTGATGGAAAACTACACCTTTTCTATTCACTAATTCTGGGCGTTTTTCTTCAAGTGCTTGTTTCAATTTTACTAATTGCTGACAGTAGACATCAGAATTAAACGTTTGGCCACGTGGCAAAACCTCGTAGTACACAATGCCCTTTCAGTCCCACCATATATATAATATGCCTTTGTTCGGAGTGAGGCCTGGCTTTAGGACTATTTGTGATGGCTCACCTCGCCTCGCTTAGACCAATATCGTTTTCGAACATTGGTATCTTAGGTGATCCACTTCTCATCGCCTGTTACCAATCTCTTCAGAAATGGATCGATTTCATTTCGTTTTAGCAACATCTCGCATATGGAAATTCTATTCACCAAGTTTTTGTCATTTAAATCATGCGGCACCCAAACATGTGGCTTTTTTACAAAATTCAGTTTATGCAGGTGATCCAAAACTGTTGAGTGGTGAATGCTAAGCTCTTCCGCTATTTGATGACTGCTTATGTATCAATCTGCTTCAATTTCTTTCAATGATAACTTCAATAGTTACCTTAATAGGACGGCCACAGCGAGGAACATCATTCACATAAAAATTACCAGACTGGAATCAACTGAATCATTTTTTGCAGTAGTTTTAGATAAAGCATCTTTTGCGTAAACACCACAAATCTCTTTTCGAGCACTAGAAGTATTCATACTCTTGTCGAAAAAAAATTGTAAAACATACCTAATGTTCTCCTTATTAACTTCCATTTCAAAATTGTTAAAAAATATGAAAAGATAAAACTTTTATCTTCTCTACAAAAAAGTCAGCTGTCAAACGTTATATCACTCTCCCGCCAGTGATCAGTGTTGCCAGAAATATGACACGCTAAATTCATACGTTCAAAAAGGCCGCGAACTTTCCCGACTACCTATTATATTTTAGGACAACCCGGATGCTGCAGTTTATCAGAAGCTGTTCCTCAGTCGTGATTTTTGCCCAGAAGAGATAGTGCTCCGACCCTGTAGGGAAGCGAGACCGTGCACTATAATCCCTATTAGCACTAAAATTAATTATATGTATTTTAGGTTAAAGGTATATATTGTATGGGCCTGAGTTGCCTGAAATAAATAAATAATAAAATATATATATATATACTCGTATGCCCGTTTGGAGCTGGAGTTTACTATCAAGCGACATCGCCGCCAATTAGATCGTGGCGTCTCGCAGTAGGTACCCTAGTTAGACCGTTTTTTTGGGAGTAGAATCAATATTAAATTGAAATTATTTCTTGGCGAGTAGAATCAAAATGAAATCTAAAACACTGGCCGTAAAATGCAGACTTCTCAATAACGTCGCCAAAAAGCGATTGAAAGAGCTTTAGGAAATAATAACCCTGAATGTTTTATCAAATATATATATTTTTTTCTTGGCGAGTAGAATCAAAATGAAATCTAAAACACTGGCCGTAAAATGCAGACTTCTCAATAACGTCGCCAAAAAGCGATTGAAAGAGCTTTAGGAAATAATAACCCTGAATGTTTTATCAAATATATATATTAAAGGCAGCGCGGAGGATCTAACAGAGGGCCCAACAGTGAATTTGATATTACATTTTTATATATGGTAGATATATTTAAACGGTTAATGAGAGCTTGTATCGTAGAAGTCCGTAGAAGGTTTCTATCTTACAGTGGAGTAATGAATGCAGACAAATTACAAATCTTTGGAATCTGGGATAGATATTGTTAGTTTTGGAATGAATCACGTTTTAAATGTAATATTAGGCACACCTTTGATCTGACACCATTAAAAACTTGCCTATCAAGTCGTCAATTATTTTCTTGAGATAATCCGTTGTCAGAATTGTATTGTCTCCTCAAAATTTTATATGAAACAAACGCAAGAGCAAGAGGGCTTCGTTAAAGTTCAGCGGTAAGTTGCAAAAAACTGAAGATTAGTTGCTGCATCCCACTATCAGCAGGGACAGCGCTGCTGCGATAGCCAGGCAATTGCATAATTCGGTTATTTATCTTGGAATGCATTCACTAATGCGCTTCACTTATCGCCGGTCGTGGTGCAAACTTGTGTTTGGACTCATCCCTGAATTTTTCTCGATAGATATTTCTGTCGTAGATGATTGGTTATTATGTTATAGTTGAGCTAGTGGAACAGGTTGTCCGAGTGCAGTAGTGGTAGTGGTGAGCCGATCGTCAGTGTCGCCGGTGGTCATCGGCCCCCGCGGGTGAGTTTCGCAAGTCCAGTTAACCGTATGAGTCGTTCACATTAATATTCTACAGTTGCTGTTATTGCGAACCTAGCGCTTGTATCTTATTCTCGTACGTGTGCAAGTATGTACGAAATTTATTTTGCAATTATTCAATCGACATTTAGATTTTTATGTTCGGAGAAAAACAAGTTTCGCCAGCTTAATAATTTAGCAACCACGAAGTTCCTCGAACTGGAAATTGGTCGCAGAAACAAAGAGTACAAAAGTGGTATAATACAATACCTACACTGCCTATGTGCATGCACGCACGTATTCGTAATTTTCTCTGCGTGTAAATTGTAAACAGAGTCGAGCTTAAAAAAGCTTATGTGGTGAGACAAAGACATTCTTTAATGTCGAGACGAAAGAGAATCTTCGGAGGAGGGCGGCACGCAGACGGCTTTCATCGTGTGTAAATGCGTGCCGCACAAAAAACGGATAAGCGTCCAATAAAAACCCCGTGTGGGGAGTAGCCGAGGGGCGGCCGGCGGGTGCAGCGCGATGCGCCAGCATCATGCAGTCTCTCGCCGCCGCGGTGGGTGCGCGCACGCAGCCTCCCGAACATCCCTCACAGTTCGCTTTCAGTAACACATCCCAATTCTATGCACACGTTTCGACAGCCGCATATTAATTGCGTTTCCTGTTTTTTTGTAACTATCAGTCATTGCGTACGCACCGGTGCTGTTATTAGACGGTGGCATCAGAGTTTTACGTGCATTACTGTTTTCTTTCGGAGGACCGCGTACAATAGTTCGGTGGTTGTCTTGTTTTTCGCCGTGGTTTGTCACTCGTAACTAAGCTAGTCAGTGATCAATGGCGTGAGTTGTTTTTATTACTTGTAATTTGATTGCCTCACACGTGGTCTTCCCCTTTCCCTCTTTACCACCTTAAAATATTTCATATGGTTTATGTATTGTTGCAGGGCGAGCGTAGCCGCGACTGCAGTTGGTGGCGGACAGACAGGTCCCGCGGGCCCGACGGCCGAGGGCGACGCCATGAAGGGCGTCGAAGCTACAGCCGAGGAACAAGAGCGGTTGGCGGGACCTGGGAATAACAATGGCTCCCTTGACTGCAAACTTCCCACCTCGCAGCAGCAGGGCCCTCGCTCGGTCTTTCATTCGACCCGAGTTTTCATGCTGGTCTTTCTGTCCGGCTGGGTACTTCAGGGCATGTTCCTCACATACTTCGTGAGCGTGACGACAACAGTTGAGAAATTGTTCAAAGTAGAGTCAAAGACGACAGGTACGCTACTCGCGGCGACAGAAATCGGTCAGATATGCACGGCGCTGTTCCTGACATACCTGGCAGGCCGCGGTCACCGTCCGCGGTGGATCGCGTGCATGATGTTGGTGTTGGCCGTGGGAGTGGTCGGGTGCATGGTGCCACACATGCTGTACGGCACTCAGCTGCTCGACGTACACCTGGACGGGCACCGAGCTGGTGCAGCTCCTGTATGCTCCGCCAGTGTAAATTCTTCCCTGGTGACGTGCGACGAAGCTCACTTCCAGAGCACAGCGGCACGTTCGTCCATCACCGCCGTAGTCATTCCCTGGCTGTTTGTTTGTTTGCTGGTGGTGGGAGTGGGGCAAACGGGCATCGCTACGCTTGGGATACCATACGTAGACGACAACGTCGGCAGCAGACAGTCACCGTTATACATGGGTGAGTACCAGTTAATATTTTATAGGCGTACATTAACGAGCGCAATTGAGAGTCAATGGGGCGTGAGACGAGGGATGGGGCAAAAGCTCATTTAATTTTTAACGTTTGATCATATGGAATCATAAATTGCGATCGTGGACGGTGCGTGGTGCGAGTGCGAGCGTGTGCGCCAGTGAGGCCGCGAATAAAGGCTTATAAATCATAACAGCCGCCCACCGGCCGCCCACCAGCGATTCTGCCGGCCGCCCTTCTCGTTGCGTAATTAACAATCGAGTTAAGTGCAGCCTGCAATGTGGTATGCATTTTTGTACTTAACATTTTACAGCAATGACTTGCGATTATGATAATCATAATTTATTTCCATTTAATCATCAATTTTACGATTCAGATATCATATCTGTGACTCTGATGTATTGTTACTTCTATATAATTATTTATAGCTGTTTAGAGAGACATGAACAACTGAATTCGGTAAAAAACCTAAGGAATATAACCATTATTTGTACAATAAACAAAATAAGTGGAAGTTACGATTAACGAGCAGCCACACAATCGTAACAATCAAAAGAAAGGAACATTAGAGAACGGCGCCTATTTACACGCCGACACACTTGAAATCCTAGTAGCTTTACATGCGTTTGTTGTGTCTGCGAGTATAATAACGCCGCGCTGCACCTCCGATAACATTGCACCAAGGACCCAATGACGACAGAAGAAATAAACGCGATAACGGCGATGTTATGAATTGAAGTAATACTTTCTGCATGTTCTTAGTCTTGCTACATCTCTTTTTCTATATCTATACATAATAATATAATAAAATCTTAACAGAGCCGTGTCTGTATATTTAATATTTTGTACAGTACAAAAAAGTACGAATTATACAGAGTTCAAAGCGATATTTCTTTCGGATTATTGTCTGTCTGTCTGAACGCATAACACGCAGAATCCACTGGACGGATTTTAATGAAACTTGACATAGTTACAACTTATTATTTAGGGTACTGTTCATCCAGAACAATTATAAACTCTAACGGCTACGCCAAAAAATATTGCCTGTTACAAGATAAATTTATTATTCACCTGAGAATAGGCCAGCACTTTAGGACCAAACAACAAACAGGACCTTGTTCTATTTTGCGTTATTGAAGCTGAGAATAGGACAGCTATTTTAAGGTTGAGTTGGTAAAAATTGTATGCTTTCGTCGTACAGTTCGCCTCATGTGCTGAGATCAAGTCAAACTAAAAAAAAAATTAGTATCTGGGGTCTACTCTGATTTTACGCTTCCAAAGTTTTGTGTCCGACCGAAGTTTTAAATCTATATTTCGATCGTTGTCTCGTGGCGATCGAAGTAGTTTCAATGTCAAATAAATTTCCTTCGAGTCGATATATCGTAGTGAACGTTTTCGTGGTAGGAATCTCCCGAAATATCGGCAGAAATTTCGGTTTTTTGTGTTTTCGGAGTAGACTTCTAGATACTAAGCACATGTATAAAAGAGTGGGCTGTGAACCCGAAAGACGGAATGACGACAATATACCGTGCATTGTAGGCGGTCGATAGATCACTGAACTGTATAAAACTGGGCCATGATCAAGGTCGACGTATGTTGTGATATCCCTAAATAGTTGTGTTGATATATTAATTCAGTCACAAGAATGTAATAAACCAGCGTTTGCTTGTGGCTCTGCTTCAATCCCAATTTTTAAATCTGTTAGTGTGTCTTTATAGGTATATCTGGAGGACTTTATTATACCTTTCCACAATACCATATCATCATCTAGCTATACTGATGACCCCCCCCTGCCCGTTATTATCATAACTGTTTTTGTCAACCTTTTTAACGTTGCTCTGCAGGACAGGGGTAGTAAATCACCAGAAGGTTTCTGGTCACAATTCAATCACGCGGGCTCAGATCTATTTTCAGTACTACTGGATCCATTTTCATAAAAAGCACCTTCTGTGGTAAAAACGACGTAGGTACAGCAAACAAGAAATTAAACAAAATTAAAAAAATACAAAGGAGACAGCTGCTGTTTTTTATAGTGTACATAGTGATTTAATGTGACGCATTCAATCACTAAAATATTTACAAAGTTTGTTCCAGTAGATTAGTTAATTATTATCCGATTAAAGACTTATAGACTTCACGTGTAATGCTTATACAGCATTTATGCTTATAAATGTTAATTATTAACATCACAATAATGTTAACTCATCAATTAGTGAGCGATGAATCATTGGATTCATAAAGTAAATACTAAATAGATAATAAATATCATATACATTTGTTTTGCGTGGGAATTGGGAACAGCTAACATCTTGAATTAGACCATTGATTTGACAAGGCTCGTTTAATCTGTTCACCGCTACAATGTATGAAGCTTCCGGGCTCTCCTACACCACGCTACAAACTTGATAGCAGAACGAATAAGGATTCCAAAACAGAAATGAAAAATCATCGATAACGATAAAATTGTGTGAAACGACACGAAATGTGTTTGTGTTTACAGTTTATTTGGTACAACAACTTTACAGACATTTTATCCTACAGACATATTTTATAGAACATTTATTCCCCTGTAAATTCCCTTAAAGTTATATACAACTTTAGTTATAATCATGCAGAATATAATAAAACTTCATATTGTAATCTATCTAACAGAAAAATGTCTATAGATACAACAGATTTTTGAAACGGTATGTGGAACTCGTCAACCAGACCGTTGTAATGTCGATAGATTCTGTAGAATGGATTATTTTAAGAAACATTTATTCGAGCCCTTGGTGTGTCAAAAACAATAGTACGTACAGGGCGATTCATCATCATCATTTCAGCCCTTGGACGTCCACTGCTGGACATAGGCCTCCCCCATTGTCCGCCATTTAGACCTATCGGCAGCGACCTGCATCCAGCGGGTGCCCGCCACCTTTATGAGGTCGTCTGTCCATCTAGCAGATGGACGTCCTCGGCTTCGTCTGCCGGTACGTGGTCTCCACTCGAGAACCCTTCTGCCCCGGGGGCGATTACGTACCTTCAAATTGAGATGCTGTAGGAGATCCCTATCTAAATGGTTATTCATGATGAAGTTGTGTATGGTGGATGGGATGACGGCCGGTCAGACACAACTGTAGCCGGACCTCTAGTATTCTGCCCTCAATCGTTCACATATCAATTTATGTTAACGACTATTGACCTAAATTAGGCTTGTGTGAGATGTTTGATTCCGCGATTGATTTATCGTAATATTCAAAACTCGTAAATCGTAATTTGTATTTAGGTCGCAAAGATTACGTAATGTCATAACTGAAGTACTTTATTAGGAAATCATCACCCGTATCGCCTTTGACCTTCAATTGTCCTGTTTTGTATTAGTGGCACTATTGGGTCTAGTCGCTGTTGACTGGTCTGCGAGGAAAATTGCCCGATAGTAAATGTTAGTCGAGGTTTTTACTCAGTAGTTCAGTGCTGGAAAGTTTCTTGAAGTCTTCATGATACTCATCATCATAGTTTATACAGCTGCACTGTAGTAATATAATTCCTGATTTTCGTTTTTATTTTAAAATAAAATAATTTCGAGCGGACGAACAAGCGGTCAAGTGTTTTCTGTGAAGATAGATTCCGCTTATGTCATATATCTAAATGTGTCCTGATTTGTGAGGGAGCTACTTAGAGAGGAGTTGTTAATGGAGATAGCAGATCACTCATTTCCTAGACTAGATGCCTCCGATGTTGTGCTAATTATACGACATTTCTTCACCCCAATAGGGACAAAATAAAACTAATTTTATAGGGATGAACGTTGAACACGTGATCGTTGTGTTCTGTAGGGCTTGTTTTAGGGTGGGTGCATGTGCTATTTCAGTCTGGGTTTTCTGTAACTGTGTCAGTGGGCCACGTCGTCTCGCCGACAGCTCGTTTTCGGAACATCGACCATTTCGCCCCTTGTGCACCTCGCTCGCCCTAATTTTGTCTTGCATCACAAAACTGCTCTCCATTGATGACTTGCTGTTGAACGACGTTTCTTTCCACGTAGTCGTGTTGTAAACCATGTCGTAATCCGATGTTACAAGATCACTTTCTCATTTGGTTTTCCATATACGTTTCATTAGTTTAATTTTTTTTTTTATCAATTAGTTCTTTATAGAGAGAGGCCCGTTTGTTGCAGCAATCAAGTACTGAAATACAAGATAATTATGTTCTCTTATTTACAAATATTTCCGATTGTTCAAAATAATTTTCTAGTCGTGTAGACTGTGTCTCTTTCATTTTGAGTCATCTTATTTGGCCTATTTGATCTAATTTGTCTTCCACCTATGTTTGTATATTGAAACGTTTAATATTTGTTACCTTCGTTCTACCAGTCACGATGCATGCTTTTGTTATCATAATGAATGTTCACAAATATGTTAATGATATGGCGTTGTCATTCTCCTTTTCTCAAGTCACTACTTGGTACTTTGTCTTTTGACGAAATCAAAATACAATTTGTAAAAAAATCTAATAAATGTTACTAGGAAAATTGTTACATTTTAAATTTATAAAAACACGCATTATTAGCCACAGTGCATCTGGTCTAAAAATGCCGACATTTACACGTCAGCTATAATGTTTCCTTTGCTGCTTTGCGTTGCGGCTCGCGTCGCGTCTATATGCACTTATGCAACACTTTTGCTAGTTAACTATCACATTACGCTGTAATCTGTTATTGCGGTAGTTAGCGTAGGTCAGTTCTCTCACATGAGCGCAATAACACCCAGATTAGATTACAAATGTGGAAATGAATCTTATCAATTGTTATTTTTGTATTTGTATGTACTATATTAACGTTTTTTCACTTTTGTCATTAATTAGGTACCTATGCACTTATGTGGCTGTACCTGCTCGTCATATATTTCGACAACTATTGGTTCCTCCGCACAGTTTAGCGAGTATAGTCCTTGTATGTTTTATAATTCCTCAAAGTTAAAATTTAATTTCAGACTGTATAGACGAATAGTTGTATTAAAATTCACTTCAACGCTCTAATGCTGTTGCCTCAGGTGTGATCGTAGAAGCGACCATATATCATAGTTACATTATAGCTATATTTGAAGGAATTAGTCATACTTCCAAAAAATATTTTCCAACGACGCATCAGGAGCGTTGACCAGCTGTATACCGATTACACCGTGTGTTGTTTGATCTCCACAAAGTTTGTGGCTTAATGACTTGCAAATATCGTGAAGGATGTCGGCGATGTTCCAACGAATTTCCGCGTATTAGCTGCTTGCATGGTCTAATAATTCCACAAGGAATTTAGATCAAATGAAGAAATGTACACTAAAATAGATGGGTAGAAGTAATTATGTCGCTTTTTAGCGGAGATTTGACAATTACGTAAATTCCTTAACGTAACATGTCAGGGATATCTTAACAATAACATCAATAACAATGACAATAACAATGAATAACATCGGAGTAGGTATGTACTCGTATTTTGTATCCGAGCATCTAGATTTTGGGTTGATGATTTCACGCGCACAGTGAACTGAATATATATTTTTCCCCAAGAAGATAGTAAACAGGTTGTGAGACGGCTCACATGCCTGCATACTAGTACATGTGGTGAGGTGCGGTGTGCTTATTATTTAGTTCCTATTGACTTTCATGGTCACTCGCCTCCCTGGCCGCCCTATTAGCTGGTTAAAATGTAGGTACTCGTAATCCCATAGTAAATCATCTCGCTGATTAGCTCACGGGCCTTATTGGTATCAGTACCCGGAATTTTCTTCAGATATACTAATTATTACAGAGTGCTAAGTATTTTCATGTATTATTATATTTACAATTCCTCGTATCGTTTGTTATTTCGTATCGTACGATAAAACATTTTATCGTACGAGCTTACCCTTAGCTTTTTAACAGTGGAGTCCCATGAAACCGATTATTAATTTTCTAATAGATCCTCAATTTGATCGAAACAATTGATCAAATATCGCATCAGGGTCCGGCGTCACAGTGACTATTTAAATGATCTTTGTTATTATGTGGGCCCGCTTTGGAGATGTGTATATTTATTTAAACTTCATTGCACAAGTATTTGACGTATACAAATTGCGAAATACATATATACAATAATGTTTCGTTTTGTTTCAATTCTCTCAACTTTATCGTCTCCTGGTATATTGTGATTACATTTTGTAATAGTATAGGATATTGTTATATTAGGATATTATGATATGATATGATTTCTATGCTATATCAGCGTAACTGTGCCACCGACGACCTTATTGACGCGGCGGACGCGGCAAGGTTATCTCTGCCAGCCCTACGCTGCCTTTCATATCGCTTTGTTTGTATTTTTTCATAACATGCTTACAATCGATTGCTAATAGACACACACATATGCGCGTATTTTTGTACTAATATTTGCGGTTTAAATAACAACCGTTTCAAATAGGAGAGTTTATAAAAGAATAGGATACATGTTTTATGCACATGACTTGTGGATACTGTCACCCATAGACATCCACGATACACGCCAACATTAGTCCAAAATGACAAATGTGGGCACGCCCCCGGATGCGCTGCCTACCTTTGTGGAGATATAAGAATGGATTTATAGAAAGGGTTGGGAAAATGGAGAGGGATAGGATGGGAATGGGCTCTGGCACATCTCACTCACTACCGAAACACGTAGGTACGTGTTTCGGTAGTGAGTGAGATGTGTAGTGAGTTTACATAGGTATGTACATTAAGGAAATAAGATAAAGTGGGAAATGAAGTACATTTCAAGGTAGTCTTCTGTGAGAGAGGGGTAACGTGGCCAGTCGAACGCGCCCAGCAAATCTAAAACATTATACGGTAAGCAAGCATTAGATACTTTATATTGTCCAAACTGATCCCAGACGACACGGAAGCCATCATCTGTTTGATGACTGATTTCTGTTTGAATTTCAAACTCATTGAAAAGGGCTACGGGATCATGTTCACAGAAAGGTTTTAATTTTGAAAACAGTTCGGATGGAAAGGATCTAAAAAAAGGTTTTCTACACGCACTCTTTGTAATTCGTAATTTTTTCGTCAATCATTGAGCGTCAATTCGATGGGACAGCAGCGCTTGAACGATGTTAATGAATAATGATGTATCGGAACCGGTAAGGATGACTGTGCACCACGGCATAATAAAAACTTGCATCGAGACGCGACCACTGGCTGTTTTGAAAAACGATGCTGACCACGCCATTATTTATTACAAAGCGCATGATGATAATAGGTTGGTATATTTTATTTTCCATCGGACGTGAAGCACGCGAACTGAACGTACGTCTTTCGTTTTTTGGCAAGCGATGCGGTTGATTTCTGCGAAAGATTACATTTGGGACCTAAGTACCTGATTGTCTTTCGGTCACTCACCCTCGAACGGTCCTTTGTTAAATAATATTGCTGCATTTAATTCATTTTCGAAATCTGGGCCGCTTGTTTCGAGGCAGTGCCGTGCCAATGACCCATCCGTTGTCGTCTTATGTCGTCTTTAAGATATCATATTCAGTAACAATCTCCATTGAGATGTTAATATCTGTACCTGAAAATTTGTATTGCTAAATTGACGAAGTCAGAGTTTTGAAATATATTGTGATTCTTGCCTCTAGATATTGATTTAAAATTCTCGTAGCGGCATCAAAACTTGTTCCATTGTGCGTGTAATATAAAGTGTCTATACACTTATTGCTTTAATATGAGTCTAATGTACGGGCAGCGTATACCTAAGTGTAACAATGGTGGCTGACAGTCGCAATTCCTCTCGCGATAATTTGTGGTGTCGGGGTGAACGGCCCTCAATTAGCCTCGGCAAGCCCTATCCCTATTGAGATAAACGAATGCAGCGGCCGCCGCCGGACTCCGGCTTCATTTGAATAACGACCATCTCCGGCGGCGTGATTACGCGCATTAATTTTTACTACTTAATTAACGTGACCTATAATATTGTTTCCTTGAATTAATTCAAAATCGCGAATTGGCCAACGTTTTCCGTGCACTCGAATAACAAATTGGCGTCGTTAGGTGCGCGTGCAGTTGGATAATGTACGCGATTGTTACAGCGGATTACGATAACGTATTCTTATTTAATATTGCGTGAGAACGGACAGCTGAGCTGAGGTTAAGATTATGGTCTGTCTGCGGAGAGAAAATCATAACTTCAGTAAACGGTATCTTGTAGTGATGCGATGCGGTGACCGAAATATTATCAAAGGATTATCAGATTTATTCTTTACGAGTTCAACATTAAAATAAGATGTTGATTTTGCACAAAAAAAAAAAAAAAACAACGAAAGAAACAACTTTTTGCATTTTATTTCTATACTAATGATGCTGCGACTTCGTTCGAACTTTAGACTTTGAACTTTAAAGCGATCCCTGTGGGAATTCTATTAATTGACCTGAATAAAAAGTACTCTAAATGTTAACCCTAATATTTAACATGTTAACCTAATATGTTAACAGGCTATCAGGCGTGTCATGCAATCTGTCCAGTGAAACCACTGGCGTTCGGACAGACGAACAGACAGACAAGAAATATTGTTTTGGACTCTATATCATTCGTATTTTTAACTATCACTCGCACGATTTTTATCAAAAGTTTTTCCAAGCTTTCAGAGCAGAATGTTGTTAAACTAACAACTGTTGCTGAGGTATCTAATGAGATAAACAAAGCTATAGCGTGTTTACCATAAATGAGAAAGAGTCAGGAGCAACGGTCAAATGGCATACGTTTCCAACTAGTGTCCAGACAAGACCAGGTGTTCAGTAGTGCTTTCATGTACATTGATTTGTCATGCTACCATGACAAATCATGCACACTCGGATATTTTTGTCTCACCTTAAACACTGTGCAATTTGTCATTCTCAGTTCACGATTTAAACAGTTACCGAGTGTCACTTTATATGAGTTGTAATTGCTTCCACGTGCTTTGTGTGCAGCGATCACTATCGGCATTCGGGTGATCGGGCCGGCGCTTGGGTTCCTGCTCGGCGCGCTCTGCACGCGGGTGTACGTAGACCCGCTGCTGGACCCCGGATACGATTCCTCGGACCCGCGCTGGGTCGGCGCTTGGTGGCTCGGTGAGTAATCCTCATACTATCATATTGCAGATGTATCGTCGACTCTCCCCTACACAAAAATAAAGCGGTCAACTACTGCTACGGAAATATAGTTTTTTGTCCCACATGTAGAATGGTTGGTTTGTCTGTCTAATCTACGTATACTTGTACAAGTTCAGCGAGTCGAGCAATTAATAAGAATGTACGAGAAACTCTTCAAATATACGAGTATATTATACTAGTCGCGACTTTGGACTAGTGAGGATTATAGTGGGTTCAGTGAAAGATTGTAAAAAAAAAATATGTGTCGAAAATAAATCAGTGGCGGTGGCCTATGTAATTGAACGACATACGTAAAGCTAATATGATATTGCCGAGAGAAAGTTACGGTAATGAAGTTTTTATTACCATTTCCAAACCTAGTTTTATGTTTTTGAAAGAAAATTAAACACAAACTATCTTTAGCAGCAAGACGCAGCTTCACAAGACACTGATAACAGTTGCTTCATTAAGTGACTAATTAGAATTCTGGTCATTAAAAGCTACTGTCAACTAACTTTCACGAACATAGCTCCGTATAAAATCACTCATTAAAGATTCCATTATCATGAAGTTTCTCAAAAAGAAATGTAATTGGCTCTGTCTCTATTTTAATAGATAATAAATAGAGAATAGAGAAAGTAATGTCTTAATAAAGATTTCTATTCAGTCTTAAATTTAATGTTCAAATTTTATTTTTTTTATGGACGAAGGCGGCAGACGAGCATACAGTCCACCTGATGGTAAGTGGATACTGTCGCCCATAGACAACCGCGATACATGCTAACATTAGTCCAAAATGGCAAACGTTGGCAAGCACCCGTATGCGCTGCCTACTTTTGGAGATATAGGAATGGATTTAGAGAAAGGGTTGGGAAAATGGGGAGGGATGGAATGGGAATGGGCTCTGGCACATCTCACTCACTACCGAAACATTAGGGAAATAAGATAAAGTGGGAAATGCAGTACATTTCAAAGTAGTCTTCTGTGAGTGAGGGGTAACGTGGCCAGTCGAGCGCGTCCATCAGCTGTTGCATTGCAGCGTGTACTCTCCCCCTCAAAAATTAAAGATAATGAAATAATAAAACATGAAAAACGTTTTTATAGGTTTTTTTATAAGACAAGAATATATATATATATATATATATATATATATATATATATATATATATATATATTATGTGATTACATTACGAAATAGTTATTTGATTGCGTCAGGATGACGCCCCATAAAGTTACGTGGCGACCTTCAACTACTCAAATAGAAGGCAGCTTATTTCCGACTTATCAATGTTATTCACATTTAATACCTATATCGATTCTATACGTAATGTAGTCTGTATCTAACGTGTTTGTTGTTTATTAATTTGTTATTTTGTAGACTAATGGCAGGCTAACAATAAGCAGGGTTAATTGGAATTAATTGGAAATTATAATTATTTTGGCTGACCCGATTTGGTTATGTACTATTTGTCAAACGGGATATTTGTTGGAGCCTCTTCATCACACCACAATTCACTACTGTAAAACTGTTACTAAAAGTTTCAAATATGTTTAAAACGAGTGATGGTAAAAGTATAAATTTACAGAAGCAACAACGAAATACCCTTGAACAAGATTTAACGTCGACGTCTATTTTTTCGAAGTAGAGTCTAAATACTCGTACATGGTGGGTAGAGTCGCAAGCGACGGGCGAAATGTTCCTTATTATGTATTACGTCTATGTTTAGAACATTGTGCCCGATGTTTATGTTAAACGCGTCTCGAGCGTAAGGCCGCAAGTAATAAGTGAGAATGCAGAATGTACCCCATTTAATTACCTCGTCTGCCAGCGCTTCATTACCCTCACAGTGCACTCCGATTCACGTAAACGCATTAATTGTTCGCATTTGGAATATTTTACCCGCATTCTGCACAAAGAGGAACGTAATGAATATTAAGTACTTAGCTAGGTTGCACATGATTTATTCGCCCAATTAAAAAGTTTATTGACATAATGCCGGCGTGTAAATCTCGTTGAGTAGGTCAGCTACGCAACTAATTGCGCTTATCTGCTAAATCAACATAGACTTATTGCACTGCTGGCGGTTTCGATTGCTCCCTGCGCAAAGGGTAAATAAAACATACACAAATAATAGGCTGACCTTACGTTACTTCATGATAGAGCCATAGTCTGGCATTCCATCGCGGAACTACTGTCTACCGTTATCGAAACGCTTGCGCAGATTCGCGCGCAAAATCTACGAAGAAAGCACGCGCGTGATTCGCGTACTGAGCGGACGTGTGTGTTCACGCCAACTTAATTTTACAACCGTTCGATAGTGCAAAAACCCTTCACACCTAACCAATAAAGCACAAAATCAATCGGTGTTGAATTTCGGCAGCTGGTGCATGATGCATCGGTAGAAAACAACCGCAAGCGTGCGCTGAATGACGATAAACCGAAGAGAATACGCATCGAATGATTTCTGCGTATTTCCTTATTGTGCGACTTGCAGTAACTTCATGAATGAAGTGCAGAATTTTAATTATATATAACGAATTTTTTACTCTTTGATGCCATATTATTAATTAAGTTATATTGACGCTGACTTTTGGGCGTGGCAAAATTTTATTATAATGCCATTTTTCATGTATTAAATGTAAAAAAAAAAAAAAAAAGCACGTTGCGTCAGGAGCAATTCTGTGGAAACCTTCAGCCCTAGGGTAATTTGTCCTATCGTTCAATGCTACGTTACCTATCTATTCACACTTGCACTAGTACCACTCGGCGTGGGACAGTTCTCCCATCTTGTCTATTTTAAAAATAGCCACTTATCTGCGTTTGTATCATTGTTTACAGTCGAGTAGCAACAAACTCTCACTTAAGTTCAAAGTGCGCTTACACAAGTTATAACTTTCATATTCTTTATTGCTTTCCAAGTATTTTCCAAAGTAATATTCAAAGAGCATTTGATATGTGCACGGGGAACGCATAATGCAATACGTTAATCACCCTTCATTACAATTTCCCTCATTCGGCATCAATCATAAGGCGATTGCATTGTAATTGCTTCTGCGAAGGGTTCCGTGGACAATCTTATGTTGCATCATTGATTCGATAGTCTTTCGCAATGAAAACGTATTCAATATACAGAAAGTTATTAATGTTCTGAATACATTGATCCGTGTACTTCGATACGTAAATTGGGGTGAAATGAATACGAGTCAGTGCATAGGCCGCGCCGATGTCTGTCGCTTGTGTTCAAGGAGGTGCACTGGCTATATAATTTCCACTCGGCTTTCGCTTTTTTCTGGTCGCGGCGCGTTCTCCGTCACGCTGCGGCGCACGCTCGTCCATCGTTACATAACACGTGTTACCTCACGCCGCGTCATCACAACTAAAATAAGCGCACTATCCACCGGCGCACCGGTCACGGCCAAGGCTGCGCGTCTTGTCGCCGACAATTGTGCTGACGTTGCCCGTAATGAGGATTTAGTGGGTGGCCGACACGCGACCGACGCTTGCCCACTTTTACTTTTAAACCGGTTGCGTTTTGACCTTCGTGTACCTCGGCTCTATGTTATTGTAAAGATACTTCGGTTCACTTGATAGATTTGGGTTTGGCTCAGTAGATAGGCGGTATGACGCGAGTTACTAGAGATTACCTTCGTGGGTACACAATTTTAAATCGTATCATACCTACCGCGTCTAGCGAACGCCCTTGACTGAGAGACGACCGGGCGACCTTGTGAGAGCGCAATGTTTTCTGTTTGGATCTATGTGTCTGGATTGTTTTGACGAGTTTTCAGCCATTTCGAGCGATCTGTCTCGCTCTTTAGTGCTTTATTGAGCGTGAACGCCGCGTGAATATTATGTGATGTTGAGGAGAATAAACTTGGTCCGGTCCTGGGCCGCATCAGTAACGCCAACGATAATAGTCCTAATTAAGTACGAGTATACTAACAGCTTGCTCATACGGGAGTCACTCGTCTGTGTGGCGGCTACGTTTTATATTTACTCATTAGCAATGTTTTTTGCGGAGCCATTATTCATTTCCTTACATGTTTTATTTGCTGGATTAATGAAACCGTGTGCAAATTCCATTTGGGCGTTTCCTTTTAGCCAATTTAACAAAATCGAATTAGTGTATAGTTGGTAATGAATACAGGAAACTTACAAAAGCACGGCGCCATAGCGTGAATAATAAACCTAACCATTCCTAAGTACATAATCCTGGTGATTTATGACAAACTAAATAATGAAACAAACCGAACCATGTTGCTTCTTGAACATTATGATCGGTTAACTCCCCTCTCGACTACATTTTATCTAAAAAAATGTCTTAAAATGTGTCTTGTTTTCGATCTGATATGAAATGCAATGAAATTTGATTTTGTGGAAATTAGTTAACTTCACATTGTCAAGAGTTCGTGCGTGACAGTTCTGTAGAATTTCCAAGGCAAGAGTTCTATAGAATTTCAATAGCAGAACCACGTGAGGAAATCTTCTTAGAAGTGCCCCTGAGAAGAATTACATTACCATCCGGTGCCCTCTTTAACCGACATCGCTGGTGTTCGTATCGCTCGTCCAGTGTAATGTGTTTGATGAGCGCTTTGTCGTTTTCCAGGGATGGTTTTCATCGCGGGCTTCATCGTGATGCTATCGGTGTTCATGTTCTGCTTCCCGCGGCAGATCAAGCACGAGCCTACGCTGCAACCGCACAGGAAGCCCAAGGATAAGAGAGAGCCGTTCTTCAAAGGTTTGCTACCTATTGTTACCACCATCTACGCAAAAGTCTATCAGTTTTTTAATAGTTAATAGTTTCATAAATTATTGTTCTTTTCTAGTATATCTTTTATTCTACGCGCAGTTGTAGTCTACGCGCCCCGACGAACGTTTAGATAGAACAACAAAATGTTACGTACAATATACAAAATATTAAAATTAGACGTGTTTCGGGTTTTGAGTTCTTTCAGTGACACGTTTTATTAATTTCAGATTTCTTCGCAACAATAAAGCGTCAGTTGACCAACGACATTCTGATGTGGCGTACGGCGAGCTCGGTGCTGCACCTGATGCCGATCAGCGGCGTCTACAGCTTCCTACCCAAGTATCTCGAGAAGCAGTTCCGGCTGCCGACGCACGATGCCAACCTTGTCTCGGGTGAGGTACTACCGCACACTTGTACCCCGTGCACACACACACACACACACACGCACACCCGCACACCCTCACACACCCTCGTGGTACATATATATAGATATACCTTTTGACGCACAACGACCTCTCCGGAGAAATCATTATATACATAGAAAAATCCGTTTTTGGCAATAAGCTTAATTTACATGTATGAGTATAATAAGTTTACATTCCTGTTTTGCTGTGGATTTTTGTTCATAAATAAAGTTGTGCCGTGTGGTGTCTAGGGCTGCCACCCTCGGCATACCCCAAACCCGGAGATTAAAAAAAGGGCACAAAAAACGAAACAGGAAATTGAGTAGAAAATTTTTAATTCACAGTTATAGTTACTTTAAAGTTATAGAATCATATTAATTCAAACATATTATTAATTCAATTATAACATATTAATTCAAAACAGTCTCGATAATAATCTTTAAAAGAATTTATATTAGTATTAATCTCTACGAGAGAGTTTGAACAAAATTATACTTCTCATTTTTCTGAGAGTTTTGAATACTCGACATCACGGCCGCGTCGCTCAGAAATTTACGATACTGACGCGTTGTCCGGACAAGCATCCTTCAAACCCGGAGACTCCTGCTCAAATCCGGAGGAGTGGCAGCCCTAGTGGTGTCGGTCGACTTAGAGCTGAACCACCCCGTCTCTTCCCGTGGGTATCGTAAAAGCAGACTGAAGGATAACAGAGCGTCTACCACGAGCCCTGACGAACTACACCACCTCTAAAAGAGTGGACTCGCCAACCTGACTTTTAAGGCCATACATCTCTCATGCTGTTTTGCGATGCTGTCAATGTACAGGTGAAGGCAGTGGTTAATTGAAAGGGCTGGTTTCATTGCATTGCATATATGTACTCGTGTATGGGTTTTCGTGCTCATGTTTAACCACATTACCTGTTAGTGAATCAACATTTAATGATTTGATTTTTGAATTGCGTTTAATGCCTATATTATGTTATTGGAGTTCATTACTTCTATTTAAATAAAGGCATAATAATAAATCAAACTAAATCAAAAATATGTTTGAAGTAGTTTTATGTCAATAAGCTCCACATATAACCGAGCTTATAAATTGTTATGTGTAATATAACTATAACACATAACACGTAATTTATTAGCTGTTAATAGTTGAGAGCATAATAAAAATTACAAATACATTTGAACACCGGTTCGGTAATTTCTAGAATAATAATTAAGAATGTGAAAAACAGCAAACATGTTCACCTTTAATGTCATTTGTCCATGTAAGTTTTATGATCACTACAGTCGTATGTTTACGTATTTAGATGCATGGGCGTTATTTTATAGAGATGAGAATTAACGTTGAGAGCGAATTAAGTTGAAAGCGCCATCGTCGTGCGGTTCATCCGCACGACGATGGCGTAGAGTCGCTGCGTACAGTGCGCTCAAAAGGACACTTCATACCGCGGACCCGAAAGTTGTGGAATCAACTGCCAGCTGAGGTATTTCCGTTACGTTACGACACGGGGCTCTTCAAGAGAGCTGTGAACAGGATTGTACAAGGTCGGCAGCGCACCCGCAAGCCCCCTGATGTCCTTCATAGACATCCCCGGTAAGTGCCAACATCAGTCCAGAACACTAAACGTTGGCCCGCGCCCGGATGCGCTGCCTACCTTTGGAGATATAGAAATGGATTTGGAGAAAGGGTTGGGGAAATGGGAGGGATAGGATGAGATGGGAATGGGCTCTGCCATATCTCACCCACTACCGAAACACGTACTTACGTACATTGGGGAAATGTGATAAAGTGAGAAATGCAGTATGTTTCAAAGTAGTCTTCTGTGAGAGATGTGTAACGTGGCCAGTCGAGCGCGGCCAGCTTATACTAGACAAAACGATTTTTGTCGCAAAACAGACGTTGACCTCTCGTTCAGGTGATACTTTGCGTCTAACATTCTCCCGGTCTACCAGGTCTCGGTGGTATCCTGGTAATGGGGCTGGGCATCATTACATCAGGCGTGGTGATCCTCAAGCTGGTGCCGTCCGCGCGACAGGTGGCCGCGTGGACAGCTGCGACGGCGGCCGTGTACAGCGCCGGAATGGTTGCGCTTATGTTCGTCAGCTGCCCTGAGGAGAGCTTCCGAATGCTGCCGACTGAGGCTTCGCTGGCGTGTAGTGCCGGATGTCATTGTGACCACCTGCCGTATAATCCCGTTTGTGGACAGGTAACGTATTGTCTAAGGACCCCACGATAGTTAAAATGTGTATAGGCGTGTGTATAGCCATCTATAGCCGTGTATGATCACGCTCATGTTCGTCAGTGACATTGCGATCATCCACCGTACAATACTGTTTGTAGACAGGTATTTTGAAGTATACCCCTTCAAAATAAATCCCCTAAACTTTTTTCCCCGAATTATTTACCTCTAAATAAAAATCGCCTAAAATAAATTCCGCTAAATTTTATATCAATAAGTATAAATCCTTGGATGGTGGGATTCCTATCCTGAAGTCACTTGGACAAGATTGTCAAATCATAGTGTTAAGTCACCAATAAAAATTGATTTGCTTACACCTCCATAGAGGGCGTTGTGCACTCTGTCTAGATTCTCCGCCAAAACATGACCCGCGGTGAATGTTTAAAATTAAAAGCTTTTTGTCCTGAGCAAGGTGTTTTCTTTGGAGCTTCCATAAACACCTTGCAGACTCCTCGGGGCTTTTTTGGAAATCTGTACACATAGGAAACAATGCCAACTGATTGACGAGACTCACATAAATGGATACACACAGAAAACAAATAAAGTGTTCATAATTATATGTTATAAATCAATATATGAGAATGAATGAATTAATAAATTTACATACAAATATGAATGAATGAAAAATTAATTATATGACATTTAAAATATTGACATTTAATATACATGAGTGTTGGGAAACAAAGACTAAAATCCTTAAAGATATTCTCTTAAATATTATTGATAATAACTTAAATAATAACAGAGTGGTGCTTACCTTTGTTTTATTCAGGTATTGTTAAGTTTAATGGTAGCTATGTGGACGGTATGTAGTGTGAATAGTGTGATGTCCTAGCAAGTCTAGTGGGAGCACGGTTACCTTTTCTCATTTTAACTGCGAAAAAATTTATTGGACCTTTTTAGGAGAACGAAATGTTTAAGGGGGAAAAAATAGGGAATTATTTAAACGAAAAAAAAAGATAATTGTTTAGTGGAATTGTCCCGAAATGTGTCTAATCGGATTCCCGGGAGATTGTTGTGAGGTACTGATAGCGCTCGTGTTTAGCGTTGTTAAAGCGAGCGCTGCACGTTTCAGCGCTCCAACGCCACGTTAGTTAGTGCTGTTGAACCTTAACCGTTTTAGACTTGAGCTTTTAACTACAAGGGTCAAACCACTTAACATTAAAAATTTGAATTATAACACATAGCCTTTAGCGCTAGTCTCAAATGTTCATTAGCGTTCACTCAGCGTTCGGGCGTCGAGTGCCCAACGCCGACATTGGACGACATTGTGTGTTCCCACAGGACTCGTTCACGTACGTGTCGGCGTGCCAGGCGGGCTGCTTCGGCGGCGCGCCCCTCGACAACACCACCTGGCTCTACTACAACTGCTCCTGCGTCGACGGCAACGCGCGCGGCGACCGGGCGATGCTAGTGTGAGTTGTGTACACGCACACTCTCTCTCACACACACACACACACACACACACACACACACACACACACATATACAACACTATACCGCTATATTTTATAAGGAATAGTCGTATTATGAATCATAAATTTGCAAAGAAATATATTCAAATGAAATATAACGAGCTATATATTTCATTTCATCTGGCCTGATATTTGCAAAAATGAAGAAACAAATGCAGTAAATCGTTGTAAAGGTAAAGCGCTGTGGAACTACACCACCTCTAAACGAGTGGACTCGCCAACCCGGTTGGCCAGCGTGCCGTTTTCCGGCCATACAGCCCTCATGCTGTGGCAGCGGCTTTGTTATCCCTTATTCGCCTTTTACAACACTCGTGGAAAGAGATGGAGTGATGGTATTCTATAGCCGGCCGACGCCACACGGCACGTTTTAAAATTGCTTGGATATTTTAACTACCTTTAATTTAATCTTATTAAATTTATCACTGGATTTCATGTCGAGGACAATTTGTAACCATTTTCTCGATTGAAATTTTGGTGTTTCTTGATTATAACTATTAAATTGTTTAATTTCAAAGCTATATGTAATCGTGTTTTCACTCACAGCCTCGAGCGTTTCGAGCTGCTAAACTCCACGGACAACGTGCTGTCTCGCGCGCGGGACAGCGACGGCGGGATCGCAGTGAGCGGCGCGTGCGGCGCGCCGTGCCGCAAGATCTACGTGTTCATCGCAATCTTCGCCGCGGTGATGTTCGTGCACGCGAGCGGCGAGGTCGGCGCCGTGCTGCTCATCATACGCTGCACGCAGAAACAAGGTCAGTGGTTAGCTACTAGTATTCATATATAGTGGGGTTTTGTTTACTAGCTGCTGCCCACAAGTTCGTTCGCGTGGTCTTTCTATGTGTGGATACTTTATAAGATCAACAGGTTCGCTTAAAATTGCTTCATTAGTTTCCATTTTATAAGCAAATAACTAAAAACAAAACGATTTTTTGTTTAAATTTGTTTATAACAAATTAATTGACAACATTTCCGGGTGGAAAACATAACGGAATTCATCTACGGACTGTCCTTCATATGATGGCACAGTCGATTTCTTACTAGGATTTATGTCACAATGAATTGCTCTATCGCCTGGCCTACACGGCGGCGCATCACGGCGGCGAATATCGCGATGAACATCACAACGGCGATCTTATCTTCCTTCTTCCGCTACGTACAATGTTATCTTCCTTCTTCCGCTACGTACAATGTTATCTTTCTTCGTCCGCTACGTACAATGTTATCTTCCTTCTTCCGCTACGTACAATGTTATCTTTCTTCTTCCGCTACGTACAATATTATCTTTCTTCTTCCGCTACGTACAATATGATCTTCCTTCTTCCGCTACGTACAATGTTATCTTTCTTCTTCCGCTACGTACAATATGATCTTCCTTCTTCCGCTACGTACAATATTATCTTTCTTCTTCCGCTACGTACAATATTATCTTTCTTCTTCCGCTACGTACAATATGATCTTCCTTCTTCCGCTACGTACAATATTATCTTTCTTCTTCCGCTACGTACAATATTATCTTCCTTCTTCCGCTACGTACAATATTATCTTTCTTCTTCCGCTACGTACAATATTATCTTTCTTCTTCCGCTACGTACAATATTATCTTTCTTCTTCCGCTACGTACAATATTATCTATCTTCTTCCGCTACGTACAATATTATCTTTCTTCGTCCGCTACGTACAATATTATCCGCATTATTTTACAATAAATAATTACAGCAATAAATATATTGTTTGTGTTGCAGACAAGGCGATGGCGATGGGCGTGATCCAGTTTGCGATCGGCGTGTTCGGCAATGTGCCGTGTCCGATCGTGTTTGGCGCCGCAGTGGACGCGGCGTGCCGCCTGCGCGACACGCTCTGCGGCGTGCTCGGCGCCTGCGCATCATACGACAACGATAGCCTCAGGCATTTCTACTTGGGTAAGTCACTTGTGTGTGTGTGTATGTAGACAAGGCCATGGCGATAGGTGTGGTCCAGCACACGAGCATCGCGAAGCGTGCTCGGCGGCGCATCCGTATGACAACAACAATCCGATCTCGTGTGAGATTCTAGTTAATTTCAACATTTGTAGCGGTGCAACTACGAAATTGGTAATTGTCGACATTCACGCTTCTTCTTTTTTTTCTTTCTTATTCTTCCGCTACGTACAATATTATCTTTCTTCCGTTACATACATTATTTCGATATTTTTTTACGATGTTTTATGTAGAAAAGGTCCTTAGAATCATTACTGTATCTCAACTTCTTCTTTTGTTATAAATTTCTTTTATTGTTCTTTTGGTATAAAACGTCCTTTTGATTTTTGTACATTTGTTATAAAGTCCCGAAGGGGGTACCTGACCTACTGGCACCTGACACCCATTCTGAATGAATCAAGACAACATCCTGAATGAAAAAAAAAACACGGAATAGTTTTTCAAACGATTCAATGAAATAATGAAGTCTATGAGCTAACAATGTCATTGCTATATTGTGTCCCGAGTTAGACAGTTGTTTTATTGTTAACTCATGCATAGTTTAAATAACCATTTATCTCTGCGCAGGTCTATCAGCGGGCCTGATGTTTCTCGCGTTCATAATGGACATGCTCGTGTGGAGCAAGGCGGGCCGCATCGACATGAACCCCGGCGAGTCGGCCCCGCCGCCCCACCCCGTTGACGCTCCGCTCGCCCCACTTGCCGTGCCGCGCCCCACTGACACGCAGCTCTGACACCGCCCCACCGTCGCCTACGAGTCGCACCTATGAACTGTGAGTGCACATTATCATAGTAAAGCCCCCCGAAACTAACCAGCAGTTTCATTTAGGAAAAAGTATCGAGTATCTTTTTGTTTGATACCGATACTTTAAGGCAGGTATCGTATCGAAACTGGTAATCTAAATATTCTAAAATAATGAAATAATCTATACAACAGATTTTTTTCTTTTTTTTTCCTTTAGGAAAGTATTAATTTTTGGGCTGTCGATGTTTTCTTCGCTATCAAATGTGTATCACTGGAGAAAATCCGTTGTGAGATATTGGTTTGTCGACGTTTTATATCGCTATCAGGAAATTTATAGGAAAAGTATCGATAAAGAAGAAAAGTATCGATACCTCGGCGTGTCGATACGATACTTTTTTTTGCGATTACTCATGATAAAGTATCGATACTTTTCATTCAATACCGTGTCCATACTTTCAGTATCAAAATCAAATAATTTATTGTATGATTGCATGATCAAATAAGGTAAAGGACATAAGGTGTTCACAAAATAAAAGTTTATATATGTAATAACTTACCTGATAAGGTGTACAATATTTCATAATTAATATCATTAAGATCCACTGTTGGACGTTGGACTCCTCATGCATATTATGTTGGCGCGCTGGCCAAGCGGGTTGGCTAGTCCACTTTTTACCTTTTTAGAGGTTTTTAGAGGAACTATCGTCAGAGCATGTAGCGCCTAGACGATCAATAATATTGTAAAATGACATTGTTAAATTTTATTGCAGGTCTCGGGGCCACCAACTGACCACTCACTAGTTGTTACTAGTCCGACGTGAATGCGAACAGTCTTTAGCAGCGAAACAATGACGTCATCGATTGTTATCATTCGTATCAAATTTGTGTTTGCGTCAATTTTTTTAAATATTTGTTCGCATTTATTGTGTGCGTGCGTGACGTCATCACAGTACATGTGTGTCAAAAAGCAGTATCGACTTTGGTCGCGTATCCTCTTTGAGTACTCTCAAAGTAGCTTTGACACTAACGCCATCGTATCAATCAACACATGTCTACGAACAATTACAAGAAGTCTGGGGTCTACTCTGATTTTACGCTTCCGAAGTTTCGGACCTGATCGAAGGCCGAACGAAGTGCTATAACCCTACTTTGACTTTCCTTTGTTCAGAGCTTTATATATCGGCTATCTCCGATTATTTAAAAGGTGACATATTGTTATCGTGCAATTTTACGTTTGACGTATCATAATCTATATTTTGGTCTCTACCTTTGGTCTAGAATCTACCGAAATATTGGCTGAAACTTCGTTTTTCGTGTTTTCAGAGTAGACCCCCCCGATCTTCCTACTAATGTAGGTATGACTTTATACATAGTGTAACCGAACCTTTGTCGAAGCCTCAAATCACGAATTTCGTTCACGATCGTATTCATTGACGTGACAATTTTACAAATCTTATTTTTTACCACAAATCAATTTTTATTATTACCAAATTTTCCATACAAATTTTTGCTAAATACAAAACCCGAAAAAGAAATGTTTACAAAAAAAATGTAAGACTATATTGATTGTGCTCATGTTGTCAGAATCATGAGTAAAATACATGACTTCAAGCTTCGAGAAAGGTTTGGTTACGCCCCGTACATGTATAAGTCATGGAACACACTACGCGTGAGACTGTGTGCGTGTCGCGTCGTTGGGAAGCCATTTTGAGCCATAAACATATCCTTAATTTAACAAGGAATTTTGCTCGTATTTTCTATATATATTAAGGAAATGTGAACTGGGTTTCGTCATGAGAAATCTTATTAATTTTATCTGTTTTAAGAATCACTGTTTTATGTCTAAATCAAATATACAATACGACGAAGTAATGAAAGAAATAAATGTACTGCATTTTGGATCTAAGCATTTTATACACTAGTTGAATTATGAATAAGTGTAAATAAGGTCCCTGGCGCACTTGCGGCCGGCGGTGCTGCCCGTTTGTATGCAGTCTTATATTAAAGACCAATTTATTTCATGCACTTTATTTTTATATTATTTTATATATTTTATGCGTTTAAACGATTTTAATTTGGCAATTTTTCAACATTTTGGAATTGAATTTTGTCTCAAAATGACTAGAATCCAGACGTAAAACTTATTGCCAAAAAATATAAAGATCTTGATACATCCTATCCTCAGGAGAACCTTTCCAGAAGACTGAAACTATGGGTTCTACTGATTATTCTGAGTTAATTGACATGAGTAGTCCACTTACAGAAGTCGCTCGTTTGTCAAAACCAAACTATAAAACGGAAAGAATAAAGTATTGAATAAATTATATATGAGTGTTAAAAAAATAAATATCATTGGAAGGGTAGTTACTCTACGGTTACAAGTTTAGGAAGGAAATTAGAATATTTCTAGTCTTTTTAGCAATGATTGAAATTCCCGCGCAAGTTTAATTCGCTGAAAAAGTCAAATAGCGGTGTTTTCAAAGGGACCACTCATATAATGTTACATAGTTTTTCGTACAAATATCAATTGTTTTGGACTGTGCACTGAGCTAATTTGTATGAAAGATTCGATAAAACCTCAAAACAGTTGATTTTTTTATGCAAATAATTTTGTAAAATGTGCATGTTAATGAACTCAGACTTTTGAACGAAATCTATGGTTTTAGACTTGGGGAAAGGTTCCACACACCCTGTATACACATGCAGGGTGTCCTCGGTGTATGGTGTATGGTGTATAGCCTGTATAGAGTGGGGCGCGAGTGCGCACGGGACAAGACTGCTCAATTTATATACAACTATTATTATAAATGAATACAACCAAACTTAATACAATACGCATAATAATTCGTAGTATTTCATCATGGATTTCATCATAATCACGTAGACATGAAATATAACTTTCAACTGTTATACCAAAATGCATAATGCATAGACATAATGAAATATATATCAAATAATCTGTGGATGAATTTTAAATCAATTCTTTCTGATGCTGTTTTGACATCACAATTTTATGTAACTGAATGTCAGTTATTAAACTGTTTTTGTTTTTATACACCCTGTCCCTCTATATACAATAAATTAAGAGATTTGTACATCACAATCTTACAGGACTGAGTTTACTGTTGAACCTAATATACAGTGTGTTGTATTAACATATTCTAATTATTTTTAATGTACTCATATTTGAACCCAAACGAACAAGATAATTAGCAGTGAAGAGCGCTTATATGACATCACGATCTATACTATGATACTACAAGTACTTTTTTTGTTTGTTTTTTTACGTAAAACTACTTTAACTACCTTGAATTTTTTTTCACTTATAGGAAACTAGATTAATGTAGAAGGACATAGAGTACGTTTGGTTCCTTAAGGAAATAGTTCTACCACCTGTGCGAAGCGAATTGAGTCGCTAATGTGACCATAGTATAGTTGACCAGCGAATGTACGCGGGTGTTATTTCCCGTGACATTTCCCAGCCGGTTGAATATAATCGCCACTGGTATAATACTGCCATTACTGTGTAGTTTCAAAACCAATGGACACTACTCACCCATACAATATATACTTTAACCTAAAATTGTATAATTATATCGACCCTGGAAGTTTCAATTGGCGTAACTTTTCACGAGGGGCAGAAGACATTTTTGATGAAGAATCCCGTGGGAATTTATTACTATTATAGCTATTGTTTTAATCTTAAAGCTTTTGAAGTTAAAAAAAATAGCTCACTGAAGAAGTTACGGGGAATTTTATGGAAAAAAAAAATTGTTTTCTGCCTCTACTGAAATGTTGTTATTAGTCTCGTACCGTAACTAGTCCTTTCATCGTTCCTTTGTCGCGCACACTGTCTTGTGCAGGAGGGATGTGTCGCCTTAAAACCGCCACGCTGACCAAGCGGGTTGACAAATGCACACTTTTAGAGGTGGTGTAGTTCTTCGGGCCTTGTGGTGTCAGCTACACCCACGTGAAGAGTTGCGGTGCCACACGGCAATTGAAATTTATAGAGTCAATATATGCGTTCACTTTTAACACATTAGTTTTTGTGCGATCGTTTGTTAATACAACGCATTGTATAGACAGCTTTACATTTTGCGATTGCGAATTACATGGCTAGTGATTAGACATTTATATTAGTTTAGTGCAAGGTTTTTTTTTTACAAATAATAATTAGATATTAAATAAATAAATTGTAAATATATTAAATCAATGAAATCTTATAATCACAATGAATTTAGTGTTTAATTATTGTAAGGCGTTTTAATATTTAGAAATAATATAATTTTTTTCTTATACATACCTACTTATATATTATAATAACTATTTGTTTTTTACTTTTTGTAGCTATCACTCGTTTGATGAAGCTTGCTAGCTGTTTCATTTCTCCTATTTAAAGGAAAACTTTTTAATTATTATTATTGTAATTTTATAGACATGAGAAAGAGAATTAACTGTCGAGTACAATGATCAGGGAGTGCTTTTTTTTATTAGGCTTCAATGTTACATTATGACAAATCACACACGGCGATAAGAAATAATAATAATCTATATTTTACCTACATTTTAAACCTGTACAATGAATAAAAAAAATCATTATTTTTACTATTAGATTATTTTATTTGCATTTTTTATTTTTAAATTGTTTCCGCGTTTATTTTTCGGTACTACTTGCGCTCAATACTGGACGTATTGAGTCCAGTTTTTGCTCAACACGCACGGAAGTAGACCCCGGATATAAAGGCGGGGAAACATAGACGTTTGTTTTGCACAGTTTTGTTTAAATGGAGAGACCCGAAACTAATCCGTATGCAAAGCGCATAAGGCGTTTTATGTATAAAATGCGATTCAGATGAATTCTAAGACCGAGAAATATTTAAGTGACCTTTAAACCGTTCTTTGCTTAGACTCAGGTCGAGTGGTTGGGAACTAGCCTCTATGCGGACTGCATAAAGTCCTGTAAACTTATTGGGGCCCTAAATTTTTTGTTATGTACTGAATTTGTGCTTAACGGTCTTGTTATTCAAAAAAAAAATGTTGTTTTACTATCAATAGACAAAAGTTTTCTGATAACGAGTGTTAGTTTGGGTGTTTAATAATGTATGGCTAGTAACAAATGTTTGATCATAGTTTCAGTAGCTAAGTAAATAATTTTATAGCTTATATAATGCCTACTTTCTCGTTAAAGGCTGGGTCGTGTGTAAGATTAATGTAAAATTGGTGTTCCCGCCAACTGCGCTGCCCTAACTATGTTGTGATGTTAATATATAATTGTTAAAACATCACATCGATAGCGACATGTATACATATACAATATGCAATCGATCTATTCCTGAAAGTCAAAAATTGACAAAAAATCTATTTTTGGCTTACTATTTAGCGAAATTTGTATGAAAAAATTGGCAAAAAGTCGTAAAGTTTAATTTTTACAAGAAAAAATATAACATGGAAAATTGATGATTAGCGAGATTACAATATGGTAAGTGGTTTTAATGTTAAAAGAATATCTCAATTTTCTCAACAGCGCAATTGTAATGAGGGAACAATATAGGTTATGATCGTGGGGATATGTATCAGAACTGCATCCGTGTCTATCGCTACACGTGTTGGTGTATCATTCTGTATACTAAAAGCCTTTTTATTTCTCTTTATATACGGCCTTACTCATATACGTTATTTAAACTATTGCTAAACAACTTGCGTTCTTTACTTTATATATATAACGATATATATATATATCGTTATATAATATATCGTTATATAACGATATATATATATATATCGTTATATAAACCATTTAAAAGATTAAACGATCTTTAAATGGCGCACATGAGTAAGGCGCATAATACCAATTAATTGGACAGATTAGATGAATATATTCTAAGACCATGTTTTACGCTGAATGATTTTGTTTATAATTATAAAATTATTTACACTGATTACTATTTATTACCAATTACGTTTTAGATAATTTTTGCATGTGCAATAATTTACGTAAATCATGTAGGCTGGACGTTTATGCAATTTTGTTTAATAGACGAAAATTAACAGAAGTAGTTTAGCCAATTTTTATTGCTATTCGAAAATAATTCCTAACTGCTGGTGCATTATGTATGTGCAATTGTATTTAGAGTAATACTTTTAACTTGAAATCAAGGACGGTTTGCTGTTTCGTATTTGAAGCTTGTAAGATAGTTTTTAAATTGTCCTAAGTGTCATCATGTTAAACGTAATTTTGCTAGGTGTTCACACTGAATCACTATGCTTTATAAGTGTCCAGACGGAAGTAATATTTTTTATGTACAGTCACATTCACCAATATGTGTACGTTGACAAGATTACAAATACGTGTGTAGTTTTATCAAATAATATACAAGTAAATATGTACAATTTTGTCAGCAAACGGTATTAGCGCTGCAAGTGTTAAATTTCACAAAAGTAAGTAAATATTTTTATTTTTCTTACATTAGTTTCATTATCATGATCAGTGTAATTAAATTAAACAGCAAATACTCACACTCAGTTTATACTCTTAACCACCAAATTACCGATTCAAGGCATTAGATGGCATTGTTTTTTTTGCTACTTTCAAAGTGTTTCAAAATTTCAAAATAAATCTAATCAACAAAATTGTGACATTACACTAGAAAAGGGACCTAATAATATAAAAGTATATAAGACCTAATAATAGAAACGGCTCCAGTTTCACAGATATTGAGAATTTAATGAAATTAAAAAAATAACATATTTTTGTTATTCTAAAAATCAGATGGAGCATATTTCTACTGAAATCAAATCTTGAAACACCGAAATTTTATGTTACAAGATTTTACCAAAATCCATACCGACTACAATATTAAAGAGGTGTATTTTTGCTTGCATATGGTAATAACATTTATACTCCCTGCCCACATCTTATCTACATTATTTTAACAAATTTATATGTCGCAGTAAGATAGAAATAGCCGAGATATAGCTATGTCCCTAGTAATTTAGCTATATCACGGAAAACCGTTTAACCGAACTGTTTTAATTATACACCTCTAGGGATATAGCTATATACCGAGACTGTATTGATACGTTCGAAAACATTGTTAAATCACTGAACAAATCTAGTTAAATAATAAAAAAATTCTATATCCCTAGAGAAATAGAATAAAAACAGTTCGGTTAATCTGTCTTCCGCGATATAGCTATATTACTAGGGACATAGCAATATCTCGGCTATTTCTATCTTACTGCGACATATATATACCAGATAATGAACAACTTAATCGGTTACATATTTTTGTTGTATACATTGAGTATAAGCATTGACATTGACATTTGTACACGTAATTGCAATCTTGTCAACATGTACATTATATAATACATGTACTAGACTGTACAACACTCGTCACATGTCAGTGTAATGTATCTTATAGCTAAATTTGTTTGTTGTTGTTTTTTAACTAAGCGAATATATTTAGGATCGATATTGATATTCTGTAATTTCTTTTCATAATAGTGAACACAGTTACTAGTCTACGATTTAGTTTTAATGAATGATAATACCTCTGGATGTTTAGTGTATCTATAAATCGTTGTTGAATAAAGTGCCACTACAGAAAAAATAATTTATATTCTTAATCACTTTCGCAATCAATTAATCATAATAATTAATATATATGTTTTCATATATTTTGCATGGGCTTTGTTTTTCGATACATTTGAGCAAATAAACATATTTGTCGTATCTACAGCACATTTAGTGGAAACGTTCATCTAGTACTTATCAGAATTATAGATTTTTGTTGTGGCGATATATGAATTTAATTTAATATTGGATAACGTTAAATTTTTACTTGGGCGTAACCAGAATTTTGTTCGCAGGAGGTAAAGGTGTGGGGGGGGGGGGGACTGATGACTTTATTATGCGGAGACACAATTTCAGTTCTCCGATTTATTCTTGTGATTTCGTATTCCTAAAAGTGTGGGTCCGTAGACAAAATTAATATTCGATCTGTGGATTAAATTCACCTTCAGTTTGTTGGCCTAATTCACATTCAGTTTGTGGATTAAATATGATACTTTTTTGCGATTAGTTCTTGCGTGAAAATTCTTCTTAATATTTTTGCCTCGCCCTGGCTGCGTCCATAAATTTTCTTGTCGTCCTGTTCGACAAATTACATGTACACGTAAATTAAAAAAGTACACGCAAAATTTTGGCATATTGCTATACAAATAATCATACAACTATTATCACTATGTTCTGATTTGCATGCACCAGTTACTAATAATGATTTACAAATAACAAAATCTACTTATGAGTCGTCATCTTTACATCACAAATTTTTATCACCGTGTTATTATATATTATAAATGTTAGTTCCTAGTTCAACAACATCACATATAATTTTTAAAGAGACTTAGTTTACGTAAATATCACAGTATAATAATAATCGAAAGCCGTAGCACAGAGACGGGCTCTTATTTGTATACTCGTACAGTAATAACAAATTTTGATAACTCCTTAGTAGAAATGTATTCAGCTGTACCTGCCCTCGTGATCTCGCGTCTAGCACGACAACAACGTCATATTGTGTTTTAACACGATATATGACAAATACTGTCATTTTGTCTGTGCGACGCTGCTCACCGCTTTAAAAGATCAGAATTGGAGGTGTATATAAATGAGAGACCGCAACTGTACATTAGTAAATTTTGTATGGTCGGCAACAGGTTAACCCAAGACCATGTGTACTATAGCGAGTATGTCGTAAGGGCTAAAATCTAAGTACATTACCTTGTACTCAACATTAGAGTGTACCGTCGACAACATAAGTACATACGAGTAGCCACTAGCGGATAATCGAAATTAAATTAAGAAGGAATAGTTTTAACAACGTGTTATTTTAGATGATAATAATAATAATGATAATAATAATAGTTTGAGAAGAGTTAAATACAATTATCTACTTATGTTGTTGACTTTATAGTTCTGTATAATTAACGATTGAATTTATAGGTACAACATTTTTTTTAAATAATCTATTACAAATACATCTATATAATGTTCCGCACAGTCAAATGTTTAAATTATAATTTATTTGTACGCCCGCAATGATCCCATATTGTTTCTAAGCTTAGCTAACGTTTAGAAACCACATTTGTTACAGTGGCTCTGGTCACATATTTTTTAAATATTTGTATATATAAAATTTATTGAGAGACACGTGCGTTTTAATTTACAATCCTGCCTGTTCCCCAGGAGGTATACTATTTTGTATCATATGTCTGCGCTAAAATTTACACAACTACGACATATGGGCGTCCGTCCAAGCCAAAAGATTCCTAATTCTTTTTTTTTTATAGAAATCGGACGGACCACGTGATATACAGTCCACCTGATGGTGGATACTGTCGCCCATGGACATGCGCGGTACGTGCCAACTTTAGAATGACATTGGCGCCCCACCCGTATGCGCTGACTACCTTTTAAAGATGTAAGAATAGATTTGGAAAATGGGGAGGTATAAGTTGGGATGTGAATGGGTTCTGGAACTATTGAAACACGTATGTACACTGGACATTAGGAAATGGGTGTGAAATCCATTCGTACATTTCAGGGTAGTTTTCTGTGAGAGAGGGTTAACGAGGTCAGTCGAACGCGCCAGCACCTGTGAGTTTGCAAGGGTACACCCTCCCCTCTAATATATATGCGATATTAGAGTTATGGGCAGATTTGGAAACTAGATGTCTGACGACATCACAAAGTATTTTTAACTAAAACAACGACATATTCAGACATCAAAGTAAAAAAAAGTTCATTTTTTGAATATCGAACAAGGTTTGGTTTGAGAAACACCACAAATCTAATATTCTGCCACCGTCTCTATGAGAAACACAGTTCCACTTTTGACAGCTACATCAATGATTTATATGGGACGAGGAACATGATCGAGCAGCAAAAAATACTAAATGGGCAGCAAACCATGATCAACAAAACAACCAATTTGTGCTTGTATTGTGCAATTAGTAATTGTGCACAATACGAGCAGTTTGCAATAGGCTGGTAGTCGCCAATGATACAATTACTCGACCGATTGGCTCAATTGGCAAGTGTCTCTGCTTCCTGTGCAAAAGGTGTCCGATTCGATTCCCGGCCGGGCAAACCGTTTTAAAAATCCGCGCTTAAGTACAAATTCTTTACTGGCTGATGACTTGAACTCAGTGCCTTACCAAAGACAGTCGAGAATAAAACACCTTAGGCCAGAATAAAACCGCTCAAAAATGGTAATTTTGAAAAGTAATTTTAAAAAACTAATATTTTCATCAATAAAAAGAATTCAAGATACACTGCGATGTTCTTGACATAGAAAGTGCACCATATAAGGCGCACTTGTAGAGTTGTACCTATAATATAATTATTGACACTTAAAAATTAACCTTATTGTTGCAGGAAGTAATGTACCTATATGTTATAGGTACAACCGAATTGGCAAGACTTAGGAACTGTGAATCTAAAATAAGATCTAATGCTTTTTAGGCAAGGTGTTTTATCGGAAGCCAAATTGGCGGAAGAAAACTCAACTGTAATGACATTTCTTATGCTTGACCGTGACTTATGCGGAACTAAATGATTCCCTGCAGCTGCAGTCTTTAATTGGGAAGAAAATGTTTAATGAAGTCATGAATGTAATGACGTTTCATGTCCCTGTCTATGTTAGTAAACGGTTTAGTAGATGATGGTAAGTGGATACTGTTGTCCATGGTCATTCGCGATGGCAAGATAGGTTACTTTATTCCGTTATACTCTCTACTCGATGCCAGCCATTAGATGAGACGGGCCTAGAGCACACACAGCAGCAGTGGCATGCTAAGTACGTGGACAAATAAATTAAGTCTAACATTTGAGATTTTCGCGCTTTACACACATATTTATCTATTTAAACAATGATTTATATTTATATTATATTTATCGTGACCACGGTTGTTCAAACCCAACCGAAACGTCGATTAAAATAAATAAGGTAGGTAAAAGTAAGGTAAAATTCGGGTTAAGATAGATAAATAGTTTAAATAGATAAATATAAATTAAGTCTGTTTCGACGTGCGAAGTTGGCTAATAAGAAAACAAAAGTCGTACCTACGCATATTTAAGGTACCTAAAAGAGGAGTATAAATATTTCTTATTGGTGCTCATTTAAATAAAAATGAGCAGCAAATGGGTAGCGAATTTAAAGATGGGTTAGGTTTAGGTTCTCTAGTGGCAATAAAGAAGTAGGAGTCCCGCCAGGACCAGGACTATTTAAAATTTAAAATAATTAACTTAAGTAAACTAAATAAAAAACTAAACAAAAATAAAACAGTAAGCTGTTTTGTTGATCTTGATTTGTTGCCCACTTAGTATTTTTTTACAATCCCTTTACAATTTTAATCATAGGTATAAGCATCATTGTCAGTTACAGACAAACCCAAATGTTACCTACATCTGAGTCTGTGGGTATTGTTAGCGATTACCTAAAATACTCTAAAATGTTTCTCTTTACAATTTAATCAGGTATTGCTCTACTATTGTCTTGTTAAAGCGTGTCGGTGCCGAATAGCGGAAGGGCACTGCGGCCTTCAATATTTTTTATACAAATAATACCAATACATATGACGCGCAATTTGCGTTTGCTCGTGTAGATATACAGAAAAAAAGTAGGTATCGTATACAGAACGCAGGAAGAATCATAGTAGTACCTACATATAATTAAACGTGTAATTAAGTAGGTACGTTAAAGTAAGCGAAGCGTAGCGAGGGGCATTAGCAATTTGGAGTTTGTTTTCGCATAAATTTTAAATGACAATGCGAACAAGGTCAAATTTGATGTAGATACCCACTGTAAAAAGTTTCTTATTTGCACTGATTTGCAAACATAAAAATCGGTTCATCCCTTGTTCTATCTTCAGAAAGAGAGATGCAACATGATTTAAATTCGCGAAAGAGATATGTTCGGATATTTTGAAACTCTGCTTAGTGTATGCGCAATTTTATCAAATGTGTGTGACGGAACATAATACACACCATAGCCACTAGTAATAAATAAGCTGTATCTAATTCGGACTCCGGGCCTCTGAATAGTCCGTTATGCATGTAATCTACCAGTAAGTGTTGATTCTCTCGCTTATGATGAACGCTGTGTCGACATTGCGTTTGCAAAAAAATCCAAATCTATGGGTTTTCGTGAGGCATGGGACAAAAAATTAAACAACTTTTATGGATATCTATATCTAGGAAAAGGCTGTATTGTATATGCTCTCTCGATGTTTGACGTTAGTACTTACTTACAATAGCAGGTACATCTGTACTTTTAGTTATTGTTGGAATTAATAAAATATGTAAGGTTTCTTGTTGACCGCAAGGATGAACTGAACATGCTAGCGGATATTATAGTTTTTGAAGGTTACTCTATAAGCGAGAGAGTCAAAACCAACTGCCAAATGACACACATTTTTAAAGGGTCGCAGAGGGTCGGAGCTTATTTGCACTGAACATTTGCATTTGAAGTTATTTTTGTGTTTTAATAGGCGCTGTCACGCATAATATGTAAAAATACGCAATTACACATTGCCAGTCCTGTAGTAGATAGAACTTACAGCTATGTTTTTAGTGTTGGGTAAACTGCTCGTTTTTATTCCCACATTGAAACACGGTTGTTTTTTTTAAGGTTGCCATAGAAGCTCGACGAAGTGGGAGACCAATGCTATGAAGCAATTCAAATGGTATGAATTTAGTAAAATAGTACCTATATCTATGACTGGTCCTATAATTGACGTAACTAAGGGCGAAGGAATTTGGTGTCTACTCCAAAATTTGGAATTAAATAAAATTTTAGAAGTGGTGGAAGGAGGTGTGCTCGGTACCTATCTCTTTGCTTGAACGAATAAAGTTGACGAAGAACCGAAGTTACGGACATAGCTCAAATAATCAGCAAGTTAAATTGGCAGTGTAAAAGCCGCCGATAGTGGCTGGATAAGAAGAACAGAAAAGCACAATGATGTGGGGACCTTAGGAGAAGCTGGTACTCAGCACTGGAGAGACTTGGGCTATGTATGGCAGCAAAATTTCATATGTAGGTGTTTAAAGATCCAATTTGTATATATAATCAGCGCCGGCTCTAGCCCATGTAGCGCCCGGGTGCAATCAATACCCTGGCGCCCTCTGGTAGGCGCGCGAACACGGGCGCAGGGTCTTTGAGAGCGCCCCCTAAAACCCTGCGCCCGTGTGCGCCGCACACCCTACCTACACCATAGGTAAAGCCGGCTCTGTATACAATAAATATCTAATAAAGAACCACCCTGCGCTCGTGTGCGCCGCACACCCTGCACTATAGGTAAAGCCAGCTCTGTATACAATAAATAGGTATCTAATAAAGAATCATTTTACAAACAACGAGTAGACAAAAAGAAAGAAATTGATTTGAATTACTGGAGTGTAATAGACGACCACGACTACGTACTACGCTCACGATTCGCTCATCGAACCATACACCCAGCAGTACCTGTCAGGTCTAGAGGGGCCAGACCACACTCTGAAAACAATCAGTGGTTCTTGTCCCTACCTATTAGCTATTGATAGTAATTAATTCCTACAATAATTTACATCACAGTAATCAATATTCCAGTTACTGTTGCTCTTACTATTGTATAATTATATACGCTCTTACCTGGGAAGAAATCATTTACCTACGCTTAGGAATCTCCTCAGATTTCTTGGATACACCAAGTAGGTATCAATAACTATGAAACATCGTGACTCAAGGAAGGTTTATGCAATCAACTTTATCAGATAAATTGCCATCACAATAATTAGGACATCCAGGCCTGGAGATATCTAATACCTGTTGCGTTAATTTAATTATTTTTTGGGTTATTTAATTTTTAAAGCACTGAGTATGAACGTTAGTTTCGTTCCAATTTAACGCCTATCTATTTACCGCTGAGGAAAAAAGCGCAGATCACAGGTCGACGACACACACCTATAGGTAGCTTGGAAAAAACCACAATACTCCATGTATTGTCGCCTCGGACCAGCAAAAACATGATTAGAGGATTTTATCGATTTGGCGTAAACAATTCGGATGAGTGGACAGTTTTTCTGTGTGAAACCGATGGTGTATAAAATGACTGATCGTCGTCCAGTGGTCACAGTCGCCGGGAACAATAGCACCCATCAACATGGCAAGGTTCGGTTTAGTAGTTCTGGCCGCGTTAGTCGTTTCCTGTCTCGCCGCGCCAGGTATAATATAATATTGATTATTGGTTTTACGCAATAACTTGCTTTATGTTCTGTTGCTGTTAATTATCATAATGGTTGATACTAAGTTGTCGTACCTAACGAACTGGCTACAAATTGTTGTACAACTGCGGATTATGTCCGTAGTGTCGGTGTACGAGAGCCTGTAGCACCGGCTAATGGTCTCTTGAAATAATAATAATTTTAGAGAAACTAACTCAGAAAGCATTTGGAACTCTATTCCTCGAACCTTCATAGAGGGATCTCGTAGAGGGATGCCTATAATGACCCTAAAAAATTAGGCAAACACCTATGTTTGCATATAAAAATCTCTTTCTGATTTATATTTATTAAACGCAATCTCTTTCGGTCTGCTTCTAATTCTAGAATCGTTCGTTAAAATTCCGTGCAGTTTTATTGTTACTTAGAGATATTCTCGAGTAAAAATTTCGAGTATAAAATAATCAATTTATTATGTCCAAACTATGGTAAAACCAGGACATTTTACTTGGGCAGAGCTGCGCATGAAATGAATGTACCAAAGACTCGTATATTTCGCTGGCAGGTAAACATAAGCAAGTGAGAAGTGCCCATTACGACGGAGGCCTCGGTGGATACGGAGGCGGCGGTGGTGGCGGCGGCTTAGGCGGCGGCTATGGCGGCCACGGAGGCCACGGTGGCCAAGGGCTCGGCCCCGTCGGTATACCACTCGGCCTCGGACAATCTTTCTCCAAATCCTCCGCTACCGCAAGCTCGTCCTCCGGAGGCGGCGTTTTAGGTTGATGAATAAACTAACTAGGTAAGAAAATTGAAATTTACCTTACCATACCATCAGCCTATGTTTCTGCACTGCTGAATATAGGTCTAATGGCGCGCCACCACATACTATCTTCGGCTCCTTTCATCCAACCACTGTTGGCTAACTTTTTCAAGTTGTCGGTCCACCTTGTTGGAGAGCATCCCACACAGGCATACATATAAATAAAAACATACTCACTTCTAAACATTTTCAAAAAACCTATAGAAACATATATATTTATACCTTTGTTACTCATTCTTGAAAAACTCCATAGACATGGAGCCACTATTCTATAAGAAATTTTGTTGTAGCTAAAGTCTAATTTCATGATTGATGAGTAGGCTTTATTACGAGTGATATCAATTCTATTGCTCAGTAGCTATGAACTACACTATGGTATGATAAATCTTTTACCCAAACAATGATTAAACCCCCGACGGTTGAAAAACTCTAATTAAATAAAATAATTGAAAAGGTTAAAATAAAAACATAAACCTTGCTGGATTAAATCTGCAATAGTTTAATACAGCCTATCACCGTCGTGGCGAGTAACGAAGGTTTATCAAATGTAAAAGAAACACGATTTTTCGTTTAATATTTTGATAGGTTAGACATTTTTTTAACCATGGGAGGTTTTACCAAATTCTTTTTTAATTTTGTCTTTTTACTGTCAGTTTTTTAGTTAAGAATATATAACAATATTTATTTCCTTAAATGCATCCAAGTCCAACGATCATCGGGAAAAACTTTCTCTAAGAGCACACACTACTGTAATACTTCACCACTTCTCGTGTAAAGGATCTATAACAAATTAATTGTGTTTCAATTTGACGCATTACTCGCTGCGCCCGTAGCTGTCTTCGTGAACAGTTTAGACTTTAAACTTTAGAGTAGATATATTATAGTGGAGTGTAGGCTTTCTCAGCCGGTGTCCATATTAATTGAATCTTCCGGGCTACTTGGCCGAGGTCTTCTGGAATCTCTTCTCTTTCTTCCAAACGTTTCGTCAACAACTGCGATTGACATCTTCAGTGGCGACTGCGTTCACTTTCGGCGAGATGTTATCTCTTCGGCTTCTCGAGCGCAACTCAGTGAGAGCTCGTTTGGAATAAAGAGAAGAGATTCCAGAAGACCTCGGCCAAGTAGCCCGGAAGATTCAATTAATATAGATATATTATGTAATCAATGTCAAATTGCTCTTTGTTAAAAATGTTGACGAACAGGAGCTAGTTGGACTGGACACGTTCAACTGACTAGTTGGATGCACTTTGATATTCAATCTTATCTTATTCAATTACAACCCACCCACACCATTTCATCTATCAGGTACTATAATGTGGTGATGAAGGCAACAACATATTGCTCATTTTGCTGAATATTTTCATACATACATATCAACATCAGTCAAAAATGACAAAAGTTGACATGTCCCCAGATGCACTGTCTACCTTTCAGCATTAAAAATATGGGTAGGAAGAATGGGGGAATGGGATATCTCATATCACCCCGTCTATCTCGCTTTCCTCAATCCACCGCATGAGGAAAACGAGACGGGATGGCATGAGATGGGACAGAAAAGGCCTCGAGTTGTTTTTTTTCTTTTTTATGGACGAAGGCGGCATACGAGCATACAGTCCACCTGATGGTAAGTGGATACTGCCGCCCATAGACATCCGCGATATATGCCAACATTAGTCCAAAATGACGAACTTAGGTCGGTCCACCGTGTATCTCCAACCTTGTACCTTGTATCCCCTATATCTCCAAAGGTAGGCAGCGCGTCCGGGGGAGTGCCCCCGATGGAGATATTTGGAGATATAGGAATGGATTTGGAGAAAGGATTGGGAAAATGGAGAGAGATAGGATGGGAATGGGCTCTAGCACATCTCACTCACTACCGAAACACGTACGTACATTAGAGAAATAAGATAAAGTGGGAAATGGAGTACATTTCAACGTAGTCTTCTGTGAGAGAGGGGTAACGTGGCCAGTCGAGCGCGCCCAGCGGCTGTTGGATTGCAACGTGCACTCTCCCCCTCACTCTCACTCACTCACTTCCGACAACAGAGTTTTGACAACTTTCACTCACTTCCGAATACGTTTCTATATAGCGGCCTTCTGTGAGAGTGACAAAACTCGGCCAATCAGGCACGCCCAGTCCTAACATAAAGCATCGTCCGCCCCTTTGTACTAGAACTGTTCATCGAACTAAACATCGTCAAAACAAAAGTCCATTCACAGTTCCTTTCTAGTGTTAAATTTCAAGAAATTCCCTTATTTACCTTTGGCTCCAGCGTCAGACGCTGAGGGTTATATGTAAAATATACATCTTTAACCGACTGCTCGGCTCTGGGATACAGCATCATTTTTCTGAATGCATTAGAACTGTTCATTGAACCAAACAACCCCAAAAATGAGTCCAAACACCATCATTACACCTCTAAATTTCTAGTGTTTTCACTTACCCATCAGATGCTGACGGTTTTTGTATAAAATATGTTTCTTTAACTATTCACCTTAGAAATACGCATTCGAATAAGTGCATTCGTTTAATAAAGCGTTACAACTTTATATACTTGCTATAGCAGCGCCCCTGGTGAGTTAGAACCACAACACCCATCCTCAAACACGCTCCAAGGTACGATTAAATGTTTAAACGAAACCGCTTTACAATCGGTGCAGCCGCTTTAGAGAAAAGTGATAACACAAACATACATACATACATTCTCTTACCCCAAATGCATAATACACCATCTCCGTTCCGTAGTGGGTAAAAAAGAAGCTTACCAAACCAATATAGAGAGAGTCTAAGAAATAAGAGGTGGCAAATGTTCCACGAAATGTTTGTAGCGATAGTTTGTTATTAATTTGTAAATATAAAATGCATACATTATGTAATTTAACGATAACTAAATATGAGTAACAAAACAATCAGAATGAGCAGAAAATCAATGACAGCAAATTTAGAGGTTATGTATAAGTTGACGTAACCCTCTGGTGACAATGTAGTTATAGGAGTCCCGCGAAACGGGACTTTGTCGTCTTGATGACAACATTCTTAGTTATTTTAGTTATTTACTTCAATTATTAAGAAATCGTTTGTTTTGATGATTTGCTGCTCATTCAGTATTTTTGCTGCTCGTTTAAATACAAGCCTAATTTAACCTTTTACTTTCTTTGTTACAGTATAACTAAGAACGAGGAACTGAACGAGCTGGCAAAGAGTCCGCAATCCGTCATAATTATAATGTGATACTTTATTAATTTATTTAAGCAATTAGCTAAGTATTATGTTACTTGTAATTTTATTATTGTTAAAGTTAAACAATACGTTATAATGCGCTCATTAAAAATAAACTATTGTCCACAATTGACACAATTTGTATTAAATAAATATCTGCACACGCATCAAAAATCTCAAGCAGGGCTATGATTGGTTTTTATCTCACTTATGTAATAAATATTAATTTTATTTTGGAAATCAAATGGTAAGCATCGTCTGCTTTGATAAAACTATTTAATTAATGTGCAATTAAGGCCCTTTTTAGGAGTTGCTTGAAAATTTTTCATTCAACTTCATCAGGTCTGTCTTAGTATTCTCAAAAATATAGAGCTATAGAGCTAAGTAGAAGTCTATGCTCTTTAGTAGGATGTTATTGGATGATATCGAATTGACTCGAAGGGAGCTAATCAGCTCACTAATCAGTCACTACAGAGTCAGTAATCAGTGACTCGGTTAAAAAGACTAGAATATGCAAATCCAGTATTCATACTGGGATTCATCCAATCACTTAGGTCTCATAGTCATATAACAATGTAGTGGCCAGCATAATAGATATTCTAGAGTTTAAAAAACGTCACAAGTGATCGCATACGTAAATTAAACAAGGCTATAAAACTGCGCGGTCAAATGCGTGTCGAAAGGGCATTGGTCTCAGTACAAGCTGTATACTGTAAAAACGGTATTCAGCGCTGATTTAGAAACGGAACCATTCCATTTATACTCCTTCTAGTACTGGCCTGCTTTAGAATACCACCAACCCATCTGTTCCCGTGGATGCTCTAAAAGACGACTAAGGGAGAAATAACAAAGTCATTACCACAACCGCTGAAGAATTACATCACCTCTAAAAGAGTCTACTCGGAGACCCGCTTGGCAGACGTGGCGTTTTTAGGCCATACATCCCTAATACAACACAGAGCGCATGAAGAGATGCGCTGCATGAGAGAGAGTCCAGCAGTGGACGATAAAAGGGCTGATTACGGTATATTCATTTGTCGACGGTTCAAAAAACAGTTTTAGTAACGATCACGAAGTGCTTAATATCTGTTATAGTCAGAGATAGTCAGCTTAGTGAGATAGTGATGACATTTGCCACTTTGTTAGTCTTTTTCTATATGAAGATCGTGATTTGTGTGAATCGACGAATTTCTAAAGCAAGAGACGTAAAAGAGATTAGTAGCGTAAAAGGAAGGAATTACATATATGACAGTTTCATAACGGTAAAAAAAATACACGACCGAAGATTATGGCGATTGAATACAATTTCATGATTATTATTTTGTATTGTTGCGATCAAGGTTGCTAAGTTTTAATTTAAATATAAGAAAAACTTAAGGTGAGATAAGACGTGTTATAGTGGAAACTTAAATCGGACGAGATGAGAGTGGTTACTTTAGTTACTAAGGCTGCGGTCCGATCAATAACGAGAAGCGATGAGCTAGTAATTCAACGAATAACTAGGAGCAAGTACACAGTTACACCAGTAAAGCTAATTGAGCGACGTATTTTTATGTCCCTAGGCGAGGAAGGAGTGAACGAATGAAGCGAGGGACAGTGACGAGCTAGAATCAACTCACTTAGTTCGACCTCTCCGTTCCCGCACACTAATTGAAGTTGACGGTCACATTGCAGTCGAGTGTTACTGAGCGAGTTGTTTTGTCTCTCTTATCGCCGGGCCAGAAAACTCGAGCGAGGATCTTCGCTTGCAATAAGACCGGTGAATTATTATTTCTATCTATGTCTTTCAATCGTTGTCTTGGGCGTGAAAATAGTTTCTCGTTCATGGTAGGACCATGAACGTGGCCCGTTTGTATTGGAACACTAAGAGAATAATAGTCAAGCTTTCTCTGAATCGTAGCATTAGTAGCTCGTAGCGACGTACTCGTAGTATCTCGTAGCACCGTTGCAGTGTAAATTATTTTTGCTTTCATTTTAATTAAATCATAGTTTCTCTAGTTAAAAAATATAGTCATGTAAGATAAGATAAGTAACTAATGTAAGATAGTGATAATACTAATAATACAAAACAGACGTTGTCCTAGACACAGAGACGTAGCGAAATAAAATAAAATGGGATTTTATTTGCATGGAACATATATTCGTACACATAAAGCAGCTGTTAACAAATATGTTAACAAATTTCTGCGGATAAAATTTAACGGCTAGCGGATAGCTGATTGTTAACAGCGGATACAATGTTCCGGCGTTCATTGGCGTGCAAATACTTAGATCATGTCTCTTCCAGGACTTAATGCTGGACTTAATGCTACCAGTGAACCTTTGGTTTATTCAGGGGTGCTCAAACGGTCGATCGCGATCGACCGACTTACCTTGACTAAAAAAATGCACATTGTGCGGAAAACTAATGTCTATGCCACGATACACCCTACCTAGACGACAATCCTGCATTACACATACTTGCAGCCTCTCAGAGTCGATCGATCGTAGTCTAACAATATTAAGGTAGATCGCCAGCAGTTCAAGTTTGAGCACCCCTGGGTTAGACAAAAATATGACGGGCGGTGCATCGTGCATCTTATTATTGTACGTATTTTGTTATTTTAATTATATACCTACTTATTTATTGAGTTTTTTATGTACGGAGGCAGACGAGCATACAGTCCACCTGATGGTAAGTGGATACTGCCGATAGATATCCGCGATACATGCCAACATCAGTCCAAAATGACAAACGTTGGCACGCCCCCGGATGCGCTGCCTACCTTTAGAGCTATAGGAACGGATTTGGGGAAAGGGTTGTGGAAATGGGGAGGGATAGGATGGGAATGGGCTCTGGCACATCTCTATTAGTGGTGATATACCTTCCATAAATTCATCAGGATCATCTGAATCAGAAGACTCTGAATCGCTGCTATCCAAATTGATCAAAAATGATTCCATGGCTATTTCAAGACGGTCATCTGTAGGTCAATAATTGTCTTCAATTTTTTGACGTGACTACAGTGTTTCTTCTATTCTTCAATAGTAATTTTGGGAAATGCGTTATGGATCCTCTGCTCCATATTTTCAGAGAGGCCAGTTACATTAGAATCTGCGGATATTCTTTTGAAAGAACTCCATACAAACTCAATCACAATGATAAGGAGGAAGTCTGACAGCCTTGAGGCCATGTTCCTGTAAAATTTCATCAATTAAGTAGACATCCTCATGCTTAACTGTTTTTATAATTCCATATAATTCTGCTTTTTCATGTTCTCCAAATATGATAAATTGTTGTTTATAATGAAATCTTGCATTTCTTGTTTCGTACCATCGTTGCATTTTTTTATACCATGGTACGGCTCATTGTCCATCACGATTAATAAATTGAGCTCTAAGTTAGGAATTAGTTTTTCTTTCAACCATTGAGATTAGTCCCATTCATATCATGGTGGTAATCTCCACTTTTGGTCTGAGATTTAAAACATAAAAGAGCATTCGAGATAAAACCTTTTTCTCCTCCGGCATTCACGATTATCTATCTCTAACCATCTGACACTTCTGTAAGGACATTATCAGTTTCCTTAGCCTGCTAACATATTTTGACTTTATAGCCGGGGTTGTAAATAAGTTTCATGCAAACAAACAATTGGTCTCGGATTTCCTCTTGTTCTATTATAATTCATTTCTCATAAAAACCTCGACCGCCGGGCATCAATATCATATCGTTCCAATCGTTAAAACCTTCCTTTTAGATTTATTCTTACCCAATTCCAATTAATCCCAACTGAAGTAATATTAGTCTGAGGCCATTTCATGGCAATGGCCTAATCCTAATGATCCTGTATTATCTTATCAATACAATGCTCCAATGAGTAATACATTGCAAGATGTCACTAATGAAATATCAATCAAATAAATAATAGCGAACGAAATAGACATCAATATTGGATAATGACAGGTTCAATACTTCAATGGAACTAGAACCTGGACATTCTAAATGGACATCATCAATACCAGCTGATTTTATTACTCCAAGGCGGTTTAGAGATCCCATTAAAACAGGCCCACAAAAGAACAAACGAAAAAACAGAAAACTCCGACGTAGCCTAATCGCTACTGATACACCTGAAAGGGAGAACATTGGATTAGAAAATCAGAAGCTAAGAAAAGAAAAATTACAAAAGAAAAGAAAACAGCGGCTGTAAGTGATTCTGATCATGACGACACTGACATCTCATTGAACGATATTGACTCCCGCTATTGAAGCATGACACCTTATTGTAGACACTCTTGCTATTCAAGCCACAGGAAGAAGATTTTGTTCGTGTTCATTATGCAACCAAACGAAAGAGAATCTTTTATGCAGGAAAAGTTTTGCACAATTGAAAGAAAACCTTGAGTATTACGGGAGTTTTTTAAGTAAAGATGATACAAACCACATTAATATGCCGAATATTTCCGATTTGTCCTATGTTAAAGACGACGTAGTGTTGTTGCCACTAGATCTTTTGTTGCCAAAGCCTAGTGTTGTTAGTAGTGTTACCTCGCTACAGCAATCGTGTTATTATTTTGATATTGATTTTCAGATTGATATTCGCTGTGTAAGAAATTGGAGAATTTTTTTATCTTTTAGATTGATTTAGATACGTTTGTTAATTTGATACGCGAACATAATGTTCTAAGTTTCCTGCTATTAAAGTTTTTAGTTATAGCTGTTAACTTAAAGTGTTTTTATTTTATTTACTTTTTATTGTGTTACTAAAAGATTGTATTTAGTCTGATATAACTAATATAGCAATAGTGATAACTAAGTATCTTAAATTACTTTTACGATCCGAATTAAAAATAGGTTGAGAAGGAGAAATAGGTTTCTATAATGATTTATATGAGAACATATGAATATATATTAGATATATAAAATAATATTAGATATAAAATATACATTTTATATTGATTTATAAACAATATTTCAATTACTTTAAGTGTTTCCTTCATATAGACCCCGTGATTCTCTGTGTACTTAGTCGTGATTCATTGTGTACCATACACCTGTAAGTTCACAGTGAGAGATTAATCTTTTTTTAAAACATTTTTTGCTGCAAAATCTTGAGACGCAGATACGAGATGTTTTGAACGAAATAACGACAAGTAACTCTATTTTATCCGTATTATAGTTTTAAAAATGTTACATATGCAGTTATGGTGTTACACGACATTGAAAAACAGGTAATTCACTGATCCCACAATGATCCTACAACAATTTCTACTTGAATTACACAGTAATTTAACTAATTTTATCTAATATTGAGAGTAAGAACAAATGAAAAGAATATTTAGATCATGATTTTTATTTTTACACAAATAAGACTATAATACTATGGTATATGAAATTATAATTAATTCATTATGAATCCTAATAAATATCACATTATTTCTAAATATCTTTCAATAAAAGTTTCTATACGATGTTGCTCTTCTGATTCGGGTTATAAGAAGATGAGGAGCTCGCGGACGCGGACGCCTTCGAGAAGGATCTCCCGCCGACGCCGCGGCGGTTGTCGCTCGGCTGCTGTCGACCATCTTTGTTGTACGCCACCTCTCGACTGTCGCTATTACCGCTGAAACCGACACAAAAGAGGTTTTAAAAATAAGTCTAGTGGCTATTTGAAGCAACAAAATTTCGAGCTTTAACGACTGAGAGTTGCTTGCGCATATTTTTCTTCCCATCCCACATCCTATCAATCAAATCCCATCCATCTAATCTCATTAATTTCAATTAATTTCCCGTCTTTTCTAAATCTTTTACCAAATTCTGATTATTATATAGCTGAAGAGCGTAATCAATTTATTTTTAACTGCATCAGTTGTTCATCTGCACGACAGTGTCGATAGGCGCTGTAATCGATCGTAGGCATGATGCAGACGGATTATATGCATGTCTGCCACATTTTTTATATAAAAAAAATCCATACAAAAAAATCACGAAATCAAAAAGTGTATTGTTTGCTGCTTGAGAGTATGAACATTGTGATACTTCTTCAGAGTCTATAAAATTTAAAGTTAAGGTTATTTTTTGAGGTTTTTTTCTACACCTTTGCATAAAAATATGAATATTTCAACTGCAGACTCTTTTGTAATCTCATTCGTTATTGCTGCCATCTAAATAGTGTCAGATAATCAAGTTACTTAGGCTCCTTATCTTATGTTCCTGTTCTACCAGTTAACGAACAATAACTCCTTAGTTAAGCATCCCTACCTCCTGTCTCCGCTACAGCCGCCGACGCCCTCCCCGCTGACGCTGGCGTCCTCGTCGCTGCCGCGCCCGTATCCCCCGCTGGTGCCGCTGCTGTATCCGCCGTTATTGAAGCCGCGCCTTGTTCTTTTGCCTAAAGTATACAGTGTTTAAATTATCTAAAATGTACTGTACCAAAATATTACAGGAAAAGTTCATGGTGCGTATTTTAGATTACATATTTGTTTGTGTAGTATTATATGTTTGCTTGTGTAGAAAGAAAAAAAAATGTTTTCTTTCTTTGTAAATCTTCGTATCTTTTATGACTTACGTAGACTAAGTTAATACGAATAGGTATGTTTTTTATATTATTCGTGTTTATTGGGTATTGAGCTTTGTAGAGGGAGGCGTGGTTTCTGCAACCACACACCTCCCGTCACTGAAGTAAGGTGCATTTGCATTTCCTCGCTTCCTCAACAAGGAGTTGTCGCGCACTGTACGTGTCTATAATCGCGTTATACGGCGAACCCGCAGGTTGTGGTAAAACACTTCACGAGCTCTTTCTGTTGTACTATGATATATCATCGTAGGAAATTGTGAAAAGCATTTTGCAAGTTGGACAGTGCAGCCGCATATATCCTCTTGTGTCACAGATGTTCATGAGCGGCTATAAGAAATATTTACTCTTTGCACGTCAGGATTTTATCTTTGTTATTTGAACAATGCAATTCTGTTCACTTGTACTACAATATAAGGCCCTGGCAGAATTTCAGTGCTGTGGTTCTGTTTCTTTTGTTTCACAGCTTTGTGCTGAGCTAGATATCTTTAAATCTTATACGTACGTAGACGTATGTAAACGTATGTATATTATGTAGACGTAGAGGTATACGTAGAGTTCTAGTTGAATGAATTGGTAATTAAACTAGTTTTATTTCAATTAAACTGTGATGCACTTGATATTACCTGCGAATAGGGACCTTATTTTCGGTTCTAGTTTCTAGAAATTAGCGAAACCTTTTTTTTAATATAAACAAGTCACATAGAACTTATAAATATTTAGACAAGACTGCGCAGTACGTTTTCAATCTTATTGCCAATAACGGACTTATATCTTCTTACAAATATAATATGTATTCTATTTTTAATTCAATGTGGACATGGACATTTAATTCATTATGAAATAATTCATTTACGAAACATTCAAATAGGGACGTAAAAGTTGTTATATTAAATTCTAAATTAAAATGTGTTATATTAATAAAAGTTATCTTAAAAAATAACATTTTTTATTGCTTAAAAATTATGCTTAAAAATTAGATGTTACAAAATCTTAAGCAAAGTCAACAAGACCACACTGACAATAAGATCCCCTTGCTCTGATATATAGATCACATATAGGTATATATCACACCAATTGGATGGTCACCAGTTAGATTTGTTTCTTAACCGAGAAATCCAAACCCAGTGTGCGAGCGAATTCTATCACTCAAGTGTCTTATTGACTGTGTGGTGTCGGCCAGCTGCAGAGCACCACCACTCCATCTCATCCCGTGGGTGTAGAAGAGATAACAATGCCCTGAAGAACTGCACCACCTCTAAAAGAGTGGACTCACCAACCCGTTTGATCAGCGTGACGTTTTAAGGCCATACATCCCTCATGCATAAATCAATGTGCATGCGGAAGCATATGTCCAACAGTGAACGATAAAAGGGCTGGTCACAGTTATGAGTCTCACAGACTTGTTTGAAGACGCTATCTGCTAAATGTCACGCACTTTAAACATAGCATAGAAAATCGCTAAGTATTGCTATTGCAGTAATTATTAACGTATTTGATTTGTATGTACCATTTAATACAGATATCCATATACACATACAACATCAGCCATTCAATTACCGCAGTGTACCTAATGTTCCAAATTAATAATGTTCCAAACGTTTGCTTTTTATTTTTGTATTTTTCACATATGAACTTGATTGTTTTATATAACTTTGTTATGAACAATATGTGAACATTGGTGTTAATTGTACAGTTAGTAAAACATTTATATAAGGTGTTTTAAAGTATATGTTGTATAATTGTATAAAATATATGTACATTCTAGTAAGACGTTTTAGTTGTGAATCGATAATCACTCTTCTAAATTTATAGCGAGCACAGTTTCACATGGCTTAATAGGATTTTACTGATAAAGTGGACAACAATACTAAGATAGATTATTTATTTGAGGGGGAGAGTGCGCGCTGCAATCCAACAGCCGCTGGGCGTTCTCGACTGGCCACGTTACCCTTCTCTCACAGAAGACTACCTTGAAATGTACTGCATTTCCCATTTTATCTTATTTCCCTAATGTACGTACGTGTTTCGGTAGTGAGTGAGATGTGCCAGAACCCATTCCCATCCTATCCCTCCCCCTTTCCCCAACCCTTTCTCCAAATCCATTCGTATATCCATTCGTATCGTAGGCAGCGCATCCGGGCGCGTGCCAACTATTGTCATTTTGGACTAATGTTGGCATGTATCACGGATGTCTATGGGCTACAGTATCCACTTACCATCAGGTGGACTGTATGCTCGTTTGCCACCTTCGTCCATAAAAAAAAAGATAGATTATTTCGCCTTATAATAATTATGTTCAGCAGTGGATATTGAAACGGCTTGTCGCATTGTCGCAATTATGTGTATTGTACCATAAATATCGGTGTGGGACTCACCCGGCGCTGCACAAACACTAATGGCTAATAGCACCACCAGAAACAGAGGCACCACAACTCGCGCCATGTTTTGTCCAAAAACTATGCACCAATTGTTATGGTTGGGTTTTTATATGAACGGTGTGATATCATAGCAGACAGGATGGTCACGCAGCATCAAATTAACTTTTCGGATGTGACACGGTCGCGTTTGAATGTGATTTCTGGTGACACACTGACGGACAGATAAAAAGCCATGTTTCACTATCCGGTAAGATCGGCGGGCGAGAAGGTCTATGATACAGTATTAGGTAGTATGTTGTATCGTTTTAGGACTATGATAGTGTTCGAAACGTCGGGATATAAATAATGTTAAATATACGCGATTTAAACCGTTCAAAGTTGTTTAATTGCTAAGTACACTTCTGTTTATAAACCCTGGACTATGTGTACCTTAAGCACATATAGAAAAATAAATCTATTTCGTTATTGTTTTCTATGTGTTTAATAGATAAGTTTGATTTACAGGATTTATTTAAATAAATAAATTATGTTAAATCGAACGCTGTTATGGTTCTCATGTTAAACAATCGGATCGGTTTGTGTGTTATAATCAGTGGATGTACAATACCTCTAAGAATCAGGAAATCGCAGGCCGATGAATTCAAATTACATAGCTAATTTTATCGTTTTGATTTGGATAATAATTGTGAGTTTGTAATTCTTTCCAGATGTTTAACACGATTTCAAATTACCATTTTAATTTTTTGTAGGGAGAGTGCACGCTCTATTCCCACAGGCGCTGGACGCACTCAACTGGCCACGTTACCCCTCTCTCACAGAAGACTGCAATGAAATGTACTGCATTTTCCACTTTATCGTATTTCCCCAATATACGTACGAGTGAGATATGCCAGAGCCTATTCCTATCCCATCCTATCTCATCCCTCTCCATTTTCCCAACCTTTTCTCCCAATCCATTTCTTAATCTTCAAAGGTAGGCAGTGCATCCGAGGGCGTGCCAACGTTCCTCATTTTGGACCGATTGGACGTCAGCCTATTCTTTTTCTTTTTTCTATAAAAAAATAGGAATTACTACGGTAGACACCTATGTAGTGCCTACCGGCATCGATATTGATACAGGGCGAATTCACCTTGTAGAAGTAAGTCCAAAACTTACGATTCTCTGGGAGTTTACAGTCCAAAAAGCAAATTGTCATGCAAGGGAAATCGTTCAAAAAGCAAATCGACCGAAAAGCTATTCATACAAAAATAAAAAAGTCCAATTTAGAAAATTTTCATCAAATTCGGTGAGCCACTTTGATGTTACTATCCTGCCATTATACCTAGTTAAGTTGGTACACTTGAGTCTAGAAAAATTTGTACATAAACTGCAGAGTGCGTTTAGTAACAGATTGAAATGAAAGTTGGCAGTTTGGGACAATATCTTGATTAAGTTCAAAAATGAATCAAATCCGTTCAATAGTTACAAAATTATGACGGTGTAAATATTTCAAAAAATCTCAAATATAGCATTCACCGTCTTTACATCTAGGTATATACTTACGTATATTGTAATAAAACAGTAAGAGGGTTAAGTCTGTACATAGACGTCATTTTAAAAAAATATAAGGCTCTTTAGAAGTTACAGACCCCAAAATTTGTTTGAGCATCACGTAAAAACTACTGAACGGATTTTAATGGGGTTTTTACTAATGCACAGTTAAGTATCCAGAAGGAAAACGGATATATGTATCATCTTCATATGAGACAAAGAAGTTGAGGAAAATAAAAAAAGGAATTTTAATAGAATTACTTAAAAATAACTGACTTGATTTTGATACGTGAAATCCTATCGTGTCGGTGCTTTTACGGGTGTAAAAATCTTATACAGCTGCTTAGTCTACGTGAGCGAAGCCGCAAGCAGAAGCTAGTATAAATTATGTGTCATTGAGAGGGCTTATCCGGCTCCACAACTTTAGTGTAAACCCTTTTTGTTCCAAAATATACGGAAAGTAGCGACATCTACCTTCCTACTGGCGCTGACATCGTTTTATTTATTTGTCAATCCTTGTTCATCTTTCATCAATAACAAATGCCAGCTGATAGTTTTTGAATATTTTAGTATCTCTTTACGACGCCATTTTGTTTTCGTTGATACGATAAATGAGTTTGCAATGCAATGTAACCAGCCATTTTAATATTAGCTGTATTAATTAAATACGCCACGCTGGCCAAGGGGGTTGGCGAGTCCACCCTTAAGGGGTGCTGTAATACTGCAGGGCTTGTGGTAACCGCTTTGTTATTCCTTAGTCGCCTTCTATGACACCCACGAGAAGAGATGGGGTGGTGATATTTTAAAGCCCGCCGATATCACACACCATTAATTAATTAGGTATGTAAATGAGTTTACATCATTTAATTACCTCCACAGAAAAAGTATTCATTCATTCGGATTCATTCGTATTCATTCGGCCGGAAATACGTTTCATCTGCACGACCTCAGAAAGTTACCACTAGATTTGAGATTCTGCCAACATCTTCCTCGCCATTCTGTACTAAAGTAAAAAACTTTGACCAGCAAAAAATATTCGTAGTAATTCAAACTGTCGTGTCTGCGAAGTGCAAAAATTGACCTTGTCTATCAGCGGCCATTGGCTTGCTTTTTGTTGTCGTCGGTAAATAATTGCCAGTTTGTTTTAATCTGCTGATACGCATTTTATCTGTATCTAATGTTAATTATTTTTTGTTATAATTATATGTTTTATTTGATAGACGTAAGGCAGTACAATGGATTGGACCAATTTTTGAGACTACATGTTTTGACTAACATTAAAATAAATGCGCTTCTAATGTGTTTTAATACAATTAACATTTTTTAAGGGTAGTTGGTCATGGCTACGGGAGGATGATGAGGACAGAAAACAAAGAAATTACATATATTTAACATTTCTACACGCATTTTTTATTTATACCTCTAATACAACTAAATATAATTTACATAGGTATAATTGTTTTCATCAAAATTCATTTACTAAGTGCTAGGTGCTAGGTAACATGACTACGTTTTATATCTGTTTGATTGTCATCAAACATTTGATATTATTTGTGTCCTTTGCCACAACCACCGCCGCCACAACCTTTAGCACCGCCTTTGCCACAATCGCCACCGCTGCAGCCGTCGTTATGGCCTTTTCCACCACCATGGCCTTTACCACAATCGCCACCGCTGCAGCCGCCGTCATGGCCTTTTCCACCACTATGGCCTTTGCCACAATCGCCACCGCTGCAGCCGCCGTCGTGGCCTTTTCCACCACCATGGCCTTTCCCACAATCACCGCCGCTGCATGCTCCGCCATGGCTTTTCCCACAGTTACCGCCCTTGCATCCTCCGCCAGAACCTTTGCCACAATCACCTCCGCTGCATCCTCCGTCATGACCTTTGGCACAGTCGCCGCCGCTGCAGCCTCCCTTCTTGCCCTTGCCGCATCCACCTCCGCCGCAACCGCCGTCATCGCCTTTTCCACAACCGCCACCGCTGCAGCCTTTACCGCAATCACCACCGCTGCAGCCTTTACATGAAAATATAATAATTTTGAAAAGATTTCATGTTTCAATTTAAGTTCTTAAAATTACGTAGTGTTAATAAATTATTCCGTAGAAGCTTTTGTGGATTTTGTTTTAAAAGTAATGGACTTCCCTGGAAAAAATCTAAGTCTTAGTCATATATCAAAAAAAGCCGAAACATGTGTCTAATGATTTTAAATGAAAAGTGTATACTCCAAATTTCATAATCTCCAACTTAAAAAACTTTTAAGAAAAAACTTTCCATAGAAAATCTTCCCTCCCTTTTTTACCCCCTTCTAAATCAAATATCAAAATTTTAAAGGAATATGTATATACCAAATTAAAGTCCCCAACTTAAAAAGATATGATGAGAAGTCTACGAGTATATGCTAAATTTCATGCCTCTAACTTAAATAGTTCTTGAGATACAGACTACCCATCCCATGGCTGAGATACCCATTGTCCTTTCTTCGAAGTAAAATTTCTAAAAATCCATCATTAGTGGATATACGTATATCATTAAACCTATCTATTGTGCTAATTTCATGTTACTAGCTTCAGCGGTTTCGACTCAGCGATGATGAATCAGTCAATCAGTCAGTCAGTCAAGAAATTTCTTTTTATATGTATAGATTTCTATTGGTGCTATACTATACTGTTATACTATACCATGTCTCTCTACTGTTGAATATAAGTTTCCCTCAAGGCTCGCCATCATCTTCCGTCGACTGTAAATTTTGAATACGACAAGTACGCTAGCTGAATGACAAGTACATCTAAATTAGTCACTAGGAGGACCGGATTGATGCAACCAACAGGTTCATTGAATTGTATCATGAGCGATTTGACAGCTGGCTTGGGTTCTTTCTGGTCTTATGGTTGAAATTCTCGCTCGCACGAGCTGTGTTGACCTTAGCGATAAGTAAGAAGCGATGAAATTTCTAAATCTGTTAGACAATCCCAGGATTTACAACTGTTACAAGTCCTCTTGAACTTGTCAAGGATACTGTCAAAAAATGATCCATGGGTCTTCTACATTCAACATCACTTGATTTCACTATTGTTTGCCAGATACTATCGTTAGCTCCGTCCACCGTGAGCAGGCCTGTATATGGGTACTTTTATAATATTAGTCAGTAAATAGTATAAAATCCTCAAAAGAGGTCTATTTGTATGCTTGCAACAAACTCAACGACTATCTGACGGATTTTGATGCTGTTTTGATTCTCCTACATTGATGAAATTTGATGCATGGTAGCGTAGAAGTTATAGGGATTTAAATAGGACATTGTTGATATTGGGTAACAGTTACTTTCAAAATGATTGAAAATTCCGAATTAAAACTATTTTTTGAGTTGGAATGGTCATGCGATTATTAATGGAATCAATTTTTTTATTAAACCTACGGGACTACCCAGGACAGACTTGTGACATCGTAGCGAGTCGCTCGGTTGTTCATATGATAATTTGTATACACAATGGAAGGCAGGTGAGCACTAACCTCCTGTGGGAGCTGCTGACACGCACGACACTGCTACCACTACAATTAACACTATTAAAATGAGAGTTCTCATTATGCAGACGTACGTACTCGTATATTGTAACTGAACTGAATTTAGGCAAATTATATTCTGAAGTGAACGAAATTTTTCAGTCACACTTTTAAATACCCGCACAACATTTTTTACGCGTTTACCACTAAACCAAAATGATGGTAATGTTTCAATTAATCATTCTACTAATTATTTCCTTACGCAATGAACTTAAATTTGCACTTTAAGTTCCTCTCGCTTTAATTTTTTGTACATATTCTATTATATACCTTAAAGCTTTTAAATAAAGTCTAATAACTCTTGATCAAATTGTCAGGTAGGTTCTACTATCATGTTCTCGAGTGTATTTCCGCGATTAATCGTTTATTTTCAATTCAGGCACATCCAAAAATAATACTACGTCTATTCAAAGTAGATTTTAGGATTCCGTATCGCATTCCATATCGTTCGGTGAACCTCGTCGCAGGTGAACTTCGTCAGATGAAGTAGGCACACTCGCCAATTCAGATGACTATAATGCTCGAACATCCTTGATCCAATATAAGATTATTGTTAAGCTTGGTAGGTTTCGTCTGCATAGTCCACTTACATCGTTGTTCAAACATGTGGAGATCTGTAACGGGCTCAAGATTGTTGTGACATCTTTTGAATCTGTTGGTACAGAGACAACCGATGCATACTAACTTCTATGTAAGGTTATTCCGGAAGTGCCATTTACCCCTCTCTCACAGAAGATTACCTTGAAATGTATTGCATTTCTTACTTTATCGTATTTCCCCAATGCAAATGTACGTAGGTGTTTCGGTAGTGAGTGAGATATGCCAGAGTCCATTCCCATCCCATTTTTTTTTATTTATTTATTTATTATCTTCGTTAGGTAATAACTTAACATTGAAATATAGGTTACACTAATAGTTACAGCGGGTGCCAGTCAGAAAGCCACAATCACACATTGGGTTATATTTGTATAGTGTCTATTGAAATTAAGATCATGGATATGTGATTAATGAAATGAATATGTTAGGTATGTAATTATAGATGTAAAACTGAAATAATTAATTCATTTACAAATTTTTACATTTACATCTTATCGTATATTTCCCTATTTTCCCAATCCATTCATTAATCTGCAAAAGTAGGCGGCGTGCCAATGTTTGTCATTCTGGCCTGATGTTGGCATGTATCGAGGATGGCTATGGACGACAGTACCCACTTACCATCAGGTGGACTGTATGCTCGTCTGCCGTCTTTTTTCTATAAAAAAGTATAACTAATAGTTGGCTATTTAGAAAATGATTAGGAGTCAATAGTTCCAAATCCGCCATGTTAAAGCGTGTGGACACAAAAGAGAATACAAAGGTCACAATTTGATAGCCGCTTTGGCCCCAGTGAAAAATGTTAACAATCCTTCGATTGTAAATTTGGTTTCAACAAACATACCTACGTATAGCACAAGTTTTAGCCGACTTTATATCCACTTTGAATAAATCTCCGTGATTTGGAATTGACGGTGCATTAAATAGCCAATTAATGTTCTCGTGGGATAGCTTAAGGTGGATCTTGGTTTGATTATCTCTCACAAACAGTCGGACCTCACTAACGACGGTAGTCATTAATGGTGATGTGGAATTTAATAGCTACCTATTATAGCACGGAGGTGTCGATGCTGACTCTGGGTTTGGTCCACGATCTGAAAGTTCTTCAAGAGGGCTCGCCAAACAACGAAGGTTACCGATATTCTAATGCGTTTAATGCAATGATATTTCTAATCACCACGTTTTTTTTTTATAGAAACAAAAGCGGCAGACGAGCATCTGACCATCTGACGGTAAGTGGATACTGTCGGCCATAGACATCCGCGATACATGTCAACATCAGTCCAGAATGACAAACGTCGGCACGCCCCCGGATTTTAAAAGATACTCATACTCTACTCAACTAATAAGCTGACCTAATTTGTTATTTTATTTATGCCTCTCAGAACTTAATTTACGATTGAATATTTTGTTTTCAATCCTAATATATTAATTCTTTACGTTTTTATTGTTAGGTATTCCCAGTTGTATCTTACTTCAGTACTATATTTCATACTATAATGGCAGACGAGTTGGCGGCAGGCGGGCCACATGATAGTAATTGGTCACCGCCCCCCCATGTACACCTGCAACACCGCGAAGCATGCGGGCACGCTGCTGACCTTGCAGAATCATATTCACAACTCCGTCGAAGAACCCATGTCGTAGCATATCGGAAAATCCTCAGCTGGAAATTCGTTCCACAACTTTCGGGTTGCTGTATAAAGTATCTTGATGACCACACTGTGCGCAACGACATGGAAGTGCAGATAAACCGTGCAACGATAACGGGAGGTGCGATGGTAAAAATCCGTTGGCATCAAATCGAACAGCTCTTCAGAACATTTCCCATTATACAGGCGGTAGAAAATGCAGAGCAGACGCAATGTTTTTTTATTAATTAAATTGGTTTAATTGATTAATTTAAATTCAAATTTTAATTAAATTTAAGTTTTATTTTATTAATTTTATTTTTAATTATTTCTATTTAGATCTGTATGATCCATTATAATTAATTTTAATCTAACATTAGGTCCTCCTCTCCTAATTGCTGTGCCCTACAGGCTCACAATGTTCTTATAATTTAAGTTCACCAATTTCTAAGCACATTGTGGAATGCAATGAAGTATTGAGTATTGGATTCTGATATTCTTTGTAGTCAATATTTTGCTGCTTCTGTTCAAGGTTTCGGTAGATTGTTATAACAATATCATTAGCATATTATTGCTATCAGCAACCCACTAACTTTGACTTTCCGCGTGACAGCTTCAAACACTAAATTACAAACCACCGTTGAAAGTTCAGCTCCTTGCTAGACTCCAGATCGCTCCAGAGCTGCTATTAAATGACTCCGATTGTTGATTTTGGATTGATATCAGTGCCTTTGAACCTTTAAGAGTGACTTCCCCTAAATGATTCAATTTACTTCGTGCTCCCAGTAGCTTCATACTAACGTGGATCTTGTCTCTGTTTACGTTGTCAAAAGCCTATTTGAAATCTTCGAATAAGTGATAGAAGTTGATGTCCTATTAGCTTGTGGCCTATAGGCCGAGTATTCGCTGGCTTAAATACAAAACCTTTGAGAACACTGTATGCGCGAACTGTACAGTATTCAAATTATAGCTTAAATTAATTCAATATAATTCAATTAACGTTTAAGTACCTACTCTATAATTGCACTCAAATGTTTGAGTCACAGTCACCAGCCCTTTTATCGTCCACTGCTGGGCATTGACCTTATCGGTATCGGTATTATGGCCTTAAAATGCTATGCTAGCGAAGTCCACTCTTTTAGAGAGGGTGTAGTTCCTCAGGGCTAATGGCAGCAGCGCCTTTTACGACAGCCACGAGAAGAAATAGGGTGGTACTATTCTGAAGCCGGCCGACTCCACACAGCTAACCACCACACTACATGTACACTCTCTCTGACTATAGAGTTGTAATTCTTCTATATTTTGAGCGTTGGTCGTCGCGACCAGAGACGCATTGAACTTTATTTCTTACGTTCTTGGAGATTGCATCAATTGGTAATAAACTAATTACCAATTAATGCAAATTAATATGAATATAGTTATGTTCTATAAAAGGTAGTGATAGTGGTAGTGGTAGCTAGTAAAGGTATTAAGTCTCGGTTCATATTCGGGAGGTGGTGAGTTAAGTATTTTATATATGAAAGGAGACGGACGGGCAAGCAGCTCACGTGATGGTAAGTGGCTACCGACGTCCACTTCTATTTATTACTAGCGGTGTACTCCTCGTATTCGAGAACTGTAAAAAGTATTTCTCTTGTTTATCCGCTAATCCGCACTGGCTGTGGATTAAGAAATGAATCCTTCTCGTGATTGTGACACGGTGATAATCAATAAATAGATCGATTAAATCAAATAATAACTAGGATATTGTTAAGAAAACAACGGAACAGTTATGGTGAAGGGTAAATCTATTTTATCACATTTAACATTTGGATTATTTATTTTCACAGTGCTCCTGCATCGACGACAGAACCGGCTTAACGTCTGGAACAATGAAAGAAAATTATTTAACAATATTGTGTTACGAACTTGTAATGTTACTGTAATGGAATCCAAGAATGTTTTGCAAACGTTTCAAATGTTTTGATGACTTTTTAATATTAAGTACTATAATTAGGACAACAGATTTCATCACTAGTTTTGTTTAGAAACCTAAGTTTCTACCCTAACTCACAGAATATTATAGCTCTTGTTACCAAACCTTGTTTCTGTGTCTTCATTGTCAGTAAGTGATATAAGTAAAGCTTGATGCAACTATGTATATAGGTGCGAGGAGGTAGCCAGCCATCTACTCGTATTATCTTGAGTTAAAAGGTTGTTGAGTGTCAGCCATATTGTGTCATTTCCTACCTCTAGATAAACCTAGCACAGGTCTCGATCTTTTTGGGTTTCTATGGCATAACACCTCGACTCTAGTTCTCAGTTTCTCGCTTAACCTTCAACTGTGGTATAACATTGCATATTTTAGTTGGCATTTTTTTATAGTAAGGAGGCGGCAGACGAGCATACAGTCCACCGCGGCAGTAAGTGGATACTGTCGCCTATAAACATCCCATAAACGCCCATAGACATTTATAAATAAATAAGTAGCTGAAATACAGCCAAAAGGTATGTAATTGCTATTAAATATAAGAAAATATCCCTTACCCGCTATCCTTTATCCCTTTTGCTTGCCATGTCCGCCGCCGACACCGCCGCCAAAACCACCGCCGCCGCCAAAGCCACCGCCGCCGCCTTTGCCACCACCGCCGCCTTTGCCACCGCCGCCGCCTTTGCCACCACCGAGTCCTCCTTTACCGCCTTGGCCACCACCAAGTCCTCCTCCGCCGCCGGCTCCCTTTCCGCGACCACCGCCGATTCCTCCACCGCCACCGCCTCCAAATCCGCCTCCGATTCCTCCACTCAGGCCACCGCCTCCGGACCCACGGCGGACGCGTTCATGCTCTTAAAAAATAATACACGACATAAATAATACAAATTTTACCTAGACACTATGATGGCAGGAAAACGATAGTGTATGTATTACAATAAATGAAGTCCAAACATACTTCGCCTCATCACCGTGGAAATTTTTATGTTATACAAACTTAGAATCGCCGAAGAAGTGACATTGAGCTAACGCATTTCACCAATTATTATGGCCAGCTGGACTGACGCCTTGTTGACATGGACAAGTTCGCCGTTTATGGGTAAATGAAAAGAGCAGAAGATTGTGTGTGGTGGCGAGACTGGGAAGTCTACTTACAGCGGAGGAAAGTATCGGGGTGTGATCGGGGTTAGGTTATGGTTAAGGGGTATATATAGGATAAAATATCTACGGCATAAGGGGTATACCATATGGCAGGATGTGTTTATTATTATTATACAAACTTACATTCTAATACAAATACATTTATTATTATTATTATTAGATACCAAATACATATTTGTGTATTTGAGTTGATATGTAAAGAAAGTCTTCTGTTGTATATTTGAGGACACTTTTATTCACTTGAGACCAAATACTTACTAGCTTTTATCATTAAATTGTAATTAAATTGGTGTGGTACCAACAGGCATTCCTTAAAGTTTCCATACTATATTGAACAAAGATGATTTTAGGATAACAACTTTTTACATGTATAGATTTCTATTGGAGTACCAATAGAAATCTATACATGTAAAAATATAATATATATATATATGTTTATATGTTTTATAGGTAATATAGTAATACTATACTATATTATACCATAACTATAATACTATTTCCCCCAAGGCTCGCCATCATCTGCCGCTCTCCATACCTAGCCACTATTGACTGTGAATTTTGTGTATGACAAGTACGCTGGCTGAATGACAAGTATGTACATTTAAATTAGTCACTAGGAAGACGGATTGCTGCAATCAACAGATTCATTGAAATGTATCATGAGCAATGTAACAGCTGGCTCAGGTTCTATCTGGTCTTATGGTTGAAATTCATGCTCGCACGAGCTGTGTTGACCTTAGCGATAAGCAAGAAGCGATAAAATTTCTAAATGTGTTAGACAATCCCAGGGTCAACAACTGTTACAAGTCTTCTTGAACTTGTCAAGGATACTGTCAAAAAAATGATCCATGGGTCTTCTACATTCAACATCACTTGATTTCACTATTGTTTTCCAGATACTATCGTTAGCTCCGTCCACCGTGAGCAGGCCTGTATATGGGTACTTTTATAATATTAGTCAGTAAATAGTATAAAGTCCTCAAAAGAGGTCTATTTGTATGCTTGCAACAAACTCAACGACTATCTGACGGATTTTGATGCTGTTTTGATTCTCCTACATTGATGAAATTTGATGCATGGTAGCGTAGAATTAGTAGGGATTTAAATAGGACATTGTTGATATTGGGTAACAGTTACTTTCAAGATGATTCAAGATTCCGAATTAAAACTATTTTTTGAATTGGTATCATCATGCGATTATTGATGGAATCAATTTTTTTATTAAACCTACGGGACTACTCAGGACAGACTTGTGACATCGTAGCGAGTCGCTCGGTTGTTCATATGATAATTTGTATACACAATGGAAGGCAGGTGAGCACTAACCTCTCGTGGGAGCTGCTGACACGCATGACACTGCTGCCACTACAATTAACACTATTAAAATGAGAGTTCTCATTATGCAGACGTACGTACTCGTATATTGTAACTGAACTGAATTTAGGCAAATTATATTCTGAAGTGAACGAAATTTTTCAGTCACACTTTTAAATACCCGGGCAACATTTTTTACGCGTCTACCACTGAACCAAAATGATGGTAATGTTTCTATTAATCATTCTACTAATCATTTCCTTCGCAATGAATGTATGTTTGCACTTTAAGTTCCTCTCGCTTTAATTTTTTGTATCTACTTATTCTATTATAGACCTTAAAGCTTTTAAATAAAGTCTAATAAGTCTTGATCAAATTGTCAGGTAGGTTCTACTATTATGTTCTCGAGTGTATTTCCGCGATCAATCGTTTATTTTCAATTCAGGCACATTCAAGAATAATGCTACGTCTATTCAAAGTAGATTTTAGGGTTCCGTATCGCATTTCATATCGTTAAGTGAACCTCGTCGCAGGTGAACTTCGTCAGATGAAGTAGGCACACTCGCCAATTCAGATAAATCACTATAATGCTCGAACATCCTTGATCCAATATAAGATTAATATTAAGCTTGGTAAGTTTTGTTTGCATAGTCCACTGACATCGTTGTTCAAACATGTGGAGATCTGTAACGGGCTCAAGATTGTTGTGACATTTTTTGAATCTGTTGGTACAGAGCCAACCGATGCATACAAACTTATATGTAATGTTATTCCAGAAGTGCCACTTACCGATTCGTCTAGTCACGTTACCCTTCCCCTCTCTCACAGAAGACTACCTTGAAATGTACTGCATTTCCTACTTTATCGTATTACTCCAATGCAAATGTACGTAGGTGTTTCGGTAGTGAGTGAGATATGCCCAGAGCCCATTCCCATCCCATCTTATCGTATCTTTCCCCATTTTCCCAATCACAGAAGACTACCTTGAAATGCATTTGAAATACTGCATTTCCTACTTTGTCGTATTTACCTAATATACGTATAATTGCAAAACCAGTTAAACTACAGAACACGGATTATTCCGTTGCAACTCGCACTTGACTGGTTCCTTGTCGACCTTGACCGTGGAGGATGAGTGGTCTGTAAAATTAATAGATGACGTAAAACGTGCATTGTCTAATTTTTGTTTTAATGAATTAGCAAAACAGTTTTATTGTTTTTTTTTATAGTTGTTGATAAACTGAGGTTTTAATTTAAAAGATACTCTGTACTCAACCAATAAGCTGACCTAATTTGTTATTTTATTTATCTTAGAACTTAATTAATTTACGATTGAATCATTTTCTCATATTTTGTTTTCAATCCTAATATATTAATTCTTTTCGTGTTTATTGTTAGGTATTTCCAGTTGTAACTTATTTCAGTATTTCATACTACATCCCCTTGTGGGTCTGAGGCTTCTTCACTATCTTCCTCTATTTCGTACCAGTCCAGTCTTTCACCTTGCTCTTCTGTACGTGGTTTCATTTCCATCTTGCCTCATATCGAAGCAACTATAGGTACTTCGACTGCGACTGTTTACACCTTGTGTTTTGTGTGTAAGGTTTTTCATCTCAGTTATTTTATCCCAGAGAGCTTGCAGCACGAGTAACATTACTTACTACGGTTTTGGATCCCAAACACACAAAGTTGTCCCTCAACAACGTCTGTCCCTGTCCGTCCCTATACTCACAATATATAAATATATTGTGAAAGACATTTTGGATTTTTATTATGTAAAAGAGATGGCAGACAAATGGGCGGGCCACATGATAGTAATTGGTCAACGCCCCCCCCCCCCCCATGTACACCTGCAACACCGTGAAACATGCGGGTACTCTGCTGACCTTGCAGAATCATATTCACAACTCCGTCGAAGAGCCCATGTCGTAGCATATCGGAAAATCCTCAGCTGGAAATTCGTTCCACAACTTTCGGGTTGCTGTATAAAGTATCTTGATGACCACACTGTGCGCAACGACATGGAAGTGCAGATAAACCGTGCAACGATAACGGGAGGTGCGATGGTAAAAATCCGTTGGCATCAAATCGAACAGCTCTTCAGAAATTTTTCCCATTATACAGGCGGTAGAAAATGCAGAGAGATGCAATGTCTTTTTTTATTAATTAAATTGGTTTAATTGGTTAATTTGAATTCAAATTTTAATTAAATTTAAGTTTTATTTAATTAATTTTATTTTTAATTATTTCTATTTAGATCTGTATGATCCATTATAATTAATTTTAATCTAACATTAACTCCTCCTCTCCTAATTGCTGTGCCCTACAGGCTCACAATGTTCTTATAATTTAAGTTCACCAATTTCGAAGCACATTGTGGAATGCAATGAAGTATTGAGTATTCTTTGTATTCAATATTTTGCTGCATCTGTTCAAGGTTTCGGTAGAGATCAGCCATCCTATTTTTGAATCGATTTGTTATAACAATATCATTAGCATCATATTGCTATTGAAATTTTCGAATAAGTGATAGAAGTTGATATCCTATTAGCTTGTGGCCTATAGGCCGACTATTCGCGGGCTTAAATACAAAACCTTTGAGAACACTGTGTGCGCGAACTGTACAGTAATCAAATTATAGCTTAAATTAATTCAATATAATTCAATTAACGTTTAAGTACTGTTGAGGACACTTTTGTCTACTGCGATCTCTTCAACAGATCGAGGACAGTATTGTCCTACAACCTTATAGGTCGCCGGGGGATGTGGACTGTATATATAGGGATGTTGTACAATAATAACGCCTTATTTCCTTTTCTTCGATAATATCAGCAGAGCCGGGGGCAGGGGGCAGAGGTACTTGTTGTTCTACTACTTGTCCTAGTCACTTGGTTGACCGTTTGTAGTGTTCGGAGTGGTGCCGCTGATCGGAATGCCGGAAGCCCAAAATGGTTCGTCTTTTATTCCATTTTGGCTTCCCCTTCTACTTTTCTACATGTGTACCCCTCCCGCTACCCCGCGGGGGATCATTTATTCATACAAGACACTGTTATACATTTTTATACATTTACAAGATTCTTATTAGATAAAACTTAGATGTAAACTAGCCTAAGAGGGATCTAATAAGATCATGACGCTATAACGTTCGGTTTCGAGTGGACGGGGTGCGCGGTTTGCGCGACATATTTACGTAACCCCGTCCCCCGCTTCAGGACTATAAATATTATATTCGTCCGCCAGGTGGCGGAGCGCTCAGTTGTTTCCCGAACGCCATAGCGCCCACAACTTATCCCTAGCATGCCCTACTTACCCTATTCACCAATAATTATCCTAATAGGGTAATAAAAGACACACTAGGGATCATTTTAATATCAATTACACAATACATAGTTATAAAATGGACATTATACAAATAGTGTAAACCTAACGATATTAAGAGATATTCATACATTTTCATACATTTATAAGACACTAAAGAGAAACAACTATACAAGCGAAACTATTATCTATACATATGCAAGTACCCTAGCTTTTTACATTTTCATTTATTCCGTCGTTAACAGATATTAAGAGATATTCATACATTTTCATACATTTATAAGACACTAAAGAGAAACAACTATACAAGCGAAACTATTATCTATACATATGCAAGTACCCTAGCTTTTTACATTTTCATTTATTCCGTCGTTAACAAGTACCTACTCTATAATTGCACTCTTCCTCCATAGTTTGAGTCACTGTCACCAGCCCTTTTATCGTCCACTGCTACCCTAAGAGATATAGTTAAAAGGGGGTAATCAACCTCTACTAGAGTGGAAAGAGGTAAGGTTTGTTTCAATAGCTCCTTATAATTTAGCAGGTAGCTGCGCGCTTAGCAGGGCGCACGCCCAGAGTGATGAAGAGCGGGCACTACCGTCGACTGGAAACAGCGGGTGGGACTGGGCGATGGCGGCCAGGCTCAAGAAGCGGCGTCCGGGTAGAAAACCAGCGCCCAAAGAGCGACGGACCAGAGCTGCGGCGGCCGACAAGAGTAGTAGCCCAGATGTGATGTCCAGGATAGCTCAGTCCCCGGAACAGGCGTGTGACTTTTCCAAAACGTCTTCCCTGATTGCTCTCCAAACAAAAACCGTCGGTGCGGCGTCTTAGATTTTTCACCCTTCGTTTAGGGAAATGTAACATTTGTTGCAATATCTCAATTTTGTACTCTGTATTTTTTACTATGTATTTCGATATCTGTATTCTAGGTCAGTGGTTCTCAAACTTTTTAAATGACGGAACCCTTTTGGGAAGCAAAATACTTGATGGAACCCTACAATAAAACAATTATTTTTATAAGTGTATTCTATATTAATCAGCATAATAAAAGTACAATGTATCAGTTACTAATTATTATTTACTTCACCACTTGGTAAGGACAATAATAGAAAACATTAAAAAAGAAAAAATCTAACTAGTGGGAGGTATGAAACTGTTTTTTATTTTTCATCAATTGCTTGATATCAGGTTTGATGGAAGAAAGTTGGAGTCTCATATCAGCTTCGGCGTCCAGTCTATTGCGATATTTTGTTTTCGTGGCTGCGTAGGTAGAGAATCCTGTTTCGCACAAATATGTAGTTGGGAACGGGAGAAGAATATCCAGAGCCATTTGGCCAAGCATTGCATATTCATCTTGGATTCTGCACCAAAAATCATTAAGAGGCGTCGTTTTGAACAATGACTCCATACTTGTGTCTGATGACATTTCTAAAAGAGATTCATATATCTCATTTGACATGTTTTCAGGCTTTTCCAAGTTGGGTAAAAAAGGATTATGAATCCAGGAGTTCACTTTAATTTTTGTATTGTGTTCTTCGGGAAAATACTTTTCAAAAGATGCGCGCATCGAACTGAGATATTGGACCAATTCTTCAAACACATTATCTTCAAACATTTCTGAGTCGTTTTCGCTAACAAACTCACTGAGTAACGTAAAACTTTCTATTTCTTTCTTACCAATGCAAATGATCCAAAAATCTAATTTTCTTTTAAAAGCAGTTATTTTATTATAGGCCTGAAACACTGTTGTCTGTTTACCTTGCAACGATAAATTTAATTCGTTAAGTTTTTGAAAGATATCCGCCATAAAAGACAATCGGAACAACCAAGTTTTATCATACAAACGGTCCTTCAAATTAAAAGAAGTATCTGCTGAAAGAAACATTTGTAACTCGGCTCTAAGTTCAAATAGCCTTGTTAAAGTTTTTCCCCGAGACAGCCATCGCACTTCTGTATGGAGCAGCAGTGTTTTATGTTTGCTGCCATAATCTTCACACAATAATGAGAACAATCGGGATTGTAGTGGTCGTGATTTGATAAAATTAATTATTTTTACCGCTTCATCCATAACTAATTTTAGATTAGACGGCATTTGCTTCATCGCAAGTGCTTGTCTATGCAGAATACAATGACTGGAACTACAATTAGGCGCTTTATTTTTCATTCGTGACACTGCTCCTGCTGTTTTACCTGTCATCGCCTTGGCCCCATCTGTACAAATGTCAATGCAATTGTTCCAACTGAGATTATGTTCTTCAAAAAATATATTTATTTTATTAAAAATTTCTTCCCCGGTAGTGTTTGTAAGCAGCGATGAACACATAAGCATGTCTTCTTCAAAAGAACTTTTATATGGATATCTCACAATAACCAGCAGGATAGCCAAACCAGCGACATCAGTCGACTCGTCCATTTGCAAAGCGAATCGTGTATTTTGTAGACGTGTAACTAGTTCTTGTTTGACGTAGCTTGCCAGATCATGGATTCGTCGTGAAACAGTATCGTTTGATAGCGGAACAGTAGAAAGATGCTTTGCAGATTTTTCATCAAGCATACATTTTGTTATGTCTAATACACATGGTTTTATTAATTTCTCAGCGATAGTGTGCGCTTCACCTGCTTGTGCAATGCGATAGCTAACTAAGTATGATGCCTCCGTGGCCTTTTCGTTGGTAGTTTGTGTTACATGCATCATATTTTTTTGACTTTCTAATAACTGATCTTTTTTGCGAACAAAAAATTCTTTATTCTTGTCTTTAGTCTCGGGGTGTACGGTTTCTAAATGTCGACGCAATTTGGCAGGTGCCATGGAACTATTAGGAAGCAGTTTACTACAGAGCATGCAGAGAGGTGAGCCGTTGGAATCAACAAATCCGAAACTGATATAAGATTCATCATACTTCCTTTTTTTCGTCTTTGAAACCGTCGAGCTTGACGTCGTGGCACTCGTGGCATCATCTTCTGGATCGGTGATTGCTAAATTCTCCGCGCGCATTGCTTTTGAACATTCAGCGTCATTAGAAGATGTTGTTGGAACACGTTTAACACCTTTAAGCCAACGTTCCATTCTTCTTTATTTATAATGTTACAAGTCAGGATAGTGGGGTTTAAATAATGCACAATCGTTACTGCGTATAAGAGACTAAATTTAGAACCTACAGGGAAGAAATGTATAAAACTGAGACAACAGAATACAGCAGGCAGTAAAACAATGAACACTAGTTTCTCGCTAGCGAGCTTGTAAGTAGGTAGTAACTTATCGCTCCGAACGCTAATCATCAACTGACGACGCCAACGCGCGATCGCCGCTTTTATACTTAGTCCTAGACTCGATCTCAAATATTCTCGAAAATACTCGAGTCGGCACCTTTGATAAACAAAAAGCAAAAATAAAAACAGAAATTTAAAAATAGCGTTGTAAACAATATCGACTTTATCCTTTGAAGTTAGAGACGAAAGTCGCTAGTTGACAACTATAGCGTCTAATTCAGAGGCGGCTTTTATCAAAGAGACTGAGCGCTTACAAGTATACTACCCGCTCGTTTTAAGTTTGCCGCTGGCGATAGGTATGAGTGTGACGTTCGAAATTTTTTATTTAATTGTAACAATAAAAATTGTGTACGTTAGATATTTGGGTAAAACTATGACACATTATAAGTTTTGTTGTCACGTGGGGGAGGGTACGCGCATTCCACAGACCGGCAAACTTAGAGCGAACGCGTTGTACAAGTATAAAATTGTTGAGACCAAACTTATGAGATATTGTACCAGCTAATGTAACACAAGCTTATACAAATACAAATAAATAAATAAATAACATTCATAGCGTTTTGTCTCCGCGCGGCCGCGGAGTCCGCACAGCCGCGGAGCGACCAGAGAGAGGTGTTTTGATTTTTTTATTTCTAAATTCTTGCGGAACCCCGACAGAGGTATCACGGAACCCTAGGGTTCCGCGGAACACACTTAGAGTATAGCTGTTCTAGGTAGTTCAATATTTATAACGTCTGTAATACATTACCATCTACACGAAAAATAGCATGGAAACTATTCGAGATCATAAAAACCGATATTCAAAATTCATAAACCCATGAGAATTCTGTCTGGAAAAAGAAGGGTGAAAAATCTAAGACGCCGCACGTACAGTTTTTGTTTGGAGAGCGATCAGGGAAGACGGGCATTGACCTAATCGGCATCGGTATTGTGGCCTTAAAATGCTATGCTGGCGAAGTCCACTCTTTTAGAGAGGCTGTAGTTCCTCAGGGCTCAGCGCCTTTTACGACATCCACGAGAAGAGATAGGGTGGTACCATTCTGAAGCCGGCCGACTCCACACAGCTAACCAACACACTACATGTACATTTTCTCTGACTATAGAGTTTGTAATTCTTCTATATTTTTAGCGTTGGTCGTCGCGACCAGAGACGCATTGAACTTTATTTCTTATGTTCTTGGAGATTGCATCAATTGGTAATAAACTAATTACCAATTAAGGCAAATTAATATGAATATCGTTTTATGTTCTATAAAAGGTAGTGATAGTGGTAGTGGTAGCTAGTAAAGGTATTAAGTCTCGGTTCATATTCGGGAGGTCGTGAGTTAAGTTTTTTATATATGAAAGGAGACGGACGGGCAAGCAGCTCACGTGATGGTAAGTGGCTACCGACGTCCACTTCTATTTATTACTAGCGGTGTACTCCTCGTATTCGAGAACTGTAAAAAGTATTTCTCTTGTTTATCCGTTAATCCGCACTGGCTGTGGATTAAGAAATGAATCCTTCTCGTGATTGTGATACGGGGATAATCAATAAATAGATCGATTAAATCAAATAATAACTAGGATATTGTTAAGAAAACAACGAAACAGTTATGGTGAAGGGTAAATCTATTTTATCACATTTAACATTTGGATTATTTATTTTCATAGTGTTTCTGCATCGACGACGGAACCGGCTTAACGTCTGGAACAATGAAAGAAAATTATTTAACAAGATTGTGTTACGAACTTGTAATATCACTTGTTATCAGGCCCACCTGATTGTAAGTGGTATATCGCCGCCTATGTCATTTGAATTCGCCCAAGTAATGGAACCCAAGAATGTTTTGCAAACGTTGCGATGTTTTGACGACTTTTTAGTATTAAGTAGTATAATTAGGACAACAGGTTTCATCACTAGTTTTGTATTATATTTCTGTGTCTTCATTGCCAGTACGCGATATAAGTAGGTATAGCATCGTGCATGTATATAGGGTGCGAGGAGGTAGCCAGTCATCTACTCATATTATATTGAGTTAAAAGATTGTTAAATTTCAACCATATTGTGTTATCATTTTCTACCTCTGGATGGTGCCAGCACAGATCTCAGACTTTTTGGGTTTCTATGACATAACACTTCGACTCAGCAGTTTCTCGCTTAACCTTTAACTGTGGTGTAACATTGCATATTTTTGTGGGCAATTTTTTTTTATAGTAAGGAAGCGACAGACGAGCATACAGTCCACCTGGTGGTAAGCGAATACTGTCGCCCATAGACCTCCCATAAACGCCCATAGACATTTATAAATAAATAAGTAGCTAAAATACAGTCAAAAGGTTTGTTATTGCTATTAAATATAAGAAAATATCCCTTACCCGTATCCTCCCTTTTGCTTGCCATGTCCGCCGCCGCCACCGCCGCTACCGCCGCCAAAGCCACCACCGAGTCCTCCTCCACCGCCTTGGCCACCACCAAGTCCTCCTCCGCCGCCGGCTCCCTTTCCGCCACCACCGCCGAATCCTCCACCGCCACCGCCTCCAAATCCGCCTCCGCTTCCTCCACTCACGCCGCCGCCCCCGTACCCACGGCGGACGCGTTCATGCTCTTGAAAATAATACACGACATAAATAATACAAACGTTACCTTAACACTTTGATGGGAGGCAAGCGATGTGATTGAATCCTTCTTCTGGTAACATTTACGAAACAAAAGACATTATACTAATTAATCTTAATTAGTATTTAGCATGGGACAGATTCAGATTATTTATTTGCCAGTGTATATATTACAATAGATTTTACTTTAATAATATACGAAGTTCAAACATACTTCGCCTCATCACCGTGCAAATTTTTATGTTATACAAACTTAGAATCGCCGAAGAAGTGACATTGAGCTAACGCATTTCACCAATTATTATGGCCAGCTGGACTGACGCCTCGTTGACATGGACAAGTTCGCCGTTTATGGGTAAATGAAAAGAGCAGAAGATTGTGTGTGGTGGCGAGACTGGGAAGTCTACTTACAGCGGAGGAAAGTATCGGGGTGTGATCGGGGTTAGGTTATGGTTAAGGGGTATATATAGGATAAAATATCTACGGCATAAGGGGTTTATACCCCTAATGATAGATGTTATCATTAGGGGTTTATACCCCTAATGATAGATGTTATCATTAATTTAGCATCTAAAAGTGAAGTTGTCGTTGTTTCGCGGCAAACCGCGAAGGGCGTGACAGGCAGTTAATAGAGCTCGGATTTGATAGTTCTTCATTCCCCCTTTCGGTGTTGTTGTTTGTTGGTACGATAAGGAACCAACTAATGATGTGGTACACATTATCAAATTGCAATTAAAATAATACCTGGAGCTGCAAATGTGCAAGCGAGTAGCACTAAGGCGATTGCGATCACTAGTAGACGCGCCATTTCGTTAGAGAATGCCTGGTCAACTCCAGACCCGCCTTATATACGCACATGATTATGTCATAGGCGAGCTAATGTTTACTATACTCGTCATTTTTTGCTAATAGCAAAAGTTTTTATTCTATTTTTGGTTTTTACCCACGACGGAACGGAGATGGTAAAAACATTTGCATTGCATTGAATATGCATTTGACGTAAGAGAATTTATGTATGTATGTTTGTGTACCCCTTTGTTACCTCTTCTATCTGAAACGGCTGGACCCGTTTTGAAGCGGTTTTCTTTAAACGTTTAATTGTACCTTTGAGCATCTAAAGGTGTTATGGTTCTAATTCATCAGGGGGCGCTGCTGCACCAAATTAAAACTTGTAATGCTTTTTAATTTCTAAACTGTATTTATTTGAATGCATCTTTTAGGAAGTGAATAGTTAAATAGGTGTATATTAAACATAAAAACGTCAGGATTAGATGCTGAAGCCAAAAGTGAGTAAGAGTTTGTTATTTTCTAATTCTTGATGTATCTATGTAGTTATTGTAATAAAACAACAATCACAAACCAAACTAGAAGGTTTATATTTCTATTAAAACTAGTTTCAAAATACAATGTCACCACTACACCTTGACAGGTACAGGTATAGGTACGTCAGGTACAGCGACATCTACCATGGAATGGTGGTACTAAATGAACTTGATTAGTTAATGCGCAAACTCAAAACCACAGACTCAAAACATAAACTTCGGACCATTGAGAAACAAATATTAAACCCATTCTATCACATCTCCCTCTTTGGGGAACTAATTATGAAATGAAATGAAATAATAAAATTAAAATAAAATTATAAAATAGAAGTAAAATTAACAGTATTCCTTACTTCTTCCTTTCTAACAATTCCTTTTATTTCTCTGCCAGATCTTCTTACAGGTGGTGATGGTGAGGGACCCTGATGCTGATGAAACAGTTCATTAATAGTCCATTCATTCAGTGTTTCATAGTCCAAAGTGGCCATACACTTTCATTATTTTTGAAAAGCACTTTCTGACCAATGTGAATGTCATTCCTTACTTTTGAACCTGAATCATAATAATATTTTATATGTTTTAAAGTATTCTTTATCGAATTATCTTCAAAATTGTGTACAAGGCTTAAGTAATTCATTATTTACTGACAATTTTGTGCGACAAAGTCGACCAAACATCAGAAAGTAAATAAGTACTCAGTTCCACAAAAACTATTTACTGGAAAAAACTATTTATTGGAATTTCGAAACAGGCCTGCCTGTTTCGAAATTCCAATAAATAATTTTTTATATCACCTTTGGTTTCATTACATTTCTTTAACATTGCTTTGCAGATGTCAACAGCCTTTTCTGCTACACCATTGCTTTGGTAATAATGTGGACTTGAAAATATTGGTGTGAATTGCCATTCCTTATTAAATTCTAGAAACTTCATTGAATTGAAAGGAATTATAAAGTACAATATCTCAGGAATCCCGTGTACTCCAACAAAAGTTAAATAATCATTATTTCCATATTGTAAAATATCAATAGATACGTGCTAAAGTGGCATGCCAGGCATGTCAACATGGTAGAAATTGTACAAAAATTAGAACTATTTCTTATTAAAATAATACGCCAAAATGAAGCTTTTAAATCTGAAACTGAGAAGTATTTTGCATCGCCTATCTTAGCAGACAAATCAGATAATGTATCGTTCACGCGGAGGCGCGGTGCAGAGTGAGACGGTATGTGACAGCGTATGACTATGAGCCACCACTCGTCTGTCAGCATTTGGCTACGAGTCACGACTAACTTACAACCAATGTTTGATGCAGAAATTAGTAGAGGCAGTTATATATCTTCCTGCCCTCAGTTATAGAAGTAAGGATTCTACAATGATGGTGATTGGGCTTACTTTTTGAAGAGGGAAATGATGCTGTACCCCAAAGCCCACTGGGTGCATCCGACTGGTCGTGTTATCCCATTCCAACAGAAGATTGATGATGTGCACAAACGTGATTGTAGTTTCTAAACGAATGCAATTATTCTAATGTGTAGTTGTGCTGTTAATAGTTAAAGGCGTTTACTTACTTTACATATAACCGTCAGCGTCTGATGCTGGAGCTAAAGGTGGACAAGGGAACTCTTTGAAATTTGACGATATAATGATCATTGAGTTTGGACTGTTTGGACTCGAGTCCCTTCCTTTCCCATCTCATGCCATCCCGTTTCTTTTTCCACAACTGGTGATATGAGATATGCCATTCCCATTCTTCCCAATCCTCTTACCAAATATTTATTCTTGATTTCGAAAGGTAGACAGTGCATCTGCGGACGTGTCAACTATTGTCATTTTTGACTGATGTTAACATGTACTGCGCAGATAATAGCGAAATATAAATATCACGCGCGCAGCGCATGAATAATATTCAGCATAATTTAATGAGTGTGTATAGGGTGTTGCCTTCATCTCATTATATTACTTGATAGATGTAATGGGTTAGAATGGGATTGGATAAAATAAGATTAGATGTTAAAGTGCATCCAACTAGTCATTTGAAAGTTGGTCTGGAACTAACTCCCGTTGGTCGATAATGTAAATTAATACATAGTATGCAATTTGTATCATTAACAAGTGTTTACAAGATTATAAAATATATGTGTTATGTTTATACTCTAAACTTACGCGAAGGCAATCAGTGACACAGCTAGTAATGTATCAAATTGAATCGTAATTAATTTGTTATTAATTCTTTACACGAAAAAATGGGAAATTACTAGAGAAATGTATGCTCTTAGAGAAAGCTTTTCCCGATGATGGTTGGACTTGAATGCATTTAAGGAAATAAATATTGTTATATATTCTTAACTAAAAAACTGAAAGCAAAAAGACAAACAATTTTTTTTTTCATAAAACCTCCGATGGTTAAAAACTTTAAGTGCCTTTGAAAAGGTTAAAATAAAAACATATTATTACAGTTTGTCGACAAGACTGCGGATTGGTTTATATTTTTATTTTAACCTTTTCAAAGGTAATTAGATTTTTTTTACGATCGGGGGTTTTATCATTCAGTTTCCGATAGTAAATACCCGAGGTCTCTGAAGTGTAGCAGCCGTGTTAATCCCTGTCTGTTCTGCTGTATTTATTTATACATATATATTATTATATCTAATTGCCAGGGAATTAATTTAAATACACGTTAAAGAAATGGCTAATAGAACATACATTTTATAATAAAAGAGTTTTTTTTTCAAAAATACATAGGTATTTAAAAAAAAGTAATGCCCGTAAATTAGGTATCAGGCGTACAATATTTCATAAGGACGTCATAAGAACAAATTAAATTTTAGAATAGAATAATCATAATATTTAATATTAATGTCACTATCTATATCTAATCTATTAATTACTTTTTATAAAAGAACGTCATTTTTGAAAAAAAAAAAAACTTTAAATTGTAAAATCTACATTAGTCATTTCTTTGAAGTGTAATTGTAAAAATTGTTTTTCTTTAAACATTTGTCGTACCTATTTCGTACTTGATATACTGTATAAAATTCTCAGGTAACGTTTCTATAGTATAAAAGTACTATTTGCATTTACTGAATTTCTCCTGTATATGATTCCATATGTCAATAAGGTAATAACCAGTCGCGCGACAGACTCTGTCTCGAGCGCACGTTGTGAGCGGACCGTACCTACTTATCGCTTATCAGTTGTGTACGGCGATCCTCACGCGGCGCGGGTGCATTCCCGCTGCGAGCCATGGCGAGTAACAAAAGCGAGATAGCACTACCTGTGTCTGTGGAGCTACCGTTATCTGACCATAACATGAGTGATATCGAAGTTGATAGTGCGCAACAGGGTGGACGGAAGTCGGATTGGAGTGCTGAAATAGATTTAGAGGTGACAAACATCGAAAGAAGTGGCGAAAAACGTCCTAGACCTAGGGAAAAAAGCGACGAAAGCAGTGAGGACGGATTTATTCAAGTCGATCGCCATAAGAAAAAATCAATAAGAAAGGACTTATTGTCCTCTCCGGTGCGCAATCAAGGTATATTACCTGACAATGATCATGGTTTGGATAGATATTATGAAGTTTGCCTATCGTCTGTATAGACGATAGGCAAACTTCATAATATCCTGTATAGCCATTGCCTAAGCAAATGGCCCTGGCAAAACTAATGAAAGCCGAACATATTACAAATATTACTCGAATAAAATATAAGAGCCCCTATAAGGTTTTGGTCCAGTTTCACGACAAGAAGCACGCCGAAAACCTAATAAATTGCCAGAAGATGCAGCAGTCTGACATAAGAATCCAACTCACCGATGAAGCCAATCTGTCTTACGGAGTTATTAAGGGTGTAGACTTGGAAATGAGCGATGACGAACTTTTATCGTCTTTTAGCTGCTCGGTCGATATAGTCTCCATAAGAAGACTGAAGCGTATGAGTGTTGATGGAAAATGGGTAAATAGTGAAACGGTGAGGCTTTGCTTCAAAGATCCAGTCTGCCCCGACTATGTATATGCTTATGGTTGCAGGTTTAAAATAGAGCATTACGTGTTTCCTGTCACACAGTGTTCTGGCTGCTGGCATTTTGGGCATTCCAAGAAGTTTTGCCCTCGTAACCGGATCTGTTGTCCAAAATGTGGGAAGGAGCACGAGAACTGTGACACGAGTACGTTTAGGTGTCTTAACTGCAAGGGATCTCATATGGCATTAGACAAAAACTGTCCATTCTTTATAAAAGAGAAGAAGATACGAGTCATAATGAGTGAACAAAACATAACCTACAAAAAAGCTCTGGAAGTATATCTTGAAGTAAAGAAGGCCATAAAGTATGCTGAATACACTAATATTGTGGATAATCCCTCACTGCCTGTACAATCTGTTGCTGCAGGTGCAGCTAAGACCTATACTAGCGCTGAATGGCCAAGTCTTGACATGGAAGATGTAGAAGAAGAAAACATAACAAATTCTATCTTTATGCCAACAACGAGGAATGCGAATACTCAAGAAAAAAGTAACCAGGGGAAGACCAATAAGAGAAAGACCTATAATAAAAGTGTTTATATTGAACCAGAAACTGCCACGGAAGATGTGAATACCCATGTGAAATCAGTTTACGAGTCTAGAAAAGTGGCGGAAGAAAAAGGACGCAAAAAAACGGAATGGAAGTTTGAGTGGAAAAAGATTTTTGAAAAAATAAAAGAAATTGTTTTTACGGGACAGAAACTTGAAAATAAAATAGTGCTGATAGCGAAATTGATCTTATCTGAACTCAAGTCCTGGGTTATGAATATGTTTACTGAAGGTGATGTGGTAAAAAGGTTTTTTAGCATGCATGATGGATAACACACCAAACAAAGATTTTGGAATCAATATAATTCAATGGAACGCACAAAGCCTTAAGCCCAAATTGATTGCTTTTGAAGCCTTATTAACCCAGGAAAAAATACATATAGCGATATTATGTGAAACTTGGCTAGATGATAAAGATATTTTAAAAATTAATGGATATAATGTTTACAGAAGAGATAGAAATGACTCCTGGGGGGGTGTTGCAGTTATTGTTCACAAGTCGATTCGTTCCTATGCGTGTCCAATTAGTCTAATTAATTCAGGTATAGAAGCCCTACATGTTAAAATTCTCAATTGTAAGTACTTAGAGAACATCATATCTGTATACTGCACTCAACCAGTAAACACCTGCGTACGTGATTGGGATATGCTGTTCTCTATTAGTTCTAGAAAGACGTTGGTAGCAGGCGACTTCAATGGGCACCACACTAACTGGTCCTATAAGACTGATGCAAGGGGGACTCAATTGCTAGATTCATCACTGGATAATGGTTTTATAGCACTTAATAACGGGAATGAGACTCGAGTTAAATTAGTAACCAGCAGGGTACAAAGATCTTCCCCTGATATTACCTTTTCTTCATCTGACATAGCCATTGTGTTAGACTGGAAAGTTCTAAATGAAAACTTGAAGAGTGATCATCTCATTATTAAAACCACCTTGATGTATAGAGATTATGTTGTTTATAATAGAAAAAGAAACTTTAAAAAAGCCAACTGGCAGACTTACAGTGATGAGCTTTTAGAATCATTTTCTAGTGTGGATTATGCCAATTGCCCGAATGTACAGGAACTGTATGACTACCTACAGCAACAGATCTATGCGTCGGCGGATAAAAATATACCATATACAAAAATTTGTACAAACCCTACAACTAAATTTAAACCTAAAAAATATTGGAACCCTTCATTATCTGAAGCAGTGGCACGGCGCAGACAGGCACTTAGGTCTTTCAGAAGAAATCCTAGTCCCGATAATCTTAGAACACTAGAGGAAAAAACGTTGCATGCACATAATTTAATAAGAAAAGCTAAGGCTGCTAATTGGCAGAAATTTTGTAGCATTTTGTAATTCGTCCTATATCGCTTATTTCGTGCTTATGTAAAACGTTTCATACCATGATAGGAAAGAGACTCGAGTGGTACATAGAAAAAAATAAAGTATTGCCTTCATATACTACTGGGTTCAGAAGGGGCCAGTCTTGCTTGGACTCGCTGTCAAGATTGGTAGCTACCATACAATTAGGATACTCGCTTGACCAACAAACAGCTGCTTGTTTCCTCGATGTTGAGAACGCATATAACAATGTTTTAATCGAAAAAGTTGTCTGTATTCTGGATGAACTTAACGTAGGCACCAGTATCTGTAAATATATCTGGGAATTTTTGAGCTTAAGGTGCCTTCAAATAAAATCTGGAACTAGTGATACAGTGCACACAAGGTGGACGAATAAGGGCCTTGCACAAGGGGATCCTCTAGCCCCTATGCTTTTTAACATAACAACTCACAAACTATGTGGTGAGATAGCAAACGTAATATCTATATCACAATATGCTGATGACTTTGTTTTCTATCTAAGTAGTAAAAACTTGAACTACTGTGAATCTCAGTTACAGATTGCACTAGATTCTATGATAAGCAAACTTAATGATATTGGTTTAGAGCTTTCGGATAGTAAATGTAAATTAGTTTTGTTTAGTAGGGGGCGTAAATGGAATAGTATACAACTTAAAATCAACAGTAAATTAATAAACTCTGTAACTGACGTGAAATACTTAGGAATGTGGCTCGATCAATCTCTGCGATGGAATATACATATCAAAGATTTGGCGGAAAAAACAAACAGACATTTGAATTTATTTAAAGTACTTGCAGGATCCTCATGGGGAATTCACCCTAAATACCTACGAACCCTGTATATTTCACTGGTGAGAAGTAGGTTAGACTATGGCTGTTTCCTGTATGATAGCAGCGCTAAAGTACATTTGTATAAGCTGGATAAAATACAGAATCGGGCACTGAGAATAATAGGCGGCTTCATCAGAAGTACTCCCATTCATGTAATGGAGAGTGAATTATGCTTAGCGCCCCTACATAATAGACGGTTGTATCTTTCTTATAAATTTTGTCTTAAAAGTCTTGCCTTCACGAATAACCAAACTATTCAACTTGTAACTGAATTACAGGAACGGGTAAACTTATCGTATTGGCGAACTAAAAAAAAGCCTTTGATAGTCTCGGCACTTAATGATTGCAAAGATCTTGATGTCCATTCGTCTGATCCTCTTGAAATGTTTTCCTTGCCTATGTGGGTAACTTACGTAAAACTCAATGGAATAATAGAATGCAATTTAGAATGTGTTACTGGATCTAAAAGAACTTGTGAGACCTCATCTTTAAAAGTAGATATTATTAAAGAATTAAATGTTAAATATTTGGGTTATGCTAAATATTTCACGGATGGGTCAAAGAACGCAAATGGCTGTGGAGCCGCATGGAACCTTAAAGATGACAGTTCAGAAATGTATAGCACTAAGTCAGATGTATCTATCATGACGATGGAACTCATTGCAATTACAAAAGCTCTCGACTGCATTGCTAGCTCGAGCCACCGGTATGTCGTAATTCTGACAGACAGTAAAAGCGCTCTGCAACATTTGTCTCGATGCTCTTTTGGTGTCATAGGTGTCTCCGTAGCCTACGGTATCCTTAACAAGATTAGGAACCTTGTTGAGAAGGAAATAGGGTTGAAATTGCAATGGATTCCATCACACATAGGTATTAGAGGTAATGAGGAGGCTGACAGATTAGCCAAATTAGCAGTGACTGAAGGGATGGAAATTTCTATAAAACCAAATTATACCGAAGTACTATATAAATTAAGAAAAAAGTGCTCGTCTAAATATAAAGAATATTTTGACGAGAGAAGTAAGGAAAAGGGCATTTGGTACAAAATAATCCAGTGTCAGCCTCCTCCAATACCATGGTTCGGTATGTCCAAGATGGGAAGACGAATGGTTGTCCTAGCGCATAGGTTAAGATCTGGGCACTTTCCTTCAAAAAGTTTTAGCTTCCGAATGAAAATAGATGAATCACCAGATTGTGAAATTTGTGGAGCCGTAGAAGATACGTACCACTTGTTGATGGAATGTGCCCGAAACCAAAGGCAAAGGGCCTCATTGATGCAGCGCTGGAATTTGAACCCCTATGATATGGGTGTGTTCACTCATATCCTAGCGGTTCCTGCATCTGAGGCTGCTATTCAGGTGTATGAGATGTTTGGATTTGGATCAGCTCCATCTTAGGTCTATCCTGGAGTGGGAGTCTTGAATTTGAGTCGTAAACCGGCCGCACGGCAGAGCCGCTTTTGGGCGGTGGCACTGGCGGATATGTCCAAGCCGTCGTTGTGTTTTTTGAGTGTTTAGTTTAGTAAGTGAGATTTTGTTTAGGTTACGATGGGACTGACATGCCAGTGTTGGCCAAAGTCCCAAATTAAGTATATAGAATTAAAAAAAAAAAAAAAAAGGTGATAACCAGGATAGTTTGTTAGGAAAATAACAGATTTCTTTAAAACATAGTGCTATATTTGTAACATACATATGTACATAATGTTATGGCGAAGGGTAAATCTATTTTATCACATTTAACATTTGGATTTTCTATTTTCATACTGCTTCTGCATCGACGACGGAACCGGCTTAACGTCTGGAACAATAAAAGAAAATTATTTACCAAGATTGTCTTACCACTTGCCATTGCCACTTGCCAAGACCACTTGCCATTAGGCCCATCTGATTGCAAATGGTATATCGCCGCCTAAATCATTTGATTCGCCTAAGTAATGGAACCCAAGAATGTTCTGCGAACGTTGCGAATATTATGTCACAATTTTCACATTAGTATAATTAGAACAACCGACCTCATCGCTGATACTAATTGGAAACACCTAAACTGACAGGGTTATTGCTCTTATTATCAAATCACCAACGTCAGGCGGATTTATTATATTTCGTTCTCTATATTGTTAGTAAGAGAGTAAGTGCATCATTGCAGGTGTGTAGAGTGGAAAAAGTTATCTACGTATGTAGTGTTGAACCTATGCACTTATAATGTCTTTAATTGGGATACATACTGGACTTTAGTCTTAAATTGTATACTCATAAGCAAGTTTAATATGTATAACGTTGCCGTGCCTAAATAAATAATATGTGTCATAGCCAAAAGTTTTTTTTACTGCTTGATACAATTGGTGCCAAAAGTTGAGCATATGCTAGTAAAATTAAACGAAGAATTCAATGAAAAATTCAATGAAAGTGCAATGAAAAAAGAAAAATTGAATGAAGCCAATATAGGTTGAGGAAACTTGAATCACTTCAAGTGGTTGTATCACTTGAAGAAAGTCGCCGGTATTGACCGGGCAAGAACAGTAGAAGACTGTGTGTGGTGGTGGTCCTTGGGCGAGGCCTATATTTAGCAGTAGAAAGACACAGACTGATTGTATAGTATAAGTTTGTGAATGCTGTAAAAAAAATCATACCCGTATCCTCCCTTATGCTTGCCATATCCGCCGCCGCCGGCGCTCGCGCTGGCGCTGGCTTGAGCACTGGAGCTGGAGCCTCCGAAGCCGCCACCACCGCGTCCGCCGCCGCCCTGTCCGCCACCGCCGTGTCCGCCGCCGCCGTGTCCACCGCCGCCGTTACCGCCGCCACCACCGAGACCGCCGCCGTTACCACCGCCGCCACCGAGACCGCCGCCGCCTCCGCCGCCAAGACCGCCGCCGCCGCCATGTCCACCTCCAAGTCCGCCTCCACCACCTCCGAAGCCGTCACTTCCTCCACCTCCGTTGCCTCCACCGAGTCCGCTTCCTAGTCCGCCGCCGCCGCCATGGCCGCCACCAAGTCCTCCTCCGCCGCCGGCTCCCTTTCCGCCACCACCGCCGAAACCTCCGCCGCCACCGCCTCCAAATCCGCCTCCGCCGCCGCCTCCGCCGCCGCCACTCAAACCGCCGCCGTACCCACGGCGGACGCGTTCATGCTCTTGAAAATAATACACGACATAAATAATGCAGACGTTACCTAGACACTTTGATAGCAGGCAAATGATGTGATTGGATCCTTCTTCTGGAATAATAATTAATATAACAAGGGAGATTGAGCTAATGAATTTTTACAAACATTCTGTCCAGGCGGACCGTAGGCAAGTTGACATAAATAAGTTTGCCAATGATAGATGGATGAAAAGAGAAGAGAATTGTATATGGTGGCAAGGCTTGAAGGCCTATTTACAGCAGAGGAAAGACTCGGACTAATGGTATGATTATGATTTAGGGGTCTTTAGGTATATTTATAACAAAGTTTGTTTGTAATATCGTTTAATATGTATGACTGTATGTTTCCTCAATAAATAAAACAGGATTTTTTGGTCATTAGAACTTGCTATATTTTTATAAAGGGACCTGCTTCAAATATTTGATTTTAAGTTGATGTTAAAATAAATACTACTGGCTCACATTTATGGGCTCCTTACACACATTATACCACATTATGGGCTAATATTTAAATAAATATTATGTACCGTTACATTTATAACGGTTAGTAGACTGAAGAAGAAACAAGACGTTATGTGAGACGAAAGGCTGAACAAGAACACTACCAAACTATAATGGTGCACTTGAAGCTCTGTAAACACTTGTATAGTTTCAGGAATTCTTAGTGGAAATTATAGTTCTATCATCGTATTATTTATAGCAAAAAAAGAAGTACCTAAAGTATATAACCTAAAAAAACAAAGTATTGTTACTTTTTAAGTTAAAATCTAAAATAAAAGTTGTTGTTGTATCGCGACAACAAGCTAATGGTGTGACCTACCAAGGACTCGGATGTCCTTGTTTCCCTGTTTTAGTATTGTTGTCCGTTGGTTCCAATGAACTGACGAATGATGCGGTACACATTATCAAATTTCAATGAAAATAATACCTGGGGCTGCATATGTGCAAGCGAGTAGCCCTAAGGCGAGTGCGACCACTATTAGCCGCGCCATCTCGTTAGACTGTGCCTGGTCAACTCCAGACCCACCTTATATACGCACATGCTTATGTCATAGGCGTGCTAATGTTTACTACACTCTTCACTTTTTGCTTCTAGCTAAAGTTTTTATTTTACTTTTTGTTTTTAAGGTTCCGACAGCAAGTCGCCGAGGTCTGTCGAGTGTGGCCGCCCTCTTAGCCTCTGTTTGTTCTATTGTGTTTACATTTTTTTTTTGTTTTATTACTTAAGTAGTAAGTACATGATGGTTTATATTTGATTTTAACGTGTAATGTAAATTATGGGGTTCTATAGACAACCAGAATTAACAATAGGTTTCGGCCAATAAATTATATCAAGCAGTCTACTTGGACTCAAAGACTTGGACTTCTCAAAGACAGTTGGTTTTAACACCACCCTCGTGTCACAACACAGTCAGTTTTTGGAGGAGTGGTGGACAAGTAATGATATTAGGTACCTAATTTAATTACAAGTAGATGATATGGCAGGCCGTGTGGTGTCAGTGGACTTTAGGATAACACCACCCCAATTCCTTCCCGTGGGTGTCCTAAACGGCGGCTAAGTGATAATAAGGCTTTATTATCCCTTAGCCATCGAGGAACTACACCACCTCTATAAGTGTAGAACCCGCGTAGCAAGAAGGCGTTTTAAGGTCTTAAGCGCAAAACACACAGAAATGGCGTCTGGCGCTGGCGAGGCTCGGGCGTCTTGCCATTCATTCTCATTTTCATACAAAATATATGGAAGCGACGCGATTTAAAACACTGAAATGGCGTAGCCCGGTGTGCCATGTCTGCACCACGCCCGAGCCACGCCAGCGCCAGACGCCATTTCTATGTGTTTTGCGCCTTACATCCCTAATGCACTCGACATTATGCGTGAGTGGATGGAGGGCAATGGATGTTAAAAAGGATGGGATGGTTTCGGTTACGACAGGAATTATAGCTGACTGACCACCCGATAAATGAAGTCTCTATTTTATGTTAGCATTTAACATGTTAATAAGTATACATTTGTTTTTAAGAAAACAAATGTATTTTAGATAACAAAAAATCTAATAAGTTAGACACAAAACACCGATATCGACTAACATTATAAAACATGTTTTCAAAAACACACAAAATACGCTTCAAAATTTGTTATTTCGAAAGGTTTCAAAAAAATTCACGTTGACTGACTTAATAATTTATTGTAAGGAACCCACGAGATCGTGCCGATAATTTTTTAATTAAGTTCCCTACCAAAGCTAATAGGTACTTTTTGCACAAAATGACCGATCGTGAAGATAATACACGTGAATGATATACATATACAAGTTGTATGTATATTGAGTACAGGGTACAGACATTTGGAAATGACAAGCTCATTTTTGAATTATGGTAATTAAAACTTTGCATACTCATTTTAGATTCCAAAATGCTTTGCGAGAACTGTATGTTTTATAAGAATGTTTTGGTGTGGCAGACTGTGCTAGCATTTAGTTTTGGTTTTATTAACTTGTAGCTGGGTAGAGTTCAGATTTAAAGCAATTTTTTATGTTTTTTTTCCGCCTTGACTTTTATTTCGCCATCTTCCTGAGCCCGATGCATGTTATTACATTAGTAAAGATTGAATTTCGACGAACACTGATATTTTCGAATCAGGTTTGTATTTGTTACAGTTAATATTCCTCTTATTTTGCATAAAAGTGATGTTTTTTGGTAGATAATTGCATATGGACGCTAAGTGGGCACACTAATGTGGTGATGAGACGATAGGTCAAGGCTACGTTTGAAGGTTAGAGGTTATATAGGATATTATTAAAATCGAACCACTGTTCTTGTTTTATTTTTTATATTAGCATTGATTATGATTAATGAAGGTGTTGATATTTTCAGCTACAATTAATGCGGTTAAATAGTAATCAATTTTATCCGCCATTTCTATGTGTTTTGCGTCTTAGTTGACGTTATTTGAGGAAAGGGATCTTATTTTCGGTATTTGGTTTTAACTTTTTAACGAAATTTGGTATTTGGTAACTTAAACTTTCGTTGTTTCAAGATTCCATTTCAGCAGAGTGATGTCTAATTTTAAAAATAAAGTATTTACAAATTTATGTTTTTTATTAAATTAAAGTCTCTATATTTGGAAAACTAAAAAGAAAATAAGGTCCTTTTTCTCAAATTATGTCACATTTAATGTATAAGTAGATATTATTACTATAATAATTATTAATCTATTTAGTCTGTGCCGGGCAAGAGCATTCCCTATTTTTCCCCTCCACTAAGTTCAGTGTTATAACGGCCAATTTTTGGAGTAATCGCTGGTCCTATCCTCGTTTCCACGCGGTAGTCAGCTCAGTACCAATTAAGTTTTGCTGATTTTTGAAGAACATGGCTGAGTAGAGATTATGATATTTTTGACAACCGATTAGTTCAGTTGGTAGTACTCCTGTCTGCCGTGTGAAAGGCCCCGCCCGGGTTCGATCAGCCAGGGTCAGGAATATATTTGTTTAATAACAAATATTTACCTGGCTCTTTGTATGTTTCTGGACCCACAACACGAAAACCTAGTGTGAATTATTGTGTGAAGTAATTAAAATTATTATTAATTAAAGTCAAATAATTAATTATAATTAGTACTTAGTAATCAACCAAGCAGAACAGTTTTTTATTGACTCTTGAGCTTATTCTTAAATAATCATAAAAAAAACATTGAATCAATCAATTCACCAGGTATTCGTGAATTTTAACAAAACACGTGTTAATCAGTATAACGCAGATTAACAACTAATTTGTCTTCATTATACATATAAAGTGGAATATAAAAATCATACAAATTGTTAATACGAATAATTAATTCATCGTGCAATCGAAAACAAATAAATATTTATGACATATGAATTAAATGGAAATGTACCATATTAAATGACTTGTCGTCTGCATTTGCATAACCGCGATGATTGTTTCTAGGTACGAGTCACGCCGCTGCGCCGGTGCACGGTGTGACGTCAAGAAGGCTGGTACACACGATGCAAACATAATGCAGGGACAAGAGCGACAACTTATCGAACAAAGAATCAGGGTCAACAAAAATCTCAGTATTTAATAACTAGATAAAAAAAAATTACTTCCAGAAATTATTTTATTCTTCACAATATGTTCGGAATTGACCTCTTTGGTAGTAAAATTTAAAAAAAATGGTGGTATTGATATTTTTCAGAACACTACACGCACTCTGGCTCTTCGGATCTCACTTGGGTGGCCGGTCGGTGGTCGGATGCATTAAATAATAACCTAAAATTAAAGTGTAGAAATAAACTTTGGTTTGCCATGGGCTTCGAAAAATAGTGAATGTAAAGTGTGCCAGCTGGGGACTTCAGACAATTCTACGCGATAGACGCCACAGGTAAGATGCACTTATGTTCCTATGCATTGAAACTGATGGCAATTTGATTTCTAATTTCGATTAGTATTCTAATGCGCGTATCGCGTTTGATTTGGAGTCGGCCACAAGGGGCTGCTTCTGAACACAATATATTGTTGGATCTCCCAGTATGCACAACGCTAGGAGAAAAAGGTTGTTTCAAGAGCAAGATTGTCGAAACATTCAATTTCATGAAATCTAAGAACGGTATAATAATGATACTTCAGAGATACAGAAGCTACTGGCCAGCGGTTCTGCGGAGGCTGTAATTACTGCGGTTCTCGCAGTGCTCATTCCGCAATAATTACTGCCGCATTGAGTCGGAAAATCAGCTTATTATTAATGTTCCGTGAACATGAAAGCTCTAAGTACATAATAATTGTATACATAAGCAAGGCCTCCGTATAAGAAAATCCTGACATGCAACTCCTGAAGACTGTAGGAGGAGAGTGAATGCTGCATTCCCACAGCAGCTGGGCGCACTCAACTGGCCACGTTACCCCTCTCTCACAGAAGACTACTTTGAGATGTACTGCATTTCCTACTTTATCGTATTTCCCCAATGTACGTACGTGTTTCGGTAGTGAGTGAGATAAGCCAGAGCCCATTCCCATCCCATCCAATCCATTCCTTAACCTGTAAAGGTAGGCAGCGCATCCGGGGGCGTGCCAACGTTTGTCATTCTGGGCCGATGTTGGCATGCATCGCGGATGTCTATGGACGACAGTATCCACTTATCATCAGGGGGACTGTATGCTCATCTGCCGCCTTTTTTCTATAAGAAAAGCACTATAAATCGGCGTCAGTGCAGGTACGGGCGAGAGATCGATCACCAAAGTATGAATGAATTTTTTTCGCGAAACTGCTTGTTCACCGAGAAGATCATAAGTTCACATCTTGACGATTGATGCTTGTCTGGTGAAGACCTGATAGTGGATAGACCTGGTGAAGACAGAGATGATGTATAGTCAACACGAGTGTTATCCACCAGAGTCCATCATTTTTATAATGTTTTCAGTTGTGGTTGATATTAAGAATTTGTTCTTTTGTCAGGATAATATTAAACCACATTGCAAACAAAATAATATTCCAAATAGACCCAAAATTCCCCAAATCAAATCAAGAAACATTAAAACAACAAATGAGTTCGGCAACTAGTGAAACAAAAACACTATTTGAAAAACGAAACACAATTTATATTTAGAAAATAGAAAATAATAATGCACCGAAGTACAATGTACTTAATTATAAACCAAAATAAAAACTAACCAATACAAAAATTGCGTTGAATAAAGTTGTTAAGTTTTTTTTATAGAAAAAGCCCTCTCGATTCTTTTCTTTTTCATGGCCGCCTAGATTTTACATGGCGGCATGGCCGCCTAGATTTCTTCGTCGTCTCTCAGAATTTATGTTTTTTTACTTGTAGCACTGTTACCAGCCAGTACATATATATTAATAACAGATACAAAGACAAATATAATGAAATACAGATATAAAAATACAGAGGTTATAAAGAATGAGCTATTCGAACAAATGTTACAACTGTCGTCCATAGACATCCGCGATACATGCCAACATCAGTCCAATATGACAAACGTTGGCACTCCCCCGTATGCGCTGCCTATCTTTGCCGATTAAGGAATGAATTAGGAAAATGGGGAAGGAGGGATAGGATGGGATTGAATGGGCTCTGGCATATTTCACTTACTACCGAAACACGTACGTACATTGGGGAAATACGATAAGGTAAGAAATGCAGTACATTTCAAGGTAGTTTTCTGTGAGAGAGGGGTAACGTGGCCAGTCGAGTGCGCCTAGCGGCTATGGGAATGCAGCATACACTCCCACTAACAACAAACTATTTTAAACAACACTTAATGTATTCCACGCAACCTAATGTATATAATAAATAAGCCTCGTGTACTGTTTATTACATACATAACAATAAACAAGATATGTATCTATATTACAAAAAAAACATTTGTTGTAATCTGCCATTATGCGTCCGAAGAAGGAGTTTTTATTCGTATTTTGATTTACAAAGTGGTAGGTATATGAAATCTATATTGGGAACGAGGAACCGTGACACTTTAAACAGTATTTTCTAATAGTATAATAACTTTGAAAAGAATAAAATAATCTAAATATTGTCGTCTATTTTTTAAAGACACTATTATATTTTTATGTCTCTTAGCGGAGGAGCCGTAGTCTGAGGAGTTACCCAGTACCTTCTACCAAATTCCAATATACACCTTCTACCTCGCACGAGTACGAACGTAAGCATTAAACGATATCTTGAGAGTTGTAGGACGCTTAAACGGTTTTGATAGGCGAAGTTGTTTAGGCTTTGGTAATCACATTATTGATGTGATTGTTAAAGTCTCTAATTCCCAGGTCTCTAATCCCGGACACTCGTTTTATTAGTTAATTTGACAAATTGTAATCGAAATTAATGGGATTATATTTTCGAGAAAAAGTGATTGTATAACATTTATCGGGATTTAATATTAATTGATTGTTTGTATTGATTGAGAGTTATGCATTAAAAAGTAACCATGACGCAACTGTACATGTTTTCTAAATATGTAAATCCAGCCCCCGCGGTTTGTTTTTGCCAAAGATAATGCTCATGTCGACTGCATCGTACAAAATGTGTCGCGGACGCTCTGGGCCATTACGATGTTACACGATTCTCAAGATCAGCGACATCTACTTTTTTTTTTATAAAGAAGAGGGCGGACGAGCAAGCGGTCCCACGTGATGGTAAGTGTTACCGCCGATCATGGACACCTGCAACACCAGGGGGTATGCGGGCGCGCTGACGACCTTGCATAAATTTACTAAACTTACTTACTTAAATTTTACAGAAAACATGAGATAAATACAACGAGCCTTTTGGTGTCGTCAATGTATAACCGGCCCTTTCATCGTCCACTGCTGGACCTTGGCTTCATGAACATTGTTTTATGCATGAGGGATGTATGGGTCCTAACACGGCACGCTGGCCAAGCTGGTAGGCGAGTCTACTTTTTTAGATATGATGTATTTCCTCAGGCTTTGTGGTTGCGGGTTCGTTGTCCCGTTGTCGCCTTTTACAACATCAATGGGAAGAAATGGGGTGTTGCTATTCTAAAGTTGGCCGACACCACACGGTCAAATAAGTATCCATAAGAAATCAATAATAAAGCGTATATGTAGAGGGAAATACATACACAAAATTTGGAACAGATAAACCTTGACAATTCTGTTGATGACCTGGTCAAGTATACTTACTTATGCGGCAGGAAACCAGTCTGTCGAGTGTGTTGTTAGGTGAACAAATCTATTGTAGTCAACTGTAGTCAACATACAAAAAAGTGGGTAAACACCTCCGCGCTTCGTAACACCTTTGAACATCGATCACATGATTGTACAATTTCGAGGAAATAATGAATACTGATTACATTAATTTTGATTTTGAACAATGTTTCGGTGTAGTTTAGTTACTCTGTTATTATTATGAATTTGAATTACAATAGAGTTTTTTGATTTTAGATTTTAATCATGTTTAGAGGCAGCGAGCTGAAGTGGTAGAGGTCATATTTATCGCTGGACCGCGATGGTGTAGATGGGACGCGGTCTGGTGAAGTAGATCGACGCCTTGAAGTAGTTCACAAGTGGTAGCTGGAAGAGGAGTGCCGAAAATCGTGTGTGGCGCAGCAATGGAGACATAAGCTGATGGTATGAAAACCACATTTGTGTGCTAATCACGTTTAATTGAATATGTAAAGTAGGAACGCAATTCTATTATTCCACAGATGCCTGGGCGCGTTCGACTTATCGAAATTACCGAATTATCGAGCGTTCGAAATTATCTTACTCTCACAGAAGACTGTCGTGAAACAATGTGTTTCGGGAGTTAGTGAGTGTGAGTTGGTTTTCTTTACTATCCCATTCAACAGGGAATATAGGATGATACGGAAAGTCTAAAGCGTTTAGGGACGTGTCAACGTTAATTATTCTGGTCGGATGTTGGCTAGTATTGAATATCGTAGGGCGACGGTATCCACTTACCAGGAGGTCTGTTCGTCTGACAGTTTGTTTCCGTAAAAAGAAGTGTAATTAATTTTTCAGCAGTCTGTTTAAATTGAAATTTCATGTAATAGTATTTGTATTGAATTTACGATATAGTTTTGTTAATAATAGATATATTAACATCATTGTATAATTATAATAAATACTGAAGTATCATCTTATTATTCTTAAGACATATTTTACTTTATACCAAGTCAACATCTAATGAAAACTATATGTATGTATATGTATGTATATGAAAGGCACGTTAATAAAATTCAAGGCGAAATATTACAAAAACAATAATTTATTCATTAAAAAAACTTAATCTATGAAACATCACAATATGGCCGTTTTGGGTTTTCCTTAATCTAGAAACGCAATATGCTTTTTAACCGTAGCTGGACGCACTAGCCGAGGCGGACGCCTTAGCGCTCGCTGACGAGTACGACTTGGAGCCGCCGTAACCTCCGGAGCCTCCGCAGCCTCCGGAACATCCACTATCGCCATCTCCGTATCCACCAGAACCGCCGCCGCTAGCGCCGCCGTGTCCTCCTCCGAGTCCACCACCCAATCCGCCCCCAGCACCATTTCCGAAGCCACCACCACCGGCACCGCCATGGCCTCCACCTAGACCACCACCACCGGCACCGCCATGGCCTCCACCTAGACCACCACCACCGGCGCCACCATGACCTCCTCCAAGTCCGCCGCCAGCGGCACCACTATATCCACCGCCTCCGCCGAGTCCACCTCCAGTACCGCCTCCGAATCCTCCGCCGTTACTACCTGACCCTCCAAAGTCTCCCGAACCGCCGTGTCCAGCACTGAGACCGCCGCTGTAACCGCCGCCGCCTAATGCACCTGCATCTCCACCAGATCCGCCGAAGCCTCCGCCTCCTCCAGAAGATCCGCCGAAGCCTCCGCCTCCTCCAGAAGATCCGCCATATCCACCACCACCGCCGAGGCCGCTGCCTCTACCGTTGCCTCCTCCGAATCCGCCACTACCACCGAGGCCGCCGCCATGACCGCTGCTACCGCTTCCTCCGAATCCGCCACTACCACCGAGGCCGCCGCCATGACCGCTGCTACCGCTTCCTCCGAATCCTCCACCTCCACTGACACCATGGCCGCTACTACCTCCAAATCCTCCATTGCCACCTCCTCCACTATATCCGCCATTTCCTCCACCCGCGCCATTTCCAGCGCCTCCTCCTAATCCGCCGCCACCACTTCCTCCTAATCCGCCGCCGGTGCCTCCTCCTAATCCGCCGCCGGCGCCGCCTCCGTATCCGCCGCCGTTACCGCCGTCACTGTATCCGCCGCCGCCGCCGCCATAACCTCCCTTCCCTCCGCCAAGAGTTCCAGTGAACGCGAACCCTCCAGATCTTCCGTCGTCAGATTTCGTGTAAATTACTTTTTCGTTGCCGCCCCCGAATCCGCCGGCGCCTCCACCTCCGGCGCCCCCTCCTAGGCCTCCACCGCCGCCACCGCCTAGGCCTCCACCGGCGCCTAGACCTCCACCGGCGCCTCCGCTTCGAAGATGGCTCAATCCATCGTGCACTTTTCCAATGATATTGCTGACGCCCTCCCGGATGGTATCTAGGCCGCCCCCGTCGCCCCCTCCGAAGCCACCTCCGCTTCCAGCGCCCCCACCGGCACCGCCGCCGCCGCCATAACCAAATCCGCCACCGCCTCCGTAGCCGAATCCGCCACCTCCACCGGCACCACCACTACCACCGTAGCCGCCTGTAAGAATTACATTTGAAATTAATGTTTGTTACTATAAAACTAATGTTTTCAAGTGGTTGCTATTTATGAAACTATTGATGTGGATCAACCGAATACCGATTTATATAGATATTTTTTTTTAACATTTTTTTGTTTTAATTGTGAAAATTAAATATCAATAAGTTCCTGAGTAAACTAAAAATTAGAATGATGCCATAGTCGTAATGAAGTACCATTGTTATGTGTACAAGTGAAGGTCACCTATAAAATGATTTAAACTTTTTTGACTTATAAGTACCTATATACCAATGTTTAAAGTTGAATATTACCTGACGCATCGCCGAAGCCTACCAGAAGGCACAAGGCGATGCCACAGAGCATCGTCTGCTTCATGTCTATTTCGACGCTTCACTGACCTGACTTGAAACATAATAATCCTTTTATATCATTATTATAATCGCGTCCGCTACAAAGTTCGCATAAGCGCACATGTACCGGGAAAACAATGAGTCTTTTTTATAACGTAAACTTCCCACACAAATTATTATGAAGTGGATTATACCAGTCCGATGTTTTTGATTATAGCGATTAGCAAGAACCAATGGAGATGTACGCTATATCATTTACACGATGCATAGCGGGAGGTCCTTACAGATCGATTTGAAGCCTCACCTTGAACACTTTGACGGGTAGCCGGTATAGGAAGTACATTCATTTAACAAGCTTATAAACTTCAAAAATAAGAACTTAAAACTACTATTTACTCAAACGTTTTCCTTTTAGCTACAACTCATTATAAGTTCTTAAAACTTTTAAAAGAAAACATTTAATTGCCCAAGAAAAACATCAATTAATTATTTAAGGTAAATACCCGTTTGCGATTGCGACAAAAAACATTCAACAGATAATTTTTTGTTACTTGATCTTAGGCTATAATTATTTTACTGATGTCGGTGTATTAAATATATTTTAAATCTACAACTAGTGTACCTAATTCAAATGCGCTTTACTGCATAATATAAGGTATATATATTTTCTTAATATTTTTGTTCCAGTGTTTATAGGTAGTCGCCAGGTAATCGGAAAAGTTCGCAGCCTTTTTGAACGTGTGACTGTAGCGTGCTATATTTCAGGCGACGCTGATCACTGGCGGGAAGTGATATACCGTTTGACAGCTGACTTTTTTGTAATGGCCACAAATTGAAATTACATGTTAAAAGTTTCATATTTTTTAACAATTTTAAAATGGAAATTAATAAGGAGAAAATTAGATATTTTCACAATTTTTATCGACAAGAGTATAAATGCTTCTAGTGCTGGAAAAGAGATTTGTGGTGTTTACGGCGAAGATGCTTTATCTGAAACTAGTACAATAAAAGGTTCAGTCGATTGAGGTGTGGTGATTTTGATGTGAATTCTGTTCCTCGCTGTGGTCGTCCTATTAAGGTAAATGTTGATGTTATCATTGAAAAAAATTAAGCAGATCGACACATAAGCTGTCATCAAATTGCTGAAAAGCTTAGTATTCACCATTCAACAGTTTTGGATCACCTGCACAAACTGAATTTGTGAAAGAGCTAGATGTTTGGGTGCCGCATGATTTAAATGACAGAAACTTAGTGAACTGAATTTCCATATGCGAGATGTTGCTAAAACGAAATGAAATCGATCCATTTCTGAAGAGATTGGTAACAGGCGATGAGAAGTGGATGACATTGTGTACTACGAGCTTTTGCCACAAGGACAAACGATTAATTCTGATGTATACTGTCAGCAATTAGTACAATTAAAACAAGCACTTGAAGAAAACGTCCACAATTCTTGAATAGAAAAGGTGTAGTTTTGCATCACGACAATGCTCGAACGCACACATCTTTGATGGCTGAAAGAAAATTGATGGACCTTGTCTGGAAACTCCTTACAGTCCAGACATATCATTTATTCCGCTCTTTACAGAATTATCTAAATTGAGTAGTTTCATTCAAGAAAAGCCTGTATAAACCATTTATAAATTATAACCCCAAACCCCAAAAAAATTATAGCGGTGGTATAATGTGGCTCTGCCAGAAAAATGGTGAAAGATAGTCGAATTAAATGGACAATAATCCGTTCAAAGAATATTTATGTAATACGAAAGAGTCTTTATTATTTTCTCTATAAATAGACCGCCCACTTATCCGACTACCTAATATTATCTAATATACCTACATATGACAATGAGTAGAACCGATACCATGGCATTGGCAGTCGTAAATGAGAAATCAATTAACTCTTTCTGAAAAACATGCAAAATATTGGTATATAAAAATTAGTGTTTATATTTCCTCTTTAAACTATATAACAATATAGTATATATAGAGTAACCACAGTAACCATATAATACTGTACTCAGTGCAAATAAATATATTTTAATTTCACGATGTAGCCGGTTATGGTACTGACTAAACGTAAGCCAGTCGTCTCACTGCTGGGGCGATACTACAGCGATTCTATCCTCACAGTAACTCATGAGAAATGTCATCAAATTATTGCGTGAAACAAATAGCTCAAGTTCTACACCACAGTAACGCAATAAATCAAATTTCTTCTAAAATTTAATGTCAATAGGTCACGATTACAAATTTTCCTATGTATTAAACATATTTTCGTGACAAAGTGGCGATAGATCTGGTCACGACGTGTATTGCAGCTGAATGCAAAAACCACATCCGGGTCATGTGTATTAATAGTTTCTATAACCATCAATATTCAATAGGTAATTACAGTTTTAATAATGCATTATTCGGAATAGTAACCACAGTAATAATTTACAATGAGTTTATTTATTTCGGAAACTTCTCAGCATGAAATAATACACATAGTATAAAATACAACGTATACAATGGATTTTGAAACCATTTACAAAGTGACATCATTCTAAATGTATATATATATAATTAATTTATTGTATATATAGTGTTAACTAAGCCCTTTAATATTTCAAGTTTAATATACAATTACGCCGTCAAATATTCCATTTGGCCGGAGGGACATCCTTCGGTCGGGTGGACCGACGCGACGCGACCACTTGAAGAAGTTCGCTGGTGGTGGCTGCAGTAGAGAGATATAGGCTGATGGTACAGTGTGGCTTGTATTTCAAGAAAGCGTAGGTAAATAGATAAAACTCTTTATTGCACACCAAAACAAAACAATAACAGACATTGTAACACATGAAATGCATAAAAGGCGGTCTTTGGGTAGAGAGGAAATAAATATTTTAATCACAGGTAGTGTGCAACATACATAAATTACATACAGCACATACACATCAATACACATATACATACATACTACATTACTACATACAATATACACGTCAGTAACTGAATCAAAGATTACATGGCTAAATAATATTTAATAAGTTGACTCGTGTATCTGGATAAAGATGTTTTATGTAAGGATGTATATTATGGATGTAAGATGCACATTTTAAGTTGTATATGTATTCATTTTAATTATGTATTGATATTATTTAAACATACTGTAATTCTACAAATTATTAAATTCGCACCATCTACCTTTATTTGTCATTAATTTTCCCCATATCACCCAAAGGCTGTCTGGAAGAAATCACTTTAGCGATAAGGCCGCCTCTTATATTTTTAGTTACTTGTCACTTTGCTGCATTTTTTGTTATTTGCATTATTTGCAGCGTTTATCTTTCTGTCATCAATCCAAACTTGAACTTGAACTTGAACATATAGTACATGTTACGCTTAGGTGTGTAGAATGTAGATAAAGGATTATCCAGATAAGAGCTTTGGATAAAGTACGAGATTCAACAAATATCTTCCTAATCAGAAATCTTTCCTATCCAGAAACCATTTGGCTAGTTTAGGCCAGAAGTCTGAAGCGAACGCGAATACGCGAATGTAAATACTTGGGAAAAGACGCCGTATCCCAAGGACTAGGTGCTAGGTGAGTTGGACCAGTAGGCACATTTCTATAAATTTGCGCGCCAATTCTGGTAAATGTGGTGATCCTGTATTTAGTTGCCATCTATTGTTCACTCACATTGAAAATGAATGATTTGATTTACCATCCCGGAGAGAACGTTCACTTCGGTCAGCGTATCAGCATTATAACTTGTTAAACTTTCGCGTTTTGTACACATTTTATATTCTAAATCGGGTCTGAACGCGTATAATAAAGGTGTTTTCATCCCCCTATCTCGGAAAGAGTATTTTTGCTCTTCGATATCTGAGTGCAAAAGCCGTTTTTATCCGCTAGAGGATAACGTAAATTGAATTTAGAACATCGTGTGCACTAAGTTTGTGAATTCAAAACACCATTAAACCTATTTACTTCTACCTCCATGGTGCCGAATTTATCATACAACCTTTTTTAATTTGTTAAAAACTCAGACTCGGAACCTTCTTGGTGTACTTTTTTTTTAATTTGCTTTGCGCGCGCCATTTTCTTTCCGAGATAGGGGGATGAAAAGTTACGTGTTGCACTCGAGTGCAAAGATTTTTCACCTCGTGCTCTTTTGATTCCCTCGCTGACGCTCAGGATTCTAATTTTTGAATCACTCGCTGCGCTCGTGATTCAATTTTAGAATCCTTCGCTTGCTCCGTCATCAAAATTGAGCACGCGGTTAAAAAGCAACTTTGCACTCTTGTATAACAAATAACTATTGTTTATCTTTTATTTCCACTCGCGGGTTATACCTTTATTATACGCGTTCAGACTCTATTTAGAATATAGAAAACGCATAAGCAATGCTATTGAACGGGGAAACCTTGCTAGTATGCTGCACACTTTACCATAAGAACTCAATCTTTATATTGTAATATTAAACAATATGTAAATATTGGTTTCATTAACATAAAAATGATATATTAGTACTTATATAAGTATTATAATATTATTTATTACATCAAATGGCATTTAAACAATAAAATACGACCAATAAAGAATATACTGTGTGCATTGCTCATCTATACATATGAGTACAATACATATAATAAAATGATAACAAAGCCGTGGCTGTATATGAAATATTTTTTGAAAAAGTGATTGCGATATGTAAATTACGATTTTTTTAAATTTTTGTTTGTCTTTTTCAAGACGTATCTCGCGTATCACGCAAGAACTACTGGACGGATTTTAATGGTACTTGGCATGATTATAACACATTTACCGGGTTAACATTTACAGGTACCTTTTATCTTGCTCCATCATTGAGTTCCAACGGGAATCACTCTAAAGTTCCCGTAAACGAAGTCGCTGGCACCGCTAGTAATATATAGGTATACCTATATATACCTACCCGTAGAGTTGCATGCATTATTTGGTCAAGGTTATGATGATGTTCTGTTCAAAAACTCGTGTCACGTCACGAGCGAGCTCACCACATCCTACAACTGACTTTGAAATATAGATTTAGTTTATGTTTACGCGGCAGCATTTAATTATTTATTTTTTTATTCAACAATTTTTGATGGCTTGATCACCATGACAATCAACGATGACAGGTTAAATTTTTCACGTTAATCATCATCTGCTACTGTTGTAGAACATCCTTCGCTGTTCAAGCAATAACTTTCTGCAATGCGCTTCCCGTCGATATTAGGAAAGCGCTCAATAATAGATAGATGTTTTAAAAGACCGGTTCAAAATCGTTATTTATAACTTCAAGAGTTAAGGATCTATATTTTCTGCCCTACTTTACATCGTCCCATTATGTTTTCTGCTCTCTTGTGTATTATATATGTAGGTATTATTATAATATTATTTATGCAAATATTATGCGTAGGCATAATAAAATGTTATTTGTGTATATTATTATTTGAATCTATTTCTGTTTGATCTGCCTGTTGGACTGGTAGAAAATGCCATAAAATATGGCATCAAGTCCGCGATTTGTACGAATTATTAACATGTATTAACATATTATTTATTGTGTAAACATTGTGTTTGTAGGAACCAATTAACGAGTATGCGTAGGTCACGTTTACATAGAATACAATATTATTAGAACTTACACCATTTGAATGGTAAACGATCGATTACTGTTGTTAGATATTGTTAGCTATATGTGGCAGGTTAATAATAAAAACCGTTTTTTAATTGAAAACCCAAGGGATTAATTAAACGTCTGCAAATAATGAATGTGATAAATTATATGATTTCAGACTTTTATTTGAAAAACTGACTTCATCATGAATATATTTACTTTGTTTTCATCTTTAGTCCTCGACTTCTATCTCAGCCTCCAACATCGCTAGCTAATTACTAGGAGGTTTCGGGTCATAGTCCACCACGAGGGCCCAGTTTTGATTGGTGGATATCATCGACATTGGGTATTGATCTGTGGGCATATCCATGTTTCAGATTCTTTTTTATTCTCGAACTTGCGGTTGTCTCACGATGTTTTTCTTCACCGCCGAGTTAGTGAACTGATACCTGTTAGAATCCGTACTTAAGTACAAACTCAGTGGTACGAACCGAGGATTTGAACCCACTACATTATGAATGAGTGTTAACAATGCACTTAAACGACATCACGAAATTAGGCCACGCCCCCTAATTTCCAGGCAAACGTCGTCAGTAAAGTAGTAATCTAGGTTGGGCAAATAGCTATCTTTTACTGAAGCATTTGGCACCCCATAGCCAATGAAAAAATGTGTCATTTTTGTACTTATTCTATTTTGTATTATTTCAATATTATTTCTTTGTTATTGTTTTCGTTATACTTTCTTTATTGTCATTATCACTTTAGTATTCCTTTTGATACAAACTTAGAATAAGCTATTAATTAACAGTAAATATTAACTTAGTAAGTAAGTTAATAAGAATAAGTACCCATTGTTCTGCCAATTATGTCAAACTGCAAAGTTAATAATGTATAAAATCAAAGTAAAGAACAGAACAATGGGAAAAAATGTATAATTAAGTAATTATATAAAAGCCTGTAGCAGGATCCGGCGAACATGTAATGTAACATATGTAAACATTAAAGCATTTTCCTCGCCGGTTTTTTTATTCCCCTGAATATCACGTAGACATGTACTTGCTACAGGAAAGCTCTGCCAACATTTCCTTATCATTTAGATATGGAAATAACCAGTATTATATAAACAAATAAGATGGTAAGAAAACCCGCAAAAGTTGGCAGATCTTTTAAAAGTGGCAGTAATATACTGTATAAAAATGTAAATAGAATATGTAAGTAATATGTGTAAATAATATGTGTAAAATAATAATAAGAAAAATAAATAAAGACGGTTGAAGGGGGAGGGGTGGTGAAGAGAGACGGGATAACGGTCATTAACGGCTTAACGGAAAAAACCGCCAACGGCTCTCCTTACGGTAACGCCGTAACCCTAATAAGCGGATAGGAAAAAATAGAAAAAACGACAAAAACGACAAAACGGCAAAGATCAAATACGTCATCAGACGTCTCCTAAGATAGGAACAACGGTTCCAAATACGTCACCAGACGTCTTCTAAAAGAAGCAAGGGAAATCCAATACGTCATCAGACGTCTTCTAAGGAAGGAATTTAAGGGAAATCCACTACGTCTACGGACGTCTTCTATATGAAGCAAAGTCAGCACCGTCTCGAACACCACCGCAAGCCCTAAAGCCAATTAAGAAAATCAACACAAGACCTTTTATTCACGTGATCCCCTCAACCCAGCAGATAGTTCCGGCTCCGCCACTCTACGAGCCCGGTGGATTGAATAGCGCCGTGGAAATTATTTACAAAGATATTTACAACAATTTATGGTCCTTCGACCGGCGGATGTTGAGACAGCTTACGTAATACTGTCTCTCATCGCAGGATCCACAAGAGTTCGTCTGTTACCGGCCCGGAGCTACAACATAGAAGAGGACCACGTCACATCATCAGGAAGCAACTTCGGTGGTGCGCAGCGAGGCGACTGCAACACTGGTGTCTTGGGCTTGAGGCACCAAAAGAAGAAACAAGTCGTCGAACCCTCTCGCTGCCACGTGAGAGGGAAACGCATACCGGTACGTACGGATCCTAGCGGTGTTAACAAAGTGCGTACTCGGGCGTAACTATCCCGTCCGTGAGAGGAGGCCACCGTACGTCGAGGATAAGACACCCCATCTTAGCTCTCGCGGGTACCTCTCATTGACGAGAGATAGGCTCTTTCCCACCCATCCTAAACGAGTCCAATCCTTGCAATCCCGTTCTCGTGTAAAACCTTTACACGAGGGTTACGTTAGGGACAGCTAGGGACCGCTAGGGACAGCTAGGGACCGCTAGGGACAGCTAGGGACAACTAGGGACCGCTAGGGACCGCTAGGGACAGCTAGGGACCGTTAGGAACGTAGGGAATTAGGGGGCATCGAAATGGACGAAACAAAGAGAACAACCCGGACAGCGGCTGCAGCAATGAAATGCGCAACAGAGGGCGCAACGACATCGGAGTCAACCGCTGGAACGTCCGGATCCACAAATACGTGGAGCAAAGGGACAGATACGTCCATAGAAACGGTCCAAAGGAATGATGTTCCCGAACAGAACGGGAAGGAACAGAATGATGCACAGACGACGGAGAGAACGCAATTAGGCTCAGGTGATACCTTGGTCGATACAAGGTCCACCAGAGGACGATCGACACGCTCAACACGCTCAACTGGTAAAAAACGTGCCGAGTTGAAGGCACAGATGGAGCTACACCAACAAGAATTGAGGAAGGCAGAGGCCGCCGCTGCGTTGGCAAGGACTAAATTAGAGTTAGCCCGCCTCGACTCAGAAGAAGAGGCATCCGACGTGGAGGAGGAGCCGGCCGAGAGCGTCGCTCGAGTCGATAATTGGTTACAATCCCACAATACGGCACAGCATTTGGAACCGCCAGAAGATAACAAAGAAGTTACAGAAAAAGTAATGAAAGAACCTGAAGTATCACGTCACACCGAAACTACGACGTTGGCCAGCGCCCTAATGCAGGCCATCAAACAGGTAAGTAAGAATGAAGAAAGAAAGGATCCGCCGAAATATCTGCAGGAGCTGCCGATATTTGACGGCGACCCTAACGAATGGATATCATTCGTAACGTATTTCCGTGACACACGGGAATATTTTAGCCAGGTACAGAATGTAGCCAGGATCAGAAGAGCGTTGAGAGGAAACGCCAGAGAAGCGGTCAAGTCATTGCTATACACGCATACGACTACCGACGTCATAATCGAATCCCTTGAAAGAAGGTTCGGAAGAGCAGACGTACTGGTGCTCAATGAATTAGAAAATGTTAAAAGATTACCCAGAATGGGAGAAAACGGTCGGGATATATACATGTTTGCTAGCAAGATATCAAACTGTATAGCTACCATTAGGGCATTAAATAAACCTCACTTTTTGCACTCACCAGAAATGTCGAAGCAAATCGTGAGTAAAATGAATACTATAGTAAAATATAAGTGGATGGAATATAGGTACAAGTATTCGGGAAACGAACCGGAGCTATGTATCATATCCGCATATTTGAATAAAATGGCCGACCAATATAGTATAATCTACGCAACGGAACATGTCCCCACGGAAAATAAAGTGCGAGCGTTCGAAAGAAAAAAGAAAATAATACACACGGTACGATCCGCAACCGAGGGGGAGAACGGTGAAAGGCACAGTTCTAGAGGTTCATCAAGTAGCGAACCAATGAAATACAACAAATGCGTGTTGTGTAAAGAAAAACACAGTTTGCCGAGTTGCGATAAATTCAAGCAGCTTGGCATAAGTCAAAGATGGACAATGGCCAAAAAGTTTAGAGTGTGCTTCACGTGTTTGCGGGGCACACACGCAAGGGATAGTTGCCGTACCAGCCCATGTGGCGTAGGCAAATGTAAATTAAAACACCATAGATTGTTGCATCATGACTATCAGAAAGCGAGTGAAAAACAGGATACTGAACCTTCGGTCAAGACAGCCATCACAAACGCGGTAAGTACCTCTCAAAGGGCTTACCTGAAGATAATTCCGATTGAGTTGTATGGACCAAAAGGAACGAGAAGTGCACATGCCTTGTTAGACGAGGGCTCAACTATCACTCTGATAGAAGAAGAGATTGCGCAATCGATTGGAGTCACAGGCCCCAAGGAAAGATTGTCCATAGAAAGCGTCGGAGGAAACAAAATGTACGACGCAAACTCACGCAAAATAAAATTAAGTGTGAAAGGAAAGTTCGCAAGGAACATAGAAACAATACGTGCACAGACAATCAAAGAACTGCACTTAACCTCGCAGTCAGTAAACAAAGAAATATTGAAGGGCTGCTCACACTTAAAGGAAATTGAAGATCAAATTGTCTACGAACAAGTCCAGCCGACAGTACTCATCGGTCAGGACAATTGGCATCTCATAGTTTCACGAGACATAAAGTCTAGAGGAACCAACTTACCGGTCGCCTCACTCACACAACTAGGGTGGGTAATGCATGGATGCACAACGAGCACATCCAAACCCGTGAACTTCATTAATTACATGACACAGGAAAAGAGAACGGGCGACCCAATGGAAGAACTATTCAAAGAATATTTCTCCTTAGAAAGCTTAGGCATAACGGCCCGAAAACCAAGGAATGATCCTGAAGAAAGGGCAATGCGTCTTCTAGAACAATCTAGTAATCGCCTAAGTGACGGGAGTTACGAGGTGGGATTATTATGGAAATCCGACCACGAAACTATGCCCGACAACAGAACACAAGCCGAAAAAAGACTGTACAACATCGAAAAAAGCCTAGACAAAGATCCGGATAAGAAAGCGGAATATGAAAAACAAATTAATAACCTGATAATAAAAGGATATGCGGAAAAGGCCTTGGAGACACCCACATCGCCCAGAACATGGTACCTGCCACATTTTGGTGTCAAGCACCCACAGAAAGGCAAAATGAGGCTGGTATTCGACGCCGCAGCGCGTACTACAGGCAAGTGTCTCAACGACGCATTATTATCAGGACCGGATTTAATACAGTCACTTTTTGGAGTTTTGTTAAGATTTAGGGAAGGCCCTGTGGCGGTAATAGCCGACATAAAGGAAATGTTTCTCAGAGTGAAAGTAATTGAGAGGGACAGAGATAGCCTACGGTTCTTGTGGAGAACTGATCGTAAACAACCACCACAAGAATATAGAATGACGTCATTAATATTTGGCGCTACTTCCTCACCTTGTACCGCCATATATATCAAGAATAGAAACGCAAAGGATCATGAACATATGTATCCTGAAGCGGCTAAGTCCATAGAAAGACAATTCTACGTAGACAATTTGTTGCAGGCTTTTCCCGACGCAAAGACGGCTTCGATTAGAGCAAAAGAAATAAAGGACATTCATGCGGCCGGATCTTTCCTACTTCATGAATGGAATAGTAATGAGCCTTCGGTACTACAGGAGGTATCATCGGAAACAAATAATGAAGAATGTACGCTATTAGGAGGCGTTGAGAAACTCGAACGAACATTAGGAATGACGTGGAATACTCACCGTGATGACATCGGCTACACGTTAAGTTTGAGAAATACTCCGAGAGAAGCCATTGAGGGACTCAGACCCCCTACGAAAAGAGAAATCGTTAGCGCGATCATGTCAGTTTTTGATCCGCTAGGCTTAGCTGCACCCGTAGTAGTGCAGGGAAAGATGATCATGCAACAAGTATGGCGAACGGGTGTAGATTGGGATGAGTCATTACACACAGAACAAAACGACCAGTGGCGAACTTGGCTGACTTATTTAGCAAAGTTAGAAAAGATGAACATTCCTAGATGTATAACGGCTGGAATGACGTCAGGTGAACTACACATATTCACAGACGCCAGTGAAACAGCATACGCCACCGCATTGTATTGGCGTGCCATAGACACGAAAAATCAAGTTAAAGTACAATTATTGTGTGCCAAGGCTAGAGTAGCGCCCTTAAAACCTACTTCTATTCCGCGCTTAGAGTTGCAAGCAGCATTGCTTGGTTGTAGAATGGCAGAAACAGTACAAAAGGAGACTACGTATAACGTACAGAATCGAGTATTCTGGACAGATTCCCGAACAGTATTGGCATGGATACACTCCGATCCGAGAACGTTTAAACCATTTGTGGCACATCGACTGGCCGAAATCAAAGAATTAAGTAAACCATCGGAATGGAGGTGGATACCTACTAAGATGAACGTAGCAGATGATGCCACACGTCAAGTACCCAGTGACTTCGACAAAGATCATCGTTGGTATAAGGGTCCGTCATTCTTATACGATTCACCCGAGTTATGGCCAACAGAAAAGAAACGCCTGTCAAATACAAACACGGGAGAAGAAAAGAGCAAAACCGTTGCAACACTCCAACCAGTCCAGTCACCATCTCTGCCTAAACCTGAAAGATTTTCGTCATGGACTCGACTACTACGAGCCACGGCAAGAGTCATGCAAGCTGTAGAAAAATTTAAAAATTTCGTAAGCACTCGTATAAATGCAACATTTTGCTATAAAGGTATGACCAGGCGTTATAAAAATAATCCGTCAACCAGCAAAATTAAGCCTTACGAAAAATCGTCTAACTTGTGTCTTACATCGCTTTCTCCGAATTTAATTCGTCAAGCGGAAGAACTATGGATTAAGCAAATACAGAAGGAAAGTTTCGGTAAGGAAATAAATCGTCTTCTAACAGGAAAACCAATAGAAAAGAGCTCTCGGCTTCGTCGACTGTGCATTGTTCTGGACTCGAATAACATCATAAGATTAAATGGCAGATTGCAGGCAGACAACAGCCTATCAAGCGACTACAACACGCCCATAATCCTAGATGGCAAACACCCAGTAGTTCGCTTAATTGTAAAACACGAGCACGAAAAGTTCAATCATGGGAACGATTCGTCGGTAATGAACGAACTAAGACAAAGATACTACATTGTCTCACTTCGAAATACCGTAAGAAAGATTCATAACGAATGTCAGTGGTGCAAAGTAAACAAACAATTACCTAGGAAAGCACCACAGGGCGGTCTGCCAAAGGAAAGATTGACACACCATCAGCCACCGTTCACATGTACGGGGGTGGATTATTTTGGGCCTATGAATATAACAATAGGCAGACGCCATGAGAAAAGATGGGGCGTACTGTTCACATGTATGACTACGCGAGCGGTACATCTAGAACTCGCCGCTTCGCTCTCTGCAGATTCCATGATATTAGCATTAAGAAGACTAATAGCTCGAAGAGGAAAACCTTCTGTCATGTACAGCGACAACGGCACTAACTTTGTCGGCGCAAATAAGGAACTGACAGAAGCATGGAAAGAGAGCCAAAATGCAATAATAAAGGAATCTCAGCAAAGAGACATACAATGGAAGTTCATCCCACCAGGCGCGCCTCACATGGGCGGAACATGGGAAAGGTTAGTGAAATCAGTTAAAAACGCGCTGTCGGCGACTCTAAGAGAACGCGCGCCCAGAGAGGAGGTACTCCACACACTGATCCTGGAAGCTGAACACATAGTCAATTCCAGACCACTAACACCTGTAAATCTCGACGACAACGAAGAAGCACTGACACCCAATCACTTCCTAATTGGGCGATCCAGCGGTATGACGTCACCGGGGAAATTCAACGATAATGAATTAGTGGGAAAAACCACCTGGAAAACGGTGCAACGTCTTGCCGACCATTTTTGGGCCAGATGGGTGAAAGAGTACTTACCATCACTACTTCCACGACGTGATAATAGGCAACAAGACTACGTTAATCCAGCAATAGGCGATATCGTACTCATCGTTGATCACACACTACCTCGTTGCACATGGCCACGGGGAGAGGTCGTGCGGGTGCTACCCGGGAAAGATGGTAAGGTCAGAATAGTGGATGTAAAAACCACAGCAGGCGTGATGAGACGACCATCTTCACGTCTAGTAATATTGAATAAAGAAAAGTGCATTGTTCCTTAGTAAGGTGCTAGATTCGCACGAGGGGGAGATTGTTAACAATGCACTTAAACGACATCACGAAATTAGGCCACGCCCCCTAATTTCCAGGCAAACGTCGTCAGTAAAGTAGTAATCTAGGTTGGGCAAATAGCTATCTTTTACTGAAGCATTTGGCACCCCATAGCCAATGAAAAAATGTGTCATTTTTGTACTTATTCTATTTTGTATTATTTCAATATTATTTCTTTGTTATTGTTTTCGTTATACTTTCTTTATTGTCATTATCACTTTAGTATTCCTTTTGATACAAACTTAGAATAAGCTATTAATTAACAGTAAATATTAACTTAGTAAGTAAGTTAATAAGAATAAGTACCCATTGTTCTGCCAATTATGTCAAACTGCAAAGTTAATAATGTATAAAATCAAAGTAAAGAACAGAACAATGGGAAAAAATGTATAATTAAGTAATTATATAAAAGCCTGTAGCAGGATCCGGCGAACATGTAATGTAACATATGTAAACATTAAAGCATTTTCCTCGCCGGTTTTTTATTCCCCTGAATATCACGTAGACATGTACTTGCTACAGGAAAGCTCTGCCAACATTTCCTTATCATTTAGATATGGAAATAACCAGTATTATATAAACAAATAAGATGGTAAGAAAACCCGCAAAAGTTGGCAGATCTTTTAAAAGTGGCAGTAATATACTGTATAAAAATGTAAATAGAATATGTAAGTAATATGTGTAAATAATATGTGTAAAATAATAATAAGAAAAATAAATAAAGACGGTTGAAGGGGGAGGGGTGGTGAAGAGAGACGGGATAACGGTCATTAACGGCTTAACGGAAAAAACCGCCAACGGCTCTCCTTACGGTAACGCCGTAACCCTAATAAGCGGATAGGAAAAAATAGAAAAAACGACAAAAACGACAAAACGGCAAAGATCAAATACGTCATCAGACGTCTCCTAAGATAGGAACAACGGTTCCAAATACGTCACCAGACGTCTTCTAAAAGAAGCAAGGGAAATCCAATACGTCATCAGACGTCTTCTAAGGAAGGAATTTAAGGGAAATCCACTACGTCTACGGACGTCTTCTATATGAAGCAAAGTCAGCACCGTCTCGAACACCACCGCAAGCCCTAAAGCCAATTAAGAAAATCAACACAAGACCTTTTATTCACGTGATCCCCTCAACCCAGCAGATAGTTCCGGCTCCGCCACTCTACGAACCCGGTGGATTGAATAGCGCCGTGGAAATTATTTACAACGATATTTACAACAATGAGAGTCGATAATACTAGGTAATATATATCAGATATTAATTACAGTTACAAATACCTAAATTTTAAGAAGATATTACAGTATATGTCATACATCAAATAAAGCTACCTTAAAATATACCTAGAGGCTTTTTGGCGGGAACACGACACGTGAATTTGAGTTTTTGTTTTATTGTTGTAAAAATTGTGTTTTAGGCGTGTTGTGGTTTAATAGTGATATTTTAATAAACATCAAAGTTTTTGTCGTGCGTGGTGTTTGTGATAATCAAATAAAAGCGTGGGAGTGCGTTTTTCGTGTGCTTCCAAGGAGTCCTCTTCTGTCCTCAGTAGACCTACTGTCACTTTACTGAGCGACTCCTGACTGACTGCGACGGGACTGGACATTGAGGGGATGTGTCTTGGACTTTGAATTGAAAGAAAACTTGTCACCGGCAGAATGTGCTAATTGTACCATTGCCATATGTGAAGATAAAAATATATCTACTTGCAAGGAATGCATGCAATAATGGTTTGCAGGAATATAATGGTAAAATACTCTAGAAATTGCACGAACACATTTTTTGTCAAATAAAACTTTGTTAAACTTGCAAGGAATGCATGCAATAATGGTTTGCAGGAATATAATGGTAATACTCTAGAAATTTCACGAAGACATTTTTTGTCAAATAAAACTTTGTTAAACAAGTTTAACAAGTCGCACTTTCGCCCTCAATACCTATGCAACAAATCCATGAGAGGCTAGCGACTCTGTATGTAGGTAATGTGATCATTTTTCGTAGATTTATTTAGAGCATAAACAAACATACTTGTTTCATTTATCGCATACTTAAAATCTACTTGGGATTTCCAGTTACAAAACTCATTTGGAATTATACCCAAAAATCGCGTAATCTCAGTTTGTTTTGTTCGTCTTTGTAGAATAAGTTTAATTCCATACTTCAAACCTCAAGGCTATCACCGCTCTAGAGTCAATTAACCTGTTATTAAAAGAGCCAGGGCCGTGTTTGCTAGGGGAGTTAGGCTGTTATAATACGAGTATTATGTATTATATACCTGTATGTAGTATGTATATACCTGTATGCTATACAGTTACGATATTATAGAGCCGTGTGGTGACTAAGGATGACAAAGCGGCTACCACAATCCCTGAGGACCTATACCGCCTCTCAGAGTGTATTCGCCAACCCACTTGGCCAGCGGCAGCGTGGCCATTCATCCCTCATGCACAGGACAGTGTGTACGAGGAAGCCCATGTCCTACAGTGGATGCTAAAAGGGCTGTAGGTCAACGTTATTGATAGCTGTATGTGGTAACATATCGTACTATGACAGCATCGTATTATAAAAGATACATTTATGTCTAGATGCATTACATCATATGTTGACCTATCTTAGCGGGTTCTAATTAATATCTTCATATGTCATATATGTGATAATATAAAAGTGTTATATTTCGAACGGGGATGCTATTGGTAATGCTTGCACATACTAATCATATTCTCGTATTTGAGGTCCTATAGACATCTGATTGGTTTGAATCATCTTGCAATCGCAATTGCATCCGTTGACTGTGCGGAAGTTACACCAAAAATCCAATTCCGCACTTGCTTTGGGAGGCGGGGATTGTTGAGATCACCTCCGTTATTGAATGTACTGTCTGTGACAATAAATTACAGTTTTTTTTTTATGAGAGCTCTGGCAATAAATACAATAACTTATGCAAGTTAATTATTGATACAGTCATAGATATTGACTTGTTCTGTACCAGTAGGTACTGCGAACATAAAAAAAAAACACTCATTTTAAATTATTTGAAATTCGTCACTTTGATCTTACAGGTGCGTTTTGTGACTGGGTACCTATATAGAGAGATTTTGTTCATTTTATTATTGAAGGGAGCCAAAAATGAAACACGTATTTTTTAATGAATTCAAAGTTAGTTTTCCGTATGTTGCACAATATGTGTTTTAAGCGTTCTGATTTAAATGTTTGTGGTATTAAAGTTGTCAATCTATGTTGCTTAAGTATAGTGAACAGAATAAATAATTGTCTCACGGTCAGAAACAGAACTATCTCATACAAGGTTTTAACACAATTCTCTGAGCTCGTTCCTAGATGAGAATCCTCGTTCTGTTAGTCCCGCCCCTGGGCTGCCACACCATGTCCTATGATTGATTGATAAACAGCGAAATAAATCATTACTAACTTAGGTACTGCTTTAGCGGCAGCATTTGATTCCGTACAATTCATTACCGACGAAAAGTCCTTCTTGGTTTTCTATATCATTTATTACATTAGAAGAATTTGTGATATATTTAGTTGAGTCTCGATCTGTTTTAATAATACTGCTTTTCAAGACCAGCAAAACTGAGTAGTGATCAATTACAGTAGAGATAATGACCAAGGAGATTGCTAGCAGAGGAGTTTTAAGTATTTCATGGTCAAGACAACTACCGTCTGCTGGGAGCAAACCATATGAAGCCAGAAGATTTACATAATTATCCGCACGCTTGTCCTTACTACCATTTTCTATGCTATCAATATCTCCCGTGGCTATAACTGTTTTAAATGATTGGACGCATTATTTTTAATTACTGCAATATACAGGGAGTGTATATTTTCCAAATAAAAATTAAGAAAATATAAATCATTTGTGATTATTCGAAAGTAGGTTTCTGTTTATTTAGAGCAATTTATTTTTGATTTGATATTTTGGAAAATGTTTTAATAAAACTTTTGAATCATAGAGAATATTTTAGTATTTGTATCAGGTTCTGTTAACGTAGCATTGTGTATTTTCTTCTATTCAATACTAGCATTTGCCCGCGTTTCCTTTTGTTTGGGAATCAGTTTTCATAGGAAGAAAGAGGCGGACGAGTATACAGTCCACCTGGTGGCAAGTGGATACTGTCGCCCTGCAACATCCGCGGTACATGCCAACTTTTGTCCAAAATGACAAACTTTGGCACGTGTCCGGATATGCTACGGATGCTTTCGATATGTAGGAATGGATTTGGAGAAAGGTTTGGGGAATCGGCTCTGGTATATCTCACTCACTACCGAAACACGTACGGACATCGTGAAAAGAGAATAAAGTATATAATATACTTAATATATGTATATAATAAGAGACTTAAGTATCTCTCGACATTAACGATTATCATGCATCATAGTTTATAACATTCTTTTGTGGTTCATTGCTAACTACTGGCCTTTGTTCATACGACACAAGGATAATTAAGTAGTTAATCTTTAGTTAGGTACATATCCAGGTCTCTAACGCCACAAGAACAAATTAACAAAGCTTAAAATTTTACAAGGAAAATGTCCGTGTATCAACTTATCAGATGATAGACAATGTCCTTGTACACTGACCCTAATACAGTTAGTTATAATGTCATAGTTATTGCAAAAAACAAGTCATCATTGCTACTACCGGATTATGTTTTATTTGTATAATTACTTTCTCAACTGGTAGTATATTTTTTTATACTCTCTTCTCTCTCAATTCACTTGCCATCAACCTAACTAACTGTGAAATATTAATAAACTCTTTTATTCCTTTGTGAGCTCTGGATTTGAGTAAAGACTCCCGTAAAGACAGAATCTTTGAGCCTAATAAAGTAGTGTAGTATTCAAAAAACAAAACGTTTGAATAGACTCTAACCAGTACAATAACATCATTGCTGTGACACGACAGCACTAAAATTATATGAACCACAGACAATAAAAACACCTATTCCAGATTAGAAGCTAACTTAAATTCACTTTAGTGGAATTTGAAAGCGATTTCGCCAAATAGAGGATTTTGAAGATGACCTGTCGAAATTTAGCGATACTTAATACAAATTGGTGGATGGATGGTGTTATGCTAATCATTATTATCGTCATAAATCCATTTCTAAATCTCCAAAGGTAGGCAACGCATCTGGGAGCATAACTAACGTTGGTCATTCTGGTACAATGTTGCGGTACATTCCGATATGAATATGTCGGCATGTACCGCGGATGTGCGACTGCATCCAACAGGTGAACTGTCTGCTCGCCTACCACTTTCATTCTATACAAAAAGAAAGCCCTGAGGCACTTTTACCTTTAATATTGGAAACTACTGACTAGATTTTAAGGATCTCTGATCAAAATTAGCTAATAACTTATAATTTCTGATTCTCTATGACAGAATCCACGATTTTGTAGAGGTACTTCGAGAGTTTGTAGTGTCCGGTTAGTATTCTGAGAGAAATCCTGATATTATTTTTACTTAGAGTCACATTGCACAGGTAAATTTTTGTTACGAACTCTTCTTCTCATTCTTCGAACCCGGAAGATGTTATCCATGTGTGTTTTCTTAGGTCTAACGCCTAGGCCTTAAGGCTAGACTGAAATGTTGCTTTGGAAATGTTTACAATGCATCGCGTAAATCCTGAACGTCATATTTCTCACTTGGTTAACCTCGGCCTCCCCTCGTAGCTCAAACGTAGTAACATTATGTTTGCAACAATATGTTTTGTCACCACATATTCCCCAATTCGGTCACGGTACTTACTTGGTAAGTTAATAAGCGTCCGGCTTTTTTTGCCGCTGTCTCTAATTAGACTCATACATGTAGGTATAATGCGTTGAACTAAAATCCCCATTTGGCACCAAATTTGGACAATATACAGTAGCTTTGGCAGTGACGTCATGCCAGACAAACCCAGACATAATATGATTTGAATAATAAGTCATAGTTACAAATATAATTTTGAATTTGTGAGCAGCAAAGCTTATATCAATACAATTATTACATCATTTAAACAGTGTAAATTGTGTATTCAATCGATATATGCTGGCGCGTTAAATAATGTGATGAATTTTGTCAGACATTTTACAACAGCAGCCTGTGGACCAACTTCGCCTGGAAAGCATACAATACCCCGTGTATACAATACAATAACGTTTTGGGAAGTTAAATGGGCCTTCCTCGCCACTGTAGTGCCTCGGGCACTACAGTGGCGAGGCTCGCGCAGATGACTTCTTTGCCATCATGCCCAAAAAAGTTGCCACAAATCCGCCACAAATTGGTCTCAAGGCTGGTGGGGATTAACCCTTTTATGGACAAGACGACCGGGATGATTTCAGTCGACGTCACGCCCCACATGTCGGTGATTTCCTTCGCCAGGTCAACATATTTTCTTCTTTTCTCGGTTTAAATATCCATTAAGAACCACTCGGTCCATTAAGAACACCCGAGACTGTGTCCGATCCGTCAACACCATGTCAGGCTTATTCGTTAGATTAGTCCTGTCAGTGATGACGGGCCGGTCACGCCTGTCACCGCCGGTCCCGGTAGAGCTTTGCGCGGTCGTTTTCGAGCACCGGCTTATTACACCGGTGTACACGGTTGTAATAAGGCAAACTCTGTTCTAAGAGAACGTATTTCAGGGTGAGTGCTTGGTGGAGAATTATTATGTATACATAACGTCCCACTGCAGGGCACAGGCTCCTTCTTCACGACCGGTGACTCTTGAAAGGCCACTAGGGCCACAAGAAATTGTAATAGCCACAACACGAAAAAAAACAGGCTCCTCCACGTTGTAATGAGGGGGGGGGGGAGGGGTAATCCGCTGTAATCCAGGTAATCCACCACTTGGATCCAGCGCGGGTTAGTGGATAAGTTTTGTATTACGGTTAAAAATATATCTACGGTTAAAGTAATAATGCCTCAAATGTAATACGTAATATTACTTTTATTTAATATAGGTAGCATATTTTACAGCATTACTAATTTTATATCGATGGTATACATGTTACCATCCGTGAACACTATCGTTATTCTGACGATACATAACTTATAACAACGCCATCTTTCCTTTTATAACAGAACTTGTTGCTCGTCAGGCGTAAGTAAACTACAGATTCAAACCTTTTTTTTAATTGATCAGTGAAACCTTGTAATTACTAAGTTAACCGCTAGATGGCATTAAAATGACTCAATTACAGGTGCCGCTTACCATACCATCAGCCTATGTCTCGCCACTGCTGGATATAGGCCTCTCCAAAGGCTCGCCACCACACACACCATCACCGGTGAATTTCTTTAAGTCGTCGGTCCACCAGGCCGGAGGGTGTTCCACGCCGCGCTTCCCGGTACGTGGCCTACATTCGAGGACTCGTCCATGAGTCATCGGTTATCGGTCCTGCGGCAAATATGATCTCCCCATTGCCACTTTAACATGCCTCTACGAGCTATGTCGATGACTTTGATTCTTTGGCAAATGTCTTCGTTTCCGATCTTATCCCGCAAAGAAACTCAGAGTATTTTCCTCTCCATTGCTCGCTGATTGACCTTGAACTTATGGATCACGCCTACCGTTAGAGTCCACGTTTCGGCACTATACGACATAACCAGCAGGACGCACTGATTGAAGACTTTAGTCTTCAAGCATTGTGGTATAGGCGACGAGAAGAGCCGACGCATTTTGCCAAATGCTGCCCATCCTAGTTGAATGCATCTATCGACCTCCTTGTTGAACTTAGACTTGCCTAGCTGGATTGTTTGCCCGGGTGACCCTTACCACAACAGATATATTTTCAGAAGAGTATACGAATTTGATTGGACGAGAATTAAACTAGCATTAAACATTGTTAATGTTTGATTAAATTGTCAAATGAACTAATAGATTGGTCGACGAAAATCGCCAATAAAAAGTCAAAGGTCATATTGATTGATCGATTAAAGGTCTGTTGTGGTAAGAGAATAATGTTTTTGTATATTTAAGTACTTACACATTTACACTTATATTTAACTATAATACTTATAGTTTAGAGCTTCGTGTCTGGTCTGGGGGCTCCGTAGGCTGTCGCGTGGCTGCTTGCGACCCCGCCGCGGGAGGTGCTGTACGCGTTGGCGATGGCGGTAGCGCCACCCGGACCACCGCCGGATGACCGTCCGCCCCATCCGAAGAACATGGGGAAGAACGCTCCGGCAGGCAGCCTCGGCGCGTAATCCTCCCCTTCTTCTTCCTCATCGTCCTCAACAGGCTTCTTCACCGGTTTCTTCTTGGACACGCGCTTCTTTGCCTTCTGTACTGGCTCCTCGATCTCTTCGATTTCAGGTTCATTAAACTCAGGAACTATGACTTTGACAGTAGTAGACAAAATTTCGGTTCTCTCAGTCGGATCGGCGATCTCGGTGGCTTCGGTTATGTAGGGTTTCTCGGGTGATTGGGGGTAGAATACTTCGTTTTGTTGAGGGGATGGTGCGTAGTTGTCGGTTTGGCGGCGTCTATCGGGTAGGTAGTACTGGCTCTGCTGGGGCTCGGGCTGGGCGTCTTCGGGCTGGCGGAACATGAAGGCCGCCATGCCGCCGCCGACGGCGCGCGGATTATAATACGGGTTGTAGTATCGGCTGTACACGAGCCCGCCGCGGCTGCTATCACTTGAGCCGAGCGACACTGCGGGACACAATTTTATCATTACTAGCTGTGGCTGTTACCCGTGGCTTCGCTCTCTTTTTTCCGCACACACTTTGACACTACATTTCACCCCTTTGAATTTCGAGAAATTCCTTTTTAGTATTTGCATCATAATAAAAGGAAGATACCGTTCAAATTTCATGTTTGTAGTTTCAGCGGTTTCGACTCGGAGTTGTTGAGTCAGTCAGTCAATCGGTTAGTGAGGACATTGAGCTTTATATTTAGAAATATATAGATAACTAGCTGCGCTCGCGATATCACTTGCGTGAACTTCATAATGGTATATATATAATTAACATTCCAGTTCAATTGAGAGCTTTCCAATATATAATAGGAAATGTCCTGATTGACTGACTGACTAACTTAACCTAACCTAAGTTAGAAATACGTATCCACTAAGTTTTTTTAGAATTTTACCGGAAAGAGGACAAAAAGAGGGAGAAAATGCAATGCCGGTGTCTCAAGAACTATTTACTTTAGACACATGAAATTATTATATAGATTTACTATTAAAAATAATTAAATACGGGTATCGGCGTTTTTTGATATTTGACTTATAAGGGTGCAAAAAGGGGGGCAGGGGGGGGGGGGTGATTTTTAACCTGAAATCTGGAGAAAGACATAGCACACTATTTTTTCGAAAAATCGATTAGTTTTTCCAGGGATAGTAAATTACTAATAAAAGAGAATCCTCGCAGCCGAAGCAGCGAGACAAATGCTAGTTGTAATATATACAGATAAGTCCACTGAACTGTTTGACGTTAAAAATGATTTTAATTTTATTGGCAACTTTAACAAATAAATCGTTAAGAGTTAAAAATAACGATAGATAATAACTGAAAATACGGATTAAGTATTCATATATACATACATGCAAAATTAGCAAATTAAGAAAACTTACGCGAATCCACATTATTTGAATAAGGATAGTACGGGGATGGATATCCTTTGGCCTCGAGAAGCGCACAGCTCAGAACCATAAGCGAGTAAACGATCTTCATTTTGTACACAGAACCTTTTGGGAACAAAGGGTGTTGTGTGTCGAACAGTTTGTCAGGCAGTGTAGTGGAGAAGACCACCGTCGCGTTATATACCGAAGTCGGGCTGGACTCATTGGGATGCAGGTCAGGTGGCGACTAGCGCCCGCGTTCGGTTCGTTTTACACCACTGATGAGCTTCTCCGACCGTTATGGGAAAACATCACATCCTAGTTGAGCTGGCGATGCTCGACACGTACCCACTCCTCTCATTAACTGTACCATCACTTTGTTTTGGTCTGTTTTCACCGAAAATCTTAACGACAGTTGTGTTCAGGTGAGTCAGTGCTGTTATCAAATCAGTAACATACTAATTTGTTGCAAGACCGACAAATCGGGTAGAGGTGTCTTTGAATGTGGACCGACGACTTGGAGAAGTTTGACCGAAGTAGCTGGATGGGAAGAGTGGAAAATCGTGTGTGTGATTGCGAGCCTGCGGTCAGGCCTATATCCAGCAGTCAATGGAGATATAGACTGATGGTATGGTGTGACTTACCAGCTACCCTTTGAATCTTTTTATTATAATACTTATATTATATCGGAGCTGTTCTCATTCTCTTTGTAGAATACAGTGAATAGACGATAACAATTCAGTTATCGTGCTTTAATGAGTATAATAAAATAATGAGTAAATCATAAGTATCGTGCTTTTGTTTATGAAAAAGAGACGGCAGACAAGCATTCAGTTCACCTGGCGGTAAGTGGAAACTGTCTCCTATGGATATCCGCGATAGTTGCCAATATCAGTCCAATGACAACGTTGGCAAACCTCCAGGATGACATGCCTACCCTTGGAGATATAGGAATGGATTTGGAGAGAGGGTTAGGGAAATGGAGAGCGACAGGATGGTATAGTTCGCCTGAATAATATAGGAAAGTATAAGATTTTTTTTTGATTTTAACTATTATAAATTTATAATACCGTATCGGTAGGTATTTTTTTCAAAAACTTATAGTTACTCTACCAGTCTATATGCCTTAGTATATAATGAGTGGAGATTACAATACAAAAAGTAATAAATAAAGTTAAATAAGATTCAGGCGGCAAGTGCATTATGGTGCGTGTAGAGGCGCGCTGCATAAATTCGCCCCCCGCGGAATGACAAGCGCCTTCATTCATAGCGATTTGTAATGCGACCATCCATCGTTTACTATATTTCAACGCGTTCCTGGAAACCATACGTACAGATCCTACAGAATTATTAATAGTCTAGGGAAGTATTTGCAATAAAAATAACAACTATTTGTTTTTGTGTAAGAATAAAGTACTCGATAACTTGATTTGATTTCGAAGTAAGGGCTTTAAATACGAACTCTCATAGCCTAAAAATATCTAATGAATCTAATGACTCTAGTATCTAAGTAGAAATACCAAGTAGAAATACCTTTTGTACCAAGAAAAATACGTACTAATTAATTGCATTAATTCCCGATTCGTAACCAGCCGTTTTAACATCCTGCTGGACTTAGGCCTCCTTATGGATAGTGTTGTATGGCCGTAAAACGGCACGCTGGACAAGCGGGTTGGCGAGTCCATTCCTTTAGAGGTGGTGTAGTTCCACAGGGCTTGTGGTAGCGGCTTTGCAATCCCTTAGTCGCATTTTACTACACCCGCGGGGAGAATAGGTGGTGCTACTGCTAGGCTAGTGCTAGCCTAGCAGCACTAGCCACGATTAGTACACGATTAGTTTAACACTGGGGATGGTGCAATATTTCTAATATCCTGATTTTTGTGGATAGATTGAATCACAAAGTTAGAAAGATGATAATCTAAAAGACTTCATTTATTAAAAGCTAGCGTGACGTCACAGTAACGGCTGCATGGATACACTTCTCACCGGTTGTCGTGTACTCTACAATCATACATGCATCAATTTTAAGCTAATTAGTGGAATTTGCTGGTATAAACGGAGAGAAGCAACATTCATTGTGCACTTTCTAATGCAATATAGTCGTAAATTACCAGAAATTCAAGCTCAGAACGAAAGAAAACAAACCGCAACGAGTTCACAACAAAGAGATCATTGCTACAAATAGAGGTTATGTTTTTGTTTGTTTAGCTCGATGACAGGTGACAGTTCATTCTGATCTGTGGTGACATTTTTTTTATACATTATGACTAGCAATACACACAGCCGTAATTGTGATGTCATCGCCTGTATAATTTCGCATTTTCGCTATAATTTGTGGTTAACTATTCGGTTGTCCAAAAAAATAAAACATGTACGACACGTTGTACATGTCTAATTCTTTCGAAAAATTTATAAATAATTAATCATTATATTTTTTTTATATATTTGGCCCCTCTTTTACTTTGTTATGTGTCGTGTGTTAAAATGAGGAATAGTAATAAGTAGGATATTATTTACAATACAGAGTCGCCATTTTAAAATTTAAGTTTCATTAGTGTAATATAAATTTCTAATTATGCATCCAGCGCTCACATACGTGAGGAGTTTTTGCCGAGAGATTTATTGTCGTCAATTAGAGACTATTTTACTACATTTAAGCGTGTCTGAAATATATTGAAATACATTTAATTTCGTATTTTAAACACGCGAGACATTTGAGCACCTATATCGATAAGATCACAAAGGTTCATTCTACCATTTGCTCTGATAACATCGGTGTCCATGACATAAACTCAGCTAAAGTGCTTATAACAGTCAAATTTGCGAGTTTGCACGTTTCTTCTGCACACGTAACTATGAATATAACAATATTCAAGTATGTACGTGTACATACGTGCCGGAAACCGCAGGTTTTGGTCATTTGTATGATCGACGTGGTGATCTGATTCACACTACAGGCTTTGTATTTGAACACCTGTTTCGACCTTGCCTATTCAGTTTTAAATAATGTCTAACTATGATAATCTTCAATCGTACTGATTTATGAATCAAATGTTACATTTAAAGACAAAACAAAAATAAGCAAATACAACATATGAAGACTCAGAAATTAGACCTCATTAGATTAATTGCGAATTCTCAAAAAATGTCTAACGGCTAAAACATATCGAATGAAGCGAGCGCAGCGACCGCTTTAACGCGCTCGAAGACTGGTGGGTCTCGCTGTTTTCTAAGCTACCATCTTTCGGGATACCCGAAGGGATTATGCGAATGCGTTGACAATTTCCTGACCGAGATGGACTGACTAGACGGCGCATCAGAGTCGTTATCGATGGTAGCTGCTCCGACACCATGTCTATTAATGCTGGCGTCCCGTAAGGCTCCGTGCTGTCCCCAACTCTGTTCCTTCTGCATATCAACGATCTGTTGTAAATTGGTGACATACGTTGCTATGCAGATGATAGCACTGGAGATACCTTGTACAGGGGCCGCGCCAACATTCCTCGGGTCGAAGTGGAAGAGAGTCGCGTCAGGCTTGTGTTTGAAATCGAAGACGCTTTAGATTTAGTCTTGATTTGGGGTTCTCTAAACCTAGTGAATTTCAACCCCAGTAAGACGCAAGTCTGTGCATTCACGGCTAAAAAAACCTTTTGTTGAAGCACCTCGAGAGCATCTTCAGAGCATACCTCTTAAGATCTCGGAGAGTATCCGGGATCCTTGGTGTCAACATTTCCAGCAAAGTGGAATTTAGGGGTCATCTGGAACATAAAGCCAAAATGGCCTCCAAAAAGCTGGGTGTGCTGAACAGAGCGAAGCGGTACTTCGTCCCTGGGCAACTCCTAATGTTTTACAAAGCTCAGATTAGGCCCCATATGGAGTACTGCTCACATCTCTGGGCTGGCGTATCGAAATATCATTTTTATTATGTACGAAGGCGGCAGACGAGCATACAGTCCACCTGATGATAAATGGATACTTCTTTTTTTTGTTAGGAAAGACAATCAAGGAAAATCCTCATGGACACCTGGAGCCCATGGGGATCATGGAGATCTCATGAGCTCCAGGTAGTGCCGGACTCGTATCGGCTTAAAACCTTGATTTGTCTTAACATCTTGAATGTCTAAATTCTTGTGGCCCTAGTGGCCTTTCAAGAGTCACCGGTCGTGAAATAAATGGATACTGTTGCCCATAGACATCCACGATAAATGCCAACATCAGTCCAAAATGACAAACGTTGACACGCCTCCGGATGCGCTGCCTACCTTTGGAGATATGGGAATGGATTTGGAGAAAGAGTTGGGAAAATGGGGAGAAAGAGATTGGGAATGGGCTCTGGTAGATCTCACTCACTATCGATACACATACGTACATTAAGGAAATAAGATAAAGTGAGAAATGCAGTACATTTCAAGAGAGTTTTCTGTGAGAGAGGGGTAACGTGGCCAATAGAGCGGGCCCAGCGGTTGTTGCATTGCAGCGTGCACTCTCCCCTTCAAATTGGACCCATTTGACTCTACCCAACGACGTCCTGTTCGTATTGTTGAGGATTCCTTTCTCACGGGCGGTTTAGAACCCCTCAGCATTCGGAGAGACGTTGCGTCTCTGTGTGTGTTCTACCGCCTGTCTAATGCCCTGAAGAATTGTTCAATATAATTCCCACCTCGGGTTTCTACAACCGCACCTCCCGTCTCAGAAGTGCGGTCCATCCGCATTTCCTCGATACGGTGGTGTTCTGTACTGTTCGGTCCAAAAATCATTTTATACCGCGAACCCGTAGGCTGTGGAACGAACTGCCTCAAGAGGTCTTTCCATTAAGCTACGATATTCAAACCATTAATTCAAGAAAGCTGTGAATAGGATTTTGCAAGGTCGGCGGCGCACCAGGGGGCATGCCCCCTGGTGTTGCAGGTGTCCAGGGGCGGCAGTAACACTTACCATCACGTGGGACCGCTTGCTAGTCCGCCCACTATAAAAGAAAAAGTTGCGTTAGTGAATTTTTGATCCTATTGCAATGCCCACAAGGTTAAATATTGTTTGTTAATGATAACTCGCCCGGGACTACGCTTCGCCTGGTTTGTGGCACCCATTAAAGTTTTGGATTTCCTTAGTAAACTGCACTTGCATACATTTATCTGCACAGACCACGCACAGACGTTGTGTCTGCGGCTCATCGGCTGTCAGATGGCGAGATATGCACACCTGATGTTACTGTTAACGAGTCGGTGCAAGGACCGCCCGAATTAAAGACCGGTCCGATACGGTTATTTTCGGGGTACCTAGCTTTGATGTTACATGCGATATTTCTGTCACGTTTCGAATAGAACATGTCATTGTGTAAAGCTTATTATTCTTAATTGCATGATTGTCGGTTACCATGGAAACTTATTATATAGAAACAAGCACATAACTTAGATTGGAAACAGATTGCCTTCATGAGAATGCTGATGCGAAATCAAGATGTGTAAGCAAGTTGATAGGATCTGAGCTATGATAAACACTCATACCCTGCAATTCCGATGACACCTGCGCCATTTTCTTAGAAATATACGATTGTATTCTGGATTATGTATTCTATATCGCTGCTGGGGTGAGGCGGAAATTATGTGTTATCGTAATATGTAGTGCATTGCTTCAATGACGACACGCTGTCTGTTGATCCTTTTTTCTTTTAGTCTTTAAAATCTGCTAACAATTTTGATTTCCGTAAATAAATCAAATGACTCCCATTTCATCTTCGCCGCGATTATCACGTACTTTTTCTCCTCTACAACACACTATTTAACCCCTTAACTCCCACCATCTACCTAAAAGAAAAAACAATTCCTTTGTATTCCTCTACTCTTCGCTCTTCCAATAAGTTTCTTCTCTAATCCACTCTCTATTCTTCTCATTTTTTCTCAAAATCCTTCAATTAACACTCAACTCGTCTTTGGAACTCTCTCTGAGTAACCACTAAATTAGGGTTACCAGATGACAGGAATTTTCCTGACATGTCAGGAATTTTTAAATAGAAAGAGAAAAATATAAGAAATTAAAATTAAAATATTTATTGAGCAGTTCGTTTATAAAAAATAATAATAAAAGAATCAAATCTTTACAATTAAATTAAGTTTCATTCAATCTGATCTGGCTCGTACTCTCTCTGTGTTCTACCGCCTGTACAATGGGGAATGCTCTGAAGAATTGTTCAATATAATTCCCACCTCGGGTTTCTACAACCGCACCTCCCGTCACAGAAGTGCGGTCCATCCGCATTTCCTAGATACGGAGGTGTCGCGTACTGTTCGGTCCAAAAATTATTTTATATCGCGAACCCGTAGGCTGTGGAACGAACTGCCTCAAGAGGTCTTCCCATTAAACCACGACATGGGGTTCTTCAAGAAAGCTGTGAATAGGATTTTGCAAGGTCGGCGGCGCGCCCGCATACCCCCTGGTGTTGCAGGTGTCCATGGGCGGCGGTAACACTTACCATCACGTGAGACCGCTTGCTCGTCCGCCCTCATCTCTATAAAAAAAAAAACTTTGTATTGCTGGATATAGCTTTCAGCAACGGTCTTTCATAACAATTTTATGAAACTCTTCACATGATGTGTTCTTTAGATTGAACTATGTCAACAGTAAAGCCTTAACAGAAGCTATGGACAGTCTATTTCGCTCCTTTGTCCACTACGCACCCATTAATGGGAACGCTCGCTCTACTAGTACGTACGTTCGCATTTTGTGTTTGAATTGCAAATACAAAACAGCAAATTTTGTTCAGTTCTACCAGTCTCTCACAGCTTACGGATTTTAAAATCATTTCCCATTGTTTAACGGGCACGCACACGTAGGCTACATGCTACATAGGCGGGTAGGCGCATGCGTCAAGCTCACCCGCGAGTTTTTAAAATTAGATATTTTTGCTGCCTCCGGGTGGGTACTTACCATAAATATAACATTGACACAAAATGTAAGGAAATTTATTGAAAAGTCAGGGATTTTGCCAGGAAAACTCATTTTCGGATCTGGTAACCCTACACTAAATGAGCCCAGCGTTGTTTAGTTTTAAAAAAGCAGATATGTGGTTATTTATGTCTCCTTATCTTTCTTAGCTTCTCTTGTAGTTACATAAATAATACTGATCATATCTCTTCATGTTATCTGTTTCGAGTTATACTAAAATATTTATTTCTATATTTCCATATTTCGTAAATATGTTTCATGTTTTTATGTGTGGTGTACAATAAGAATATTTACTTACTAATGTTCCTGGTAATGTCAATAATTAGAAAAATGGTGATACCTCTTTTTGTTTCACGATAACGATGTCATCAGTTTTCCGAGATCATAGAACATTTTAGTATGCCTAGCAACGTATCAATTCACATTCATCATACAAGCTGTGTCGTTGACATTCACACTCCATCCGAATTTCGGGGCTGCTTAAAAGAAACCACCTGGTCACTATTGCATTATTAAATACATAGTTTAAGGAACCTTTATCTCCATCTGCAGGTTTGAAATGTTCGAGTCTTATAAGGAAAGTACTTGCTTCCCACGAGTTGCAAATTACGACTGACGTCAAAGTCTGCACCCTTCCATTGTATGAGAATCGTCTGAAAGGGCTATTCAATGCACATCGTCTGCCTGCTGACGTCAGTGCTCACTCCTCACCACTATCAAGATCGTATCAACATTAGTCAGCTTTACATCGAACAGTTTTCTTTGCCTTTGGAATACAATACGAGAGAATTCGCGCGATGTAAGTTGATATTGTCAATTCAATGCGTTAAGTGGAGTTTAAGTAGATATTGTTTAAGGGTATGCATGCGTATGAAACGGATCCAACATTTTCCTGTTCTTTGTGTTGTCCAGATCGGGCGATTTGCATTTACTCATTGCGTGTGACGTGCCTAAGTTCGCGATCAATGCTATTTTTGATTCGTTAGTACTAGATCAGCGCATGCGTTGAATTTATTTGTTTTTCCTTTTGTTTGTTTTATTTTGTCTTTTGTTTGTTGTTGGTTTTGTTGACGTTACGTACCTATGCTGCATGTCTGACATCAAAAAATACATAATATGATGTAAATTATTATTAATTTGATTTTTATATGTAGTATGTGAGTGATTATTATTAATTTGTAACGTTTTCATCACAACTTTTGTAATGTAAATAGATTTTCAGTTGGATATTTGAGTTCTGGTTTAGTCGCTTGCCAAGTTTCGGACCTCTAATATGTATAATATGGGCTTGGTAAAATTAACTCCACCTATGACCAAAATCACTTATTTGTAGTTTTATGGTTTCACATTCTATATGGTGATCAATGTGAACAGCGAATACAATGCGCCTAATTGTTTTTATATTCTGTGTGTACATTACGTCATATTCCACCATTGCAGCCAGTGAGGCAGCAGGCACTCGAGTGACGCACTCGCCGCCGGCACCGGCTCCGTAGCGGCCAGTTGTATCATCGCAGATTACTCACCGGCGTATCATAAGACTCAGGTTCCACTCCCGCGCTGAATAACAACACTCGGGAATACCGGGACGGAAGCTACATTTACATTCAACACCTGTGCTACCATTTTTAATTTACGACCACATCGATTTGATTGGTTAAAATGCTACCGGCGTAGTGCGAATTTTTATTGTTCGCCTACGATATAAATCCAGTAAAAACGGCTGCAAATAATAGTGCTGGCAGCTTGGCAAGGTTATTTTTGAATTTGGCTAAAAAATTGGCTCATTGTCGGATCTAGCCCATAAATCGTTGCTTCGGACAATAGGAGCGCACGGCAGACAATTACATGAATATTACATGACTTTTTTCTGATCAACATTGAGATCACCTTCGTTTTATCGCCTGGCGTTGATTGAAAATGCGTTTTATTCTAAATTTATTTCAATAGTCACACATGTTTACACATTTGTTTGGAATGCCAATGAACGTTTTGTATAATTAATTGGTAATTTATTCACAATATAATAGTCTTCTATGTTGTGATTAAAATTCGCTGGCGCTCTGTAGGCGCAGTTTTAATATTGTGCGTGAAATCGTGATTAATTTTCAATATGACTTTATTTGCAAGTATTCTAGGTACGTCTATTATTTTTTGACACACACATTATTCCGTTCTGGATGTTTTTTTTACAAAAAATCAAAACAGTTAATTTTTTAAATATTAATTAAACATTTACACGAAAAAAAGGTTTCTAATCTATGCCAGTGAACTTCAGTGATACCAGTATCACTTGTACTAATTCGATTATAAATTATATCTAGTATTGATATATTAATTTAAACTTTCTTTTATATTAGCATTTTACATACTCTGAAGAAAATATTATTCTACGTCGATATTATAAAGCTCAAGTTTTGTGTTGAGGTCTTTTAGGCAAATTACATTTGTCTGAAAACAGCACCTAATGTCGGAATTCTCTGGAATTAAAAAATCAAAAGTTTAGTTAATGTTAACTATAAAAACAGGACTAAATTATGTTAATGTGTCCTAAGAAGCAAGTGGCGGCGGTAACAAATCAGTCTCGGGTGTCGCATAGAAATCATCGGTCAGATTCTTAGAAGCCATAAACCGTATTCTAGGCATACATATGAAATAACTAATCGCTCGCAGCACGCACCACCTCTACTAACGGTGGTACTCCGCAGCTTGCCACTGATTGTATTCAAATAAGACTATGCTCTAGCCAGACCACCATACAGCGTGTCCAAGGTTTTAATAAGTTATCCTTCAAAATTCGTTTCGGCAATACAATTTTTATATTGTATATTATATAACTATGATAAATTGTATACACAAAATAAAGGTAGAATAAAATATGTTTAAGTACATCGCAGACAAATCAACATTCGGTTTTGTGATGTGTTTATCCAAATATAATATGTCAAATATTAATATTATATTAGAAATATATATATATATATATATATATATATATATATATATACAATAGACATAACTTTATATGAAACTTTTCAGACCTAGGTCTTTTTACATCATCTAGGCCCTAGGCGATGCACGTGCTTGTCGACTGACTGCTACGATTCGTAGCTCATTTGTAGCATCTGCATCTATGTTCCTTAAAAATGAGAGGTGAACGCTCGAACATCAACGCTAGTGAAACTTAAGACAGTCCTTAAGGTTAATTTTAAAAGGGCCTTTACACACCGCGATTGCATCGCGTTGCTAATCATTTAAACAAATGGTTTGCGATTGCATCGATGCTAACGCGCGACAGTAGCGATAATGACGCGCATTTTTATTTTTAAATGGTTTAGGAATATATTTAATATTTTGATTTGAATATATTGGAATATATTTGAAATGATTACGTTTACCATAAGTTTGGTTTTGAAAAGGAGTAATATCATTGCTAACGTAAGCAATGTTGCGTCAACCGGGATATTGAGACAACATTGCAACATTGAGCCCGATTGATCGTGATAAGGCCGGTGGCGGGCGATTAAGCTCAACATCAGTCGAAAATACCATATATCCACGAAGACGCACTACTGTACCGCTGCTGCATCGCGACTGTATCGCTGCTACCTTGCGATTGTAGCGATACACTACTACAGTGCATGTGTGTAGAGGTAGACGGCCAGCGACTGTAGCGCTGCAAAAAGTCGCCGTGTGTAAGACCGTAACCGCTTAAGACTCGTATTACTAACCTCAAGGATTTAAACGTTAAATACTTCATTTAGAACTCTCACGAACGTTTAAAGCTTGAGTCCTTACTCAGCTAGGTATAGCGGTTCACGGTATAAGTATAACTATATATAGTTTATGTGCCGGGTTAACATTTAGGGTACCGTCTTATCAAGATTTATAGATTTCCCACAGTAATTACTCCAAAGTTTACGCGAACGTTGTCGCAGGCACTGCTAGTATGAAATAATGCAGAAATAGTACACCCTAGATAAAAATCTGGGCGCATCCCCGTGGAGCACGTCCACGTGAGTCCGGCCCACATGTCGTATGCTCAGAACATGCGCCGTACGTTATTCGTCGCGCGTGCGTCTCATTGTCATGTCTGCGCCGGCGCACTTCATGAATTACATTATAGTTGTGGCACTTTTTGACACTGACCGAAGAGCCCACTTTAGATTACCTATTGTACATCTATTATCTATACATACGTGGGTGGATCAAATATAAACCGACCTGACTTTGCTAAATGAATTAAATTGTTTATTTAAGTTATTTAACTTTGATATATTTGGTACGTCAACAGCTAAGTACAAAACATTAAACAAAGTAGATTATAAATATAGTATAATGTATTAAATACAGGTAAAGTAAATTATTCTTGTTAAAGTTAGCACATTATAAATCTTGATGTTTCCAAAGTGTTTACTGAATTACTATTTCTGTTCTTTTATAAACCATATGTGAAAATCGGTGTGGATTGTACATATATTCATACTCATACATCTACTTTAATTCGTAACTTTTTATGTACAATTGTTTGTATTCTCAAAAAAATACAAAAGAAACAAAAAAAATCACACATATACGCACATATACGCATACAAAGACAAGCACATGTACATACATTACCGTGCACACACAAACATATATTGTATGTGCATGTGCACGCTTACACACATGTACCTAGATATTAAATGAAACAGTATTTGCATGTGAAACACTACTACCATATATACGAGAATAACAGGATAGTTACGTTACCACACACTGTTTAAAGTCACTGTGAGTATAATACTACGTCAACAGCCCAAAATTGCAACACCATGTCGTCGGCATGCTAACGTTATTCACGCTCACATCATCAACATAGCATCCCGCTGAGCTCCTCGATCAAACCACAGCCCAAGCCCCACCTCGCCTCACCCAGTAATACAATCCATATGCATCCGAGAGTGTGTTATTCCATCTCACATAGTAGATTTCGTTGCTCTATTAATACTTAAAAATTAAGTTTATTTCTTTGGGCAGACCCATGGCTATCTGTTCCCACAGGACTTTATAGGACACCATATCAAAAACCTTTGAAAGATCCAGTAAACATGTATAAATTGGTGTGTTACTGTCCGTATAGTACCTGGCGGTGTGTTTTAGACTCAAGATGGTATTTTCTGTCGATACTCCCTGTATGAATCCAAATTGAGCGTCATGCAAGCCTAAGTATTTGCCTAAATGAGAATCCAGCAAACCGTCAGGCAACTTTGCTATTATAGTGGCATAGTGGCCAGTGATATGGGGATATGGTATACCCTTGAATTACTTGAATTATTTTTAAATGTTGGCTGTACGTGGGAAACAGAAAGATTTGCGAAACACTTCGGCGGCACTTGGGCTCCGAACTGCGACAGGTTATCGATCGCATCTACGGGCATGTAAACACTCGTGATAATAATTTGCTGTCACACATACTAGCTTTAATTGCAGCGGACTGTTGCACTAATGTCCAGTGGCGTGCAATGATTTATTTAATAAGTCACGAGAGGCCTTGGGTGACAAGACCATGGACTTCCATGGGCGATAAACCTCTTTCGACGTATCATGGTTACTTACTTGTCATGAAGTGATCTTTCCATCTGCATAACTGTTATCCCATGATATATCTGCACGAGAGACGAGTTAGCTAGCACTGGAAGCGATATCGTCGCGCAGAATTATTAGTGACATTTAGAGTGGGCTGAGTAACAAAGTGTAAATGTAACAAAATGTAAATGGCGACGAAGCTGCAGGTAATCGCTTGTATTACACAGTCAGGAAGTTTGTTTGTAAAACTTTTAACGATTTCATTTATTATTGTATCGGAGTATGAATTGATCGATGAACACGCCACATCAATACTTATTAGCATATTGGCACGCTGCGAATTGGGGTAATGCTCGCTTACATCAGCAGTAAACATGTCCGACTGTCCGAACCGCCTATTTATTGCAATACGCCGATATATCCGACATCCAACGTCTGTATTGTAAACAATTGCGGCGCCAATTTCAGCGTAAATCGTTTAACAATTAGTATTCCCCTGTAGTAGAAAACGATCTTCTATGTTTTAAATTGTAAATCTGTCCACAAAAATCTGTCCGTGAGCCATATGACCTAGCACGTCCTATAGCGTGTCCTAGCACGGGCTCTGCCTTTTTGGATGACTATGGTTTATGCACCCTGTCTGTCTGTTGACGTGTGCTTGCCTTTAAAATTGAGTTGTATACTAGTCCTTAAGTTGTTGTTAAATAAATACAAATGCTGACAAAAATTTGTTAATTCATGATTCAGTGTAGTAGGTATTTAGAGTTACGAACAAAAACCCCGTTTAGCAGTGATTAATTAATGTGTTACATCTTGCATAATATGTACCAAATAAAAACGAAATGTAAGTAGGTAAAAATGATGACCTTGATTATTTAATTGTGAAATATACTTACATTTACATGGAAAGAACTTAGATACCAATATAAAAGCTTCATTTAAAACATTTTTGAAATAATCTACAAAACGTTACACGTTTTATAAAAAAATGTCAATATTTTTCAAAACTTATTTTATTATTTTATTTAGGCAAACGAAAATTGTTTCAATAAATAAGAAAATAATAATATTGAAACTGAGAAATAAAGACTAGAGTGCAAATCGAAGCCATTGCGATTAACTGTAGGTACCTAATAATAAATGATACTAAACTGCTAACCTAAGCACTTGTTAACATAATTTACTAACGCCTGTATAATGAAGATTAGCAATAAATGTATACCTTACTGAATTAAGTAATAGGAGTACAGGCGTAGTTAATGATAACAATTTTCAGAACTTTGAATTTAAATAGGCCAACCGAGGTAAATGATAAGGGAGTTTCAGAACATAATTCACCACGCGGGCCCAGTGCGGATTGCTAAATACCTTTTTATTTTTTAAGGTTATATGCCTCATATTTTCTTTAAATTTTATTTTTTTATTGTTATAGAGAAATGGGCGAACGAGCAAGCGGTCCCACGTGATGGTAAGTGTTACCGCCGCCCATGAACGCCTGCAACACCGAGGGGCATGCTGGTGCGGCGCCGACCTTGCAAAATCCTATTCACAGCTAATTAAATAGTGAGTGTGAATAGGGAAAATAGAGAAACGGGGGACGCAGAGAGAGATGGTTGCATGTGGATCAATCTGAGGCATGTGGGTTTTCTAGCAATGTTTTCCTTCATCATATTCTTTCACTATATTCTTTTATCACTAGTTGGTTATTTCCATGTTATTTCTTTTACCCAAATTTTACCGAGTCGGAAGCTTTTTCCATACGTAGGTTAACGCACCCTGCCTCGACCTGATCGCATCATGAGACGCATCACCACGAGGAACTTCACAGTTGCCTTGCCACCTACGACTTGTCGTTCACCGCGAGGGCAGCATGAAGAAAATCTGAGCCGGGTTTTACGGCCCAGAGGGCCACACCAGTGACCTGTCCGTGTTAGTGGACAGAGGAGACATCACTGAAGGGGTGGGTACTCAGTCCCGAACAGTTACCTCCACCCACGACCTGACTTTTTGTAGAATCTACATTTTTTAAGGTTATCAGAGGTATACTTATTAGTTACTATTAGCTGTGCCCGGCATGCGTTAGATTTTTTTTTGTCAGAATCCGTGGGCGTGCGCATAACAACTCATCAAAGTTTCATCGAAATCGGATGAATGGTTTGGGAACGCATAGAAGACGTACAAACCAACAAACATCAATTCTTATATATTAAGATTAGAAGATATCTCTACATGAGAATGGTAAGGTTGATATAATCGTTTGCAGCTACAGGGTACTTCCAACCTTATGTCTTTAAGAGTCGAGATGTAAAAGTCCTTCCTTCTATCACTTCGGTGTTCATCGTTCGTTCGGTGTTTCGCCACCCACGCGTTGACCTCACTTTGTTTATACTTACATACACAAGTAGCTAACCTCGTAGACGTAATTACAATGTCTGCCATCAAACGGTAACGCACGCCGCGAGCATTTATTTGCAGATCAATCGCACCTCCGCGACATCGATCTTCGATTCTCGGTACCTAACACTATTCGAATCGATTGAATTTTAAATGTGCTAACTATATGTATGTATTTATTGTTTGATACTCGTAAGGTGAGGGATAATCTTCAAATCGAATATTTACTATATTTAATTTGATACTCGTAATATTAAATTTACCCCGCAAAGAAACTCCGAGCATAGCTGCCTCCATTGCTTGCTGAGCTTATTTGAACTTGTGCATTAGCGCTACCGCCAGAGACCCCGTACGCCATAACTGGCAGGGCACACACACACACACACACACATATATATATATATATATATATAGATATATATATATACAGCGCCTATCGTCGCTTACGACGAGAAGGGCCGAAGCATGTTCGGAAGTAAATTAAAGTTCTTAATCGATTTACTTTTTCTTGTTCTGTTGCTTATTTTTCCTTATTTTCCTTCTTTGTTACTTTTTCTGAGTGGCTTTTTCTAATTATGAGTTGAGAACCTCGTGATTGTAAAGGGAACAAAGCGTATTATGAAATTATGATCGTATCATCGAAGTACCAAGCAAATCTCTTTGCACTGTTAACTGCCTTGTTTTATTTTGTTTATATTTAATAGCCAATTTAATTTTGAATTCCAGTGTAGATGTGCGCTCTACAAAGATTATTCGTATTGCATTCATAATACAAAATTGCAAGACAGTTAATTTCACTGCGTAAAGCGACTGGCAACAAGAACTCAAATAGGTCCCCTGTATCCTGTTTTTTTGTATAAGGAGGTAGGCGGGCGAGCAAGCGGAACCACGTGATGGTAAGTGCTACCGCCGTCCATGGACACCTGCAACACCAGGGAGTATGCGGGTGCGCCACCGACCTTGCAAAATCCTATTCACAGCTTTCTTGAAGTACCCCATACCGTGATGTAATGGACGCACTGGGACGTTATTGTGGTTGATACTGAATTCTAAGGCACATTAAAGGCAGGTCAATAAAATAAAACAGTTAATCTTATTGTATATTGATCGTTATATTTACAAAAATATGAATTACGTAAGTATTCATTTAGAAAACAAAAGCTTAAACTACCGATTTTTTTTAGTCGTAAGTAGGTACTTTCACGTATATAAGTATATAATATGATAACGGAAATGTATCAAATACGTCAGGTATATAATACTTAAAGTCGTCAGGAGATGTATAAAATAAAAAAACTTACTAGACACATATCGTAGGAGTTGTATATGTAGTTCTTAAGTGGAAATCGGAAATGTGAAAGTTTTTCCTTCCCAGAAACGATTTGGCTGGTTTATGTTAGAAGTGTGGGTCGATCGCAAAGCGCAGCGGACCGTAGCGGAGCGATCGCCTCACACTTCTCGGTTATTTTTTTTTGAACAACGTGATAATCCTCCACCCGGAAACAATTTCGTACATTTTGATACATTTCCTTTATTTGTATTTTTATAGAATTCCTAGAAACTTCATAAATTTCCTAGGTATTGTATGCACCTAATAATAACATAACCTATCTTTAATTAAATATTTTACACATTTCCTTAATCAAAGGTGATTTAGGAAATGTGTAAAAGGGGCATTTTATAAATTTCCCAGGAATTGTATAAAATTCCGGAATTATTATTATTATTATTTATTCAGGAAACACACAGTCATAATATTAAACCATAGGTACTTATTACAAACAAACATTGTTATAAATAGACGTATAGTTCCCTAAATCAAATCTATAAACATTTAAAACAAGCGAGCTCGACAACTAGTGAAACAAAAACACTATTTAAAAAACAAAAATACATGTGCGTGTGCTCACTAAATATCACATCAAATTAATTTTATTTAGAAAATAGAAAAAATGACAATGTAAGTACATTTATAAGTATTAACCAAAATGAAAATACAGAATTAAAAAATTGCTTTGAACACAGTATATAACTATAAGTACATATACATATACATAACACGTACATAAGTACATAACTGTTAATGTATTGATTACAACCTAATTTATGTATAATAATTAAGCCTCATACACTGTCTACGTTAATGTTTAATTACATACAGAACAATAAACAAAAGCATACCATTTCTGAGAAAGCAAGATTTCGCTTAGCGTCTTCCCAAGGCTACCGACTACCGAATATATCTGTATTAGAAAAACATTTGTAGTAATCTGCCATCGTGCGTCTGATGGTGTTCTTTTTTGCGTATTTTGATTTACAACGAGGAATATAAAATGTATATTGGGAATGAGAGGGGAAGAGTCTACTTGATTATTAATAATATTGAAAAGAAAAAAAAATGATCTAAATATTGTCGTTTATTTTGTAAAGATACTATTTTATGTCGCTTAGCAGACGAGTCGTGTTCTGAAAAGGAGTTACCAGTACGACGGTCCAAAACCTTTAAAAAAATATTTTGGATTTTTTCAAGGCGATAAGTTTGATATGCGTATTGAGGGTTCCGCATGTTACTATCAAATTTCAACATAGCAACGTAAGCAACAATGTCGTGAGAGTTGTAGGACGCTTAAACGGTTTTGATAGGCGAAGTATGAGACACAGTTGTGTATAGGCTTTGGTAATCACATTATTGATGTGATTGTTACTGCAGTTTATGGTCAAGGGTGATTATATTTGCGTATATACATTTAAGTTGAGATACACACATTTTTATTATCATAAAATGTTGACGTTAAAATATAAAAGTACATTGTTAAAATCTGTTTGTATAATTATATGATATTTAAGTATCAACGGATCAATAAGTGATATAGTCTTTTTCAATCGCTTTAGTGTTATCTACAACTATATATATATATATATGGATTATCTTAAATCCAAGTTCAAAGCTGAATCTTTTTGTGAAATAGCCTAGATTTCACCACTGCGTAAAAAACACGAAAGATGAGTTGTAGTCTTAATTGCCACGACCTTCATACCAACATGACCTCGATTGGAGATTGGCGCGAACAGTGTGTGTCTGGTATGATCAACGCACGCTCAACTCTGCCATCTCCACTGCCTCCCACTAATGAATGAATGAGTTATGTAGCCTTGGTCTCCGTGACTCTGGAGCCGTCCTGCAGATTGGTGCGTGTGTTGGTGCGAGCCTGCCGGGCAGTGGGCGCGCGCACGTTCAACACTGACTCCACTACCACTTCTTCTATGAACGGTTGCTGTTCTAAATCTGGGGATAAACATGGTTGACGGTCAGTTTTCGTATTCTAATTTTAAATAACTGATGGGAGGTGCAGTTATACAACAATTTATTTCAAGAAATAGCGTCACTAAACGTTTTGATTAAATCCGTTTATGGGACTACATTATATAGGTAGTGTCTTTGTTTTGTATACTGAAGTATTGTAAACTTAAGTTAATTATAAGGGTGAACTGTTTAATGTTGTTTGAGAAATAAAGAAGAATTATGTACATTATGGAAATTAACAACAGCATGGAGCTCAGGCGACTTTTCAAAAATTTCGTATGGTGTTGAAAATTTCATATTAATTTCAATATATGTATATAAAGATTTTTGAATCCAATGTCGGATTACGCAGAAATTTATATAGGATTAACGATTTTTGGATAAGTTTAGATAAGTGTGATGTGTATCTTATGCGTGCATGTAAAAATAATTGTAAAAATGTGTAATACTTTGTGTAAATTCATATGTTACTTTAGTTGGTATTATAGTAATAGCAAATGAATAGAATTGTGATATTAACACATTGTATATGTAGAAAATGTGATGACATCTCGAACAATAGACTCCTAGACCAAAATATGTTGTGAATGCTCCGACTTCGCCTACAATAAAATAGCCTGATTCAAAATCATTTTAACAGCATCTATCAGACGTCCCATTCTCCCCCATATCCCACCTCTTACAATATCCCCAAGAATATTTCGGGCCGTAGTTCGTCATGCGCGCCAAGATGATATTATCATTGGTGGATATTATCACCCTAGACTAGTGCCGCCAAACTAGGAGTATTTAATCATAAAAATACCGTTATAAGTTTCCAAATAAAGATAGTGTCAGAGTCATAAAAATAAATTCACTTTAAACTAAAATGCCAAAGTTAAAAAACATTTTATTATACTAGTTTCTAAAGGATTAAAAAAGTGTTAAAATGGCTATTCCTAATTAGTATCGTGTTCTTTTTTAATCTCATAGAGATACGAGAAAAAGGCGTAACGGTATATTGATTGACAGTTCTTTGTAAATTTTAATATAACAAATGGTACCTATTAAATAATTCCACGAAAACAGATACACCATGTGAATTGAGTGCACAAATACAAATCCTAATTATGACTGGCCATTTCGTTTTTCAATTTCAATTACTGACAATAATGAATCATAATGTTTCAATCATAACGTTAATTATTACCAAAATAATTGAAATTGAAAAGCCATTGTCATTTAGCTTTAGCTATTGTTTCTGTTTTAGTGTCTATTTCTAGTAGCTAAGCTAGTGTTACTTTAGCAATGCAATAAGCCACAGACCAATAGAATAGTTGGTAATCAAATAAGTTTTAATCATTTTAATAAATAATCAAATCGAAATATATACGTATGTTACTCAACACAGCGTATAGATACAATTAATCGTAATGGTAATGATGTTGGATGTGGCTATAGGAGAAAGAAGCTATTTTTTATCATTTTATCCCCGCGTTGAAATCGTAGACGCACTACATTTGACTTGACTATGGCCTCTATTCATTCATTACCCGTAAAATGCAAAAGGATTGGGGATAACTGTATTTTACTTCCTGACAAATAAATGTAAATAAATTTTCTTTATAAAAGAGTATTTATATAGAGTATTTATATTATTACTCTTTATATAGAGTGCATGCTCAATTCCCACAGCCACCGGGTGCACTCGACTGGCCACGTTACCCCCCTCTCACAGAAGACTACCTTGAAATGTACTGCATTTCCTATAATACAGTTTCGGTAGTGAGTGAGATAAGCCAGAGCCCATTCCCATCCCCCCCCACCCCACCCCCCCATTTTCCCAATCCATTCCTTAATCTGCAAAGATAGGCAGCGCATACGGGGGCAAGCCAATGGACTTGAAAAACATCATTCTCGGTAGCCACCTAATCGTTATTATAAGTGATTCAAGTTACTCAAGCGAAGTCCGAATAAGTAATGTTAGCAAGAATTTATGAAAATATTGTACGAATTCTAATGTAGCCACTGAGCTAATAATTGGGACACGTGAAGAGATGCAAGTTTCAATCTTTATATACTTCAGTTTTGTGTTACAGATCAAAATATTAGAACCCGTAAACTTATATCTGTGAAAAGTTTCGACTCTTTTTTTTATAGAATAGATAGCGAGCGGGCCACATGATGGTAAGTGGTCACCGCCGCTCATTGACACCTGTAACAGCAAGGGGCTTGCTGGTGCGCTTCCGATCTTGCAGAATATTCTCTTAAGACTTTCATTTAGAGAACGTAACATAGGTAAGCATGTCTTTGTAAAAAGTAATCAATACAAAAAATGTTTGCATCTATAACGGTGAAAAAAGCTTCCATTTCGGTCATTAACATTAAAAAAGCAGTCATTAACAACATTTAAACAAACAACCAGACACAAACATTTAAACATATAACATCTGAAGTTAACAAAAGAGATTGCCATATAAATTATAGATTTGCTTGAAACTGTTTATGTTTTATTGTGAATTTGTATTCGTGTATCGCTTTAAATTATAAATATTATACTCAAATGAGTATAAGGTATATATTGTATATACTTAAATGAGTTGACATGTCTTGATTTGGTAAACATATCCTTATTGAATTCTCAAGACATTTTTACCGTTTATAAGCTTGAATGAAGAATTTAGAGTCCAGCACTTTGATAATGTCTTGTTAAATGTAAAAAAAATAATGGAGTAGCTGTGCTATACTAAAACACAGGTTAGTACAAATCTACGGACGACAGACCAAAATAGTTGTCAAAACTGGCTACTGAGGCAATCTCTATTTATGAATCACAAAAGTTAATATGCTCACCATTACTGCCCAACTGCAGTTTGATCCTGGACTGTGGCGCAGCGCAACAGGCTGCGATCAGCAACAAGGCGAGTGGTAGCAGCGCGCGCATCGTGACCGTGTGCGAGCGCAGGCGACACTACGACACAACACACACAGTGGCGACGCGGAGACGGCGCTAGTGACGTGGCCGCGCCCACACTTTTTTACACAGAGTTATTCTGTCACAATTGGAAAGGTCTGTTTGTTTGTCTGATAACAATTAACGTTTAAAACATTATTTAGCTCACATCTCTTTCAAGGATATCACATAAATCTGTTTTTACATAACTCTGTAGAACAGGTTATTACCACAGTGTTACTACATTATGGATTCTTAATAAATTTTAACATGTATATAAATACGAGTAGAACAATGACATAAGATAAAGAAATTATTAGAATAATAATAAAAATATGATACCTGTTTATTTTATGGACAAAAGTATGTATAAAATTAGATATAGTTTTGAAGTTGAGGAAAATTCAGTGTGAAACGTTTTCTTAGTAGAATTTGTACATGTACGTGGAAAGTCACTGATAAAATTAATACGTGCGATTAAATCACCGCAGATTCTAGCTAGTGGTTCTTATGACTATAAGATCTAGTTCCTATGAACTATTTCCGACATTGTCGCAGGTCAATCTATTATTGAACTGAAGAAAATGGGCGACAGAGTTTTGTCATAGATACAGAGAAATCAACGAGTCATGAGCTTTGCATTTGTGTGAGTGAACAGCAAGTGTACAATGTCAACCATTTCGACAATCGGATTGGACGATTCGGCACCCACTCACGCAGATGCAAAGTTCATGTCTCGTCGATTTCACTTATTGCGACTTTTTCGCGACTTTGTCATTACGACAATGTCGGAACTATAATCTTAGTCTTATAACCAAATTCTACACAGTGATAAGAACACAATAATGTTCCATTATATCCCTTCTATTTTTTCATCAATTTTTATACTTTATTGCCTTGTATTTCCACCGTACAACATAAATTTAATTTAAATAAGTTTTCATTTGCAATTATGTTTTTCGGCGCAATATTCGGGCCAATAGCGTCATATATTGAGTCACGCGCACAACACTGGCCAATAACGACAGACATAGCGGTGTTATTCTTCTTATTTAATATCTCCATAATGCAAAATTGTCAAATGAAACAACTTTTTTGTTGCTACCAATTTTTACAATCCGGGACACGTTGGCATTATTTTAAATAAATATTAAAAATGGAGCAGGTTCGAGTAACAGGATGAGAATAGTCCGGTATAAGGGAGATATAACAGCATAGCTTTGGTTTTTGATGTTTGAACGTGTCCTGTTTATATAAGTTCATACCTACTAAGTAAGTTTAATCTTAGTAAACTGAACTTTTAATCTTACTTTTTTTTTATGGATGGAGGTGGCAATCGGGCATACAGTCCATCTGATGGTAAATGGATACTGTAACCCATAGACATCCATCATACATGCCAACATTAGTCTAAAATGACAAACGTTGGCACGCCCCCGGATGCGGTGCCTACCTCTGGAGATATAGGAATGGATTTGGAGAAAGGGTTGGGAAAATGGGGAGGGATAGGATGGGAATGGGCTCTGGCACATCTCACTCACTATCGAAACACGTACGTACATTAGGGAAATAAGATAAAGTGGAAAATGCAGTCCATTTCAAGGTAGTCTTCTGTGAGAGAAGAGTAACGTGGCCAGTCGAGTGCGCCCAGCGGCTGTTGGATTGTAGCGTGCACGCTCCCCCTCACTCATTTTGATTTTCATTATAATTTTCCATCACACTTTTACAGAATTTGAAATGTGAAATTAATAAATGTTATCACTATAACTCACTCAATGACCCACTAGAATATTTATACACCATTTTTGTAGGATCGTATATTTATTTCAAACAGTGTTTCCATAATTGCAGTTTTAAATACAGAATATCTCTACTGCTGTTGCATAATATGGCAGTGGAGTGGGTTTGCGACTTGGAGTTGGTTTGAATGCTCGCTTAGTCTGAACCGCTGTGGTTCAGGAGATAAGCGATTAGCGTTTTCCGTTCATGTTCTCATGCCTGAGTTCAGATTCTGGTACTTCAAACATTAGTTACCGCAAGTTCCTTCTTAATTACGTCACTTTACTTCTTATTATTTCTCTCATTATATCAGTATTTTTTTATATTCTTCTGTTCTGTAGTTCTTCTGTCGCTTGTAGGACTTCTGTCACTTTCTTCTGTAGGCAACTTTCTGTTAGTAAATAGGTTGTGTTTTCCAAAGCACCTGAATTCCCACAGCCGCTGAGCGTACTCGATTGGCCACGTTACCCTTCTCATTGGATACTTCCTTGAAATGTACTGACTTTCCCACTTCATCCTATTGTCCCGATAAATGTAGGTACGTGTTTAGGTAGTGAGTAAGAGAGATGCCAGAGCCTATTCCCATCCAATCCTATTCTATCCCTGTCCATTTTCGCAACCTATTCTCCAAATCCATTCCATTATCTTCAAAGGTAGGCAGCGCATCCGGGGGCATGTCATCATTTATCATTCTGGACTGATGTTGGCATGTATTGCGGATGTCCATGAACAACAGTATCCACTTACCATCAGGTGAATTATATATTCGTCTGCCACCTTTTTTCCTGAAGTCTCAATGAAGAGAGGCGATATGTGGCTAGCGCTTGGGTGGGAAAGGGGTTGGGCAATATGGTAATGAAGGTAATCGCCAGTCTACTAGTGAAAAAATTTCATGTAGGTACGTTTTGCGATAATTTAATTATATATAATTAATGTAATTGGCGACACCAGTTCTACTTTCGAGTATATAGCTATTTGGACAAAAATATTCTAATCTGTTTGCCTGAATTACTACTGCCTGCTTTTTAATTAACTATTTCAGAGAGCAGCGGACGTTTACCATCTTAGTTGAGAGAAATCCGTAAATGAGTGATAACGATAAGTTATTATAATGATTACTTACACCGGTAGGAATATTTTACGCTCCGCTTCACGCTTCTCCTTACAATATGTCTAGACCACGATGCAAACTGGTTATTGCATAATATGCTAAGCGGTTTGGTCTAAACATGACTAATTAAAGATTCAACTCGTAACTGTTTAAAGTAAATATACTGAGAAACTATACTTTAGAAGTAACAGAAAATATTAATAAATGAGACAGTGATCCAGACCTTGAGTTCTGCATGACTAGGACTATTTAATTAATTATTAAAAAGTAATTAAATAAGTAAAAAATATATTCTGTCAATTTCCAGTTCCGTCAAAGTAAGTCGGGAGTCACTCAGTAAAACGACAGTAGGTTTACTGAGGACAGAAGAGGACTCCTTGGAAGCACACGAAAAACGCACTCCCTCGCCAAAACACTACGTACCACAAATTCGTAGTGATGAAGATGAACCATCACTATTAAACCACAAACAGCATAATACACAATTTTTACAATAATCAAACAAAAACTCAACTTCACTTCTCGTGTTTCCGCCAAAAGGTTGTTTTATTTTGGTGTGCAGTGGGGAGTTTTATCTATCCATCATTCTTCTATTTTCTCCTTTCTGAATTTTCCTATATTCTATTTTCAAATGACAATCGTTTCTTGTTTCTTCTTCTTCTATAATACGACGTAAAATACAAAACGCATGTGCAATGCAATGCAACCAGCCCTTTCAGTATGCACTGCGGGACATCGGCCATCTCATGCATTTTGTGATATATGGCCTTAAAACACGTAAAAAGCAATTTTGAATGAATTTTCCAATGAGTTAAGATTTCCACACCGCTCTATGCAATGTTATAAAAGATATATTAATTATTTAATTTCACGAATTTCAAATTTATCCGTTTCATGAACAAAATTTAGGTACAGAAAAACAAATGAAATACTGACTTTGAAATAAGAACATCGTAGTTGTTAGATGAATTTTGTTTTATTTTGAAATTCGAATTAGAACAAAAGATATCGAAACTCAAATTGGCCAGTAATAAAATCGGTCATTTCACAGGTAAGCACCTAATATGTAGATATGTTATTCAGCTTCCAATTTTTATTTTCTTTATAAGTTACTAAACAAATGTAAAGAAAAGTATTATATAAATCTACGCTCATTATGAATTTTTAAACGAGGAAGTTTTAATAAATGCTATTATTAATATTTTTGATATTCGTTGTTGTACCCAACTAGTGGTAATGACCGCTTTATTAAGATATCATCTAGATCATGACTAAACTATAATTGCCTTGCCGCTATAAATCAACGGGATAAAAAATTAAACACCTTAGTATCATTTAAGATAAATTATTTATTGTATGTAATTATTGTCAAACTAACTTATGGGTTCACGATTTACATTACACCTTTAGTTAATTTTATTATTTTAGATCCTTTTACCGCCAATAATTCATAAATGGATCGAATGTAGGATATATTAATCCACTACTCAGTACAGGTCTTACAGGAGTAAGTTTTCTAAAATTTTTAATAAAAAAAGGTTCTAAGTTCATGGGACTTTCAACAATTGGCGTAGACTGAAGAAATCCATCATACGCAAATGGTACATTTATTGAAGACCATGTATTTGATTTAGGCATGTAATCTACAGTTGCTGTTGCGGACATTTCTGGGTCTGAAAGCATTTGTATTGCGCCTGAGTCATCAATTTGGTTGATTTTAAAGATATTTGCTAAGTCCTCTTTAGTAGCTGTGGCTTCCATAGGTGTTGGGTAAATCTTGACACCTCCGAGAGAAGAAATTCTCCCGTTTCTAGAAATTATTTCTGCCGAGCTTGCTACCATCCCTACTTTGCCAAACGGTGCGTCAATTAGTTGAAATTTTTGCTCGGTCCTTGTTTTTGATTTATCTGTAAAAAGAAATACCAGTTTAGTTTTACTGTGGTAGGTCAATGTTTTCGATGTCTTGAGAAATACCATGTCACCTTTACTTCCTTCAGGTGTCATAACAACTTGGAGGCCCGACGTTTTGCCATTTCTCGAAGTGGCCACACTCGCAACGCCAATGACTCCGTTATTAGAATATAATTTTGTTGGTTGGTAAACCTTTCGGGAGTCAGTATTTGTCTTCGATACATCTGGAAATTTATTAATGTTTTTACCAAATACAAATGTCGTACAAATAAAGTGTAATTTAAATTTTGCTAATATTAAAAAATCTGCGACAAAGTCTTAGTTTATCAATAATGCTAATATTGTACACTATGATATGATTATTGCTATCTAAAGGATAAGAGACTTATTGTGGAATAAGATTTCCGACTTTTAATTCACTTAAACTTCTTTCAAATTCACCCCAATTCTTCAAAGGTAGGCGTGCATTCAGATTCGATGTTGGCTATTGCGACAGTGTCTATTTACTACAAAGTGGACTGGCTTTTCCTCTCCCACCTTTCTTATATAAAAAAAACAGTAACTTAGTTTGAACACTTACAGTGTTCAAAATAAAGATTTGACGGTTTTTGGATATAGGTTGAGCAGCTACAGAATGGATCACTTTGTCATCATCATAGTTAAACTGTGATGTTAAAATAAATATTTACCTGCGGTCGTCTTATTGATCAATAATATACAGAATAACACAATTGGACCTAACGTATCCATGGTGCCGAGCTAGACTTGCAAATGCCTGGCCACCGATGAATACACACTTTATATGCCATCGTAAAATTACTAGTTTTGGAGCTAACAGCTGAAACAGTTACTAAGAAAATTAAGTAACTATTGATAAAGTTCGAATGTCAGATCAATCCTCTGTCCACCTATTTTATAACTGTACACTGTGTTCTATATAACAACGCCTTTGAATTACAGATAATGATCATAATTGAAGCCAGTCTATAATAATATAGGCGGTGCTAGTTGGCGATTGTTATAATTGTTTGACTTTTTGCAAGATGCTAAGCTGGAATAAATATGAACAGCTGTGCTAACGGTTTAAAAAAATGTTATTCAATAATCATAACCTTGATTAAAGTGGACATGAATGGACATAATACGATAGTACGATACGCGGTATCTGTTAGCTTATTTACCAGACTTTGGTTAAGATTTTTTAAACTTAAAATTTTATTGTTCCAAGTGTCTATTAAAATAGAAACATGTTCGTATATCTGATTTTTAAGATAAAGCATTACTTTTGGACATTTAGGAAAAGATTTGGTTGAGAAGGATGGGAAATAGAGAATATAAAGGAATGATGAGTCCCCGTTGTTCCTTGCCCCCCCCCCCCCCCCCCCCAGGGTACAAGGTATAAGAGTATAAAGGCTACACTCTGTACTCCGTTACACTTTATTCTTGATAAGTCGAGAATTATTAAAGATTTATTTGTACGAATATTTACGTGTCAATGTGACGTTTCTCTGATTTTCAGTTGTACTATGTCAGTCACTGTTTTAGGATTCTTAGTTTGTTTCTAATATTCAAATAGCTCTTTTTTATAAAGCATCAATAAAATGTGTCAACAATAAAATATTTTATATTTCATTTCTATAAAAGGCGAACTCGCGAAATCTCGCTCTTCTAGATTGAGCCACGTGAAAAGCTTATCTTTATTGGCATTAAGAAAAATCATATTTAAAAAAATGTTACTGTCTGTGTTTAATTACATATATAATTTACAGCAACACACATAGGTAATAAACTTAATTAATGTCCTACAGAAACTCAAGGTGTATGACGGTGTGCCAATTTATTGCATTGTCTGTAGGAAAAAATATCAGACTTTTTATCTCATGAACAGTATCGTTTTTTGGAGTTTTATTATATTAGGGGTTAAAGTATGAAATTGCCGATTTGTACTGAAAAATTAAAACTCGTTTTTTTCTAAAATGTAACATATTTATTTAATCAAAATATTTACCCTCATTAACTATACATTGTTGCCATCTAATCGGAAGTTCATTTATGCCTTTGCGATAGAACTCTGGGGATGTAGATTCGACAAACTGTGTGAAAGCATTTTGTACTGCCTCTTGGGAAGAAAATTTTTTACCACTTTTTTCTAAGCTGAATAAAAAAAACAATTGAAAGTGGAAAATCGAATGTTGCACATTTTTTAAAACAAGAACCTCATAGGTATCATGTGAAAAAAGTTTCACTCGAAAATCTCACACCATGAAGGTTTTATGTCAATTCAAAGTAACTATTACTATAAAACGGCAATTTCATACTTTAACCCCTATTATTATTAGTGTGTTAAACTTTTCATAACATAACATTCTATATCATCAGCCTTTTTCACTGTTTGATATAAGCTTCTCTATCCATATAATATTTCACAAAACTACACTTACGCTCTAAATTGCAGTTACGACTTAGTACAAATACAAGGCATGCTTATCAGGTAGGTATTTTGTCGTATATGTAAGTATCGTTGCTGCCAATATCTTTAAACGGTTTTGTTGCAGCAATAAGGGCAGAAAATTTTCGAGACTGGAGTTTATACACAAATTACAAGGAATATATTTTAAGCTGAACGAGCTTTTTGTGTTTATGTTATAGTGAAGTAGGCGGACGAGCAAGCCGTCCCACGTGATGGTAAGTGTTACCGCCACCCATGGACACCTACAACACTAGAGGATATGCGGGTGAGTCGCCGACCTTGAAAAATCCCTTTCACAGCCTTCTTAAAGAACCCCATATTGTAGCTTAATGGAAAGACCTCTTGAGGCAGTTCGTTCCACAGCCTACGGGTTCGCGGTATAAAAAACTATTTTTGGACCGAACAGTGCGCGACACCTCCGTATCGAGTACGGATAGACCGCACTTCTGTGATTGGAGGTGCGGTCCTTGAACAGTTCTTCAGAGCATTCCTCATTGTACAGGCGGTAGAACACACAGAGAGACGCAACGTCTCTATGAATGCTGAGGGGTTCTAAACTGCGCGTGAGAGTGAGATCGTCGACCATTCGAACAGCAGGTCGATGAATCCAGTCAAATGGGTCCAATTGATATTTTGGTACTTCACTTGTTTCATTGCCTGTTCACTCTTTTTGAGATTACTTAAATCTCACCATTTGGGTATCGTGTAACACCACTCGGGAGACATGTGTAGGACGCAAAAAGGTCTCTGGACGTGATCAACGTTGCCCTCCTACTTTAAAAAGATCGGGCGTAGATAATAATGGGCAGCAGAAAAAGTTCGTGGCCTTTTTGAACGCATGACTTTAGCGTGCTATATTTATAACAATACTGATCACTGGCGGGAAACTGATATACAGTTTGATAGCGGACTTTTTTTTAATGGCGGAAAATGTAAATTACAAGTTAAAAGTTTTATCTTATCATATTTTTTAAACAATTTTAAAAAGTAAGTTTATAACGAGAAAATTAGATATGTTTACAATATTTTTTCGACAAGGGTATAAATGCTTCTAGTTCTCGAAAAGAGATTTGTGGTATTTACGGAGAATATGCTTTACTGCTACAAACTACTGCAAAAAATGGTTCAGTCGATTCAGGTCTGGTAAATAATTTTGATGTGAATGATGTTTCTTGCTGTAGTCGTCTTATTAAGGTGAATTATAGAATATGCGAGATGTTGATAAAATGAAATGAAATCGATCCATTTCTGAAGTGATTGGTAACAGGCGATGAGAAATGGATTACCTACGATAACAATGTTCGAAAACGATCTTGGTCTAAGCGAGGTGAGCCATCACAAATAGTCCTAAAGCGAGGCCTCACTCCGAACAAAATCATGTTATGGTATGGTGGGACTAGAAAGGCATTGTGTATTACGAACTTTTGCCACATGGCCAAACGATTAATTCTGATGTCTACTGTCAGCAATTAGTAAAATTGAAACAAGCACTTGAAGAAAAACGCCAAGAATTAATTAATAGAAAAGGTGTAGTATTTCATCACGACAATGCTCGACCGCATACATCTTTAATGACTAAACAAAAATTGATGGACCTTGCCTGCAAAGTTTTAATACATTCACCATACAGTCCAGACTTAATACTTTCGGATTATGATTTATTCCGCTCTTTACAAAATTCTTCAAATGGATTAAGATTACATTCAAAAGAAGCCTGTATAAACCGTTTGAATCAGTTTTTCACTCAGAAACCCCAAAAAAAATATAGCGATCGGATAATGGCTCTGCCAGAAAAATGGCAAAATATAGTCGAATTAAATGGACAATATTCCGTTTAATAAATATTTATGTAATGCAAAAAGTCTTTATTATTTCCACTATAAAAAGGTCGCGAACTTATCCGATTACCCAATATAAAAAATATATTGATTTATACATTTTGTTTTGTTTATTGGCTGTTACATTTTACATTGTACAGTTTATTTACTTACTAGGTTGATCAATAAGTTTCTGGAATTGGATACTTTACATTCCATTTCATTTGAATCTCAAGTTCAGTAGTAGCCAGTGCCAAACGATTTAAAAAAAAAACTGTCACCAACGTTTTTTTTCGTTGTTTAGATACATTTGGCGGGAATTTTATTTCTATTCTATGTATATAGAATGCTTTCTATGTATTACTTATTTTACTTATTATTTACAATGTTGATAATATTTTTTCTATGTAATCTTTTTTTATAATTTTATAAAATAACTAGCTGTGGCCGTCAATTTTTTTGCACATAATATATAGCCTATGTCCATCTGGAATAATGTACCTTTCAAATGGTGAAAGAATTTTTGAAATCGGATTAGTAGTTTGGGAGATTACTTCCTACATCCACACTTTACCTCTTTATAATACTATGCATAGATTTCTAAATAAGTAGATTTAAAACTTCAAAAGATTAATTTTGTACTTATTGATTTTTACTACGGTTGAGTTTAAACGGTTGAGACGTTGTCGTTTTTTTTATAGGTTCATTTTATATTTTTTCAGTTTCCTTGCATTCACGTTTTCCTTTATAGCATTATAAATAACTTTATTTTTCTTAAAATTGAATGAAGGTTAACCTCGTTCAGTGTCGACCTGTAGAGGTAACCTTTCCATCTTAGTATAAATAAATTTGAATTCAAGGCATATTCAATTTGCTGGGATATTTGAGTGGCAAGAGCTTTACCTGCGGCGGTAATGAGTCAAGTAAGTAGATCGAATATTCCAACTGGATATCGTCGCGTCAAAAGTTGTACTGGTATTCAAACCGATGTCCCCATGTACTCGTATGGATAGGTCGCGGTGTCTACTCCTATTAATACCCAAATAATGCAGTTGTAATATCGCTGTGATTTGAAAGCGATATATACCGAATTATCGTGCCAATTTGAATAGGCCTTAAATCTTACCGACGTTTTAATTACCTTTATTTATATATTATGTATATTTTTTTGTTAGAGTTCAGAGTGGAATGAACTGTGATTGTATTGGTGTGTACGTGAAGTTTTTATGACAACCAAATGTAATGTTTAAGTGCTGTTGAGACGTGGATCAAATAAGCACGTGCACTTAAATCATTGATAGATCTGACTATGAGGCCATTGAACCTCCAATTGCTCTGTAATGACTGAAATTATCTAGGCTGTATATAAGGAGGCGAAATGGTAACTTTGACCACATTTCTCTTATTACATTTAAGGAGAACAAGTACATTTTGTAAACTTTTCAATATGATCAGTTCAATAACAATTGTACTTGTATTCGCCATCATTACTTACTTAGAAGCGTCTCCTATAATTTTAAAAGGTTTGTTGGTTAGTTAATTGTTAACTTTGTAACCGTATGTTTTGAAGTGTTTATTATATTACATTGAAATTTTTGATACTTTGGCAGAGTCATCGCCATCTGGAGAAGCCGTTGTCGCAATATCATCATCGAACCCTGACATCGAGAAGTACCTTACTTTCAATTTTCCTGCTACACCAAGAACTACCCAAGGGTCTATAAACCTCAATCCAGAAGACATATTCAAAAACAGCTTCAGTTTAGTAGCACCTGGACAAGCAGCAGCTGGAACTGGGCGGAGTTTTGTGTCAACATCAAATTTTAATCCATTTTTGCTACCGATTTTCAACTTGCCCTTAAACCTCGAGGGATTTGGTCTCAATAATTTTGGGTCATCAAGTAACTGGATCAAAGGTGTTGAAAGTTATTACGAGCCAACCATTGCTGGAAATGGGGAGATGAAGACTGTGACAGCCATCAACGATAACGGCCATGTGTATGGTAAAGTTAAAACAGTCACTTTTGATAATAGAGCAAAGAATACGGAGTAATTTTACCAAAATTGTGTGTGGGTTAATTATAATAAACGACAAATTCATTTAATTACATTTTTTATTTACACTATATTTATTAAAATACATTAAAGATATGGAGACAAGTGTTCGACAGTCGTCTCAATATCTTCAAGCTATGTGGTGACAGTATGTTGCATTACTGATCATTTAATAGAAACCGGTATTAACAGCATGAGACTGAGCGGCCTGGATGGCGGGGCCGTCGATGCTGGTGGCTCCACTGTGCTGGAGAGCGCCTCCACGCTGCTGGACAGTTTGAGCGGTGCTAGCCCTGTAGCCACCAACATTCTGAGCCGCAGACACAGCGGCACCGTAGTTAGAAAGGCCATCGTTGGTTTGAGCAGCCGACACTGCAGATCCGAAATCATTACCGGCGTTCCCAGTAGCGGACACAGCAGATCCGTAGTTGAGACCATTACTACCAGCAGATGCAGCGGATTCATAACCGAGACCCCTTAAGTTTTGAGCGGAAGACACGGCCGACTGGTAGCCAGGACCATTTTGTGCGGCAGACACAGCAGAGCCATATTGAAGGCCGTTGTTGGTTTGAGCCGAGGAAATGGCGGAGCCGAAGTTTCCACCAAAGTTCTGTGCTGAAGAGACAGCGGATCCGAAAGTATTGCGGGGAAATACTGCGCGTTGCTGGTAGACGAGCGGATAGGATGGTGCTGCGTTGGCGATACCCACTCCGCGAGCGAAGGTCTGGCCATTGCCGTCAGTGGCGCCGACACCGCTGCCGTAGGCTGAGGCATCACCGCTCTGGAACGAGGCTCCTATGCCGGTGGAATGGCTAATCCCTCCGATATTGCTGCTAAAACCACTGCCGAAGCCAAAAGCCATGTTTGGCGAGCGACCCATACGGAGGACTACACCGGGTAGGTAGCTATTGCCTGAAACAGATTACAATTGCATTTAGAAACAAAACCTTGAATTTATCTAATGAATGATATATCGATGTCAAAAGTAATTATATTATCATCGTATCGTTAATATCAAAGATGTTGTCACATGTCTAATTGATAGTCCAGTTATAAAATTTTAACTATCAATTAGGTGAAGGAAATTAAAGCCATTTTTTGGGAAATCCGGTTTGCTTCATTATTGCCATCTTAGGAAGTAAGATGCAATTGTATTACAAAGTTTGTATTTACAAAGTATTTGGATTAATGTTCACTTCATTCATAAGTCAAAATGACTGAAAAGTTTAAGTAAAAAAGTAGTCATTTTTTTAGAAAATTCGCTTCATTAATTGTAGATTTATTTCTTTTTATCAATTGATAGTTCAATTTTATATCAAAGTTCATTACCAGTAGTAAGTTCATGTACATTGCATATTAATTGTTGCAAGAACAAGTTCAATGTTAATGATTACATCATCGACTCACCGCCAATCCATACGGGCACAGCTTTGCAGGCGGCAAGAGCCGCGGCGAAGACGATCAACTTGGTTGCCATTATTTCAATACTTTTCTCTGTGTCAAAGAATGCCTTACACCTTTCGCCGGTGGTGGTTGTGGATGCTTGTGGATCATCTCCCTCAGTATATATACTAGACTCAAGATTCCCCCCACTCGCCAAACTGACCGGGTCACTACGAGCTCTCATAAATTCGAACTTACGGTAAATTGATTACATGTGTTCCCTGTGATCCGAAACTATTTTGCGCGCGGAGTTGTATGCGTCTAATTGACAAGTTCATAAAAGTGGATTTAGAAAAAAAAAAACAATAAAAGCTTAATTAGAAATTTACTGGGGCTAATTAAATAATTGATAAAGTTACAACCGTTTATAAAACCTGTTCCGATGTTTGTTTAATTCAATGAAACGTGTTGCTATTGGGAAATATTATGAACGCAGTTCTAATTACATCGAATCTTTCTTTTATAGAATAGATGGCAGACGAGCGGGCGAGCCAAATGATGGTTAGTTGTCACCGCCGCCCATGGACGCCAACAACATCAGGGGGCTTGCTGGTGCGCTGCCGATCTTGCAGAATCCAGTTCCTGTTCACAGCTCTCTTGAAGAGCATCGGTAGTGTAACGGAAATACCTTAGCTGGCAGCACATTTCACAACTTTCGAGTTCGAGGTATAAAGCGTCTTTTTGAATGTACTGTACGCAGCGACTCTATGTCAAGGAGGTGCGAATGAACAGCACGACGATGACGAGCGGTGCGATGGTGGTAACCCGAAGTAGGCATCAAATTGAACAGCTCTTCAAAACATTCCCCATTATAAAGGCGGTAGAAAACGTAGAGAAATGTAAAACCTCTACGGATGCTGAGCGATTAAATCTTAATTAATTGAATCTTAAACTAAATTAATATTTGTTAAATTCATTTATACAATTAATTATGTTCAATTGAATGTCCTCTATTATTCTAAATTTGTTCTTGGATCACATGCCTATAATGTGCAAACATTAAATACTAGATCTAGTCTCAAACCTATCAGCTAATGTTTTATCGGGCTTTACAACATTTGTATGCAAAATTTCTAACTTGTTAAAGATCCTCTTGTACAATACATAAATGTACAGGCCGCATAATTTTGGTTCCTAAACGTAAGAATTTTCTGTCTTGAAAATATCGTACGTACCCATCGAAAGTTTCATTGGTTAGAAAGCTTTGAATTTGAATGTCTTGGCAAAGCAATCAACAAAGTCGTGTCCGTTCATGAATTTTTGTTTAAAAAGTTTTTGCAGTGTTGACTACGAGTTATACAGAGCCTAAAACATTTTTTATTTTGTAATTTTTGTCTGACTTGGTCTGTCTGAACGCGCATTTAAAACTTACCACAGTTATAACTTACATGCTGAGTTAACATTTAGGGTACCTACTTTTTATCCAGATTAATTATGAAGTTCACATTGTAACCACAATTACACGCGAATGAAGTCGCTGGCTAGTTGGAGATATATTAAAAAAAAGAAATATGAGTTTAGTGACATTTATGTAATTAATTATCCGTACTTTAACACACCAATTCGCTTTGGAATAAACAGATTTAAGTTGAAAAAAGGTACTAAAATGATAACATAGACGGAAGCTGGTTATAAAATTAATTGACTAATGTCTAAAAATCGCATATTTACCTCAGCTTTTGAAAATTCTACGGTCACAGACCTATTAAATCCAAGGATCCTGCTACAATTAATTTTATGCGATCACTAAATACTTTGTCAAGAAAAAAGTTAATTTATTAAGCAACTGGACCACTTATATTGTCGATCATTAAGTTATCTAGCCGAAAACAACGTTTTGTAGTAAAAGTTAGTTTAATTAATATTGTAATTTTTCTGTATCCGTATTTTTTTTTTGTCTCGACGGTATTTTATGAGGGGGAGAGTGCGCGCTGCAATCCAACAGCCGCTGGGCGCACTCGACTGGCCACGTTACCCCTCTCTCACAGAAGACTACCTTGAAATGTACTGCATTACACACTTTATCTTATTTCCCCAATGTATGTACGTATTTCGGTAGTGAGTGAGATTTGCCAGAGCCCATTCCCAATCCTATCCCTCCCCATTTTCCCTACCCTTTCTCCAAATCCATTCCTATATCTCCAAAGGTAGGCAGCGCATCCAGGGGCGTGCCAACGTTTGTCATTTTGGACTAATGTTGGCATGTATCACGGATATCTATGGGTTACAGTTTCCACTTACCATCAGATGGACTGTATGTTCGTCTGCCGCCTTTGTCCATAAAAAAAAAAATTTTTTTTATATACATTTTTGTCAAAGAAAAAAATTATAATTAGGTAAGTATACATTTAGATTTATTCAAGTTAAAGATGAAGTTTTTAAATACCCAATGGACACTATAAGAAAGATGTTTATGCTATCTGCAAAGATCAATAAAATTTACTAGCCAGAATTTGAACATTATCACGTTCATCATAAACAAGATGGAGACATAATCTGTAAAATGGAAAACCTATGCTGTCAATGGGCCTAAAGATCAAGCCAATATTTTTCAGGATAAGAATAAGCATTTTTGTGATAAGAATGTGATAATAAGCATAACAATAAGCACAAGCAATCTTTTGTGACTAAGTTAAAATTTGACTTTAAAAGTTTTTTTTGTACGAGTATATTAAAATCAAAATACAAGCTCCTAATTATTACTTACAACCAACATTTACGTGTAATATATTATATTAATTGATGAGAACATATATATAAATTGTATAAATATAATTGTATACCTAGGTATAAATAACACTAATACAATTATAGGGATTATAAAAAAATTTTTTTTGCTCGTTTTTAATAGTAGCGGTTTGTTCTTCTCATCAATTGATATAATATATTACACTATCCAACTGTCACACGGCACATGTTTTTAACTATATAGAATGGGAGTCATGTCAAATATGTATCTTATAGAGTGGTTGTTTCACATTATTGCAAATCGCGCACACACAACAACGAGTATTTTTTATGCGCTTCCTTTGGTTTGTGCAGACTAGCAATATCTTAATATTAGAATTTTACAAAATCCAGATACCTTCATAATGTGGGTTTGGGAGTTTATGATCAACACAGCAGTTTAAATAACAATTACTTTATTATTAAATAAATTCATAAATAGATATAATACAAACATTGAAACAAGATTTAACATGTTCAATTAAAGCTGAGATTATTGTCATGTTTTAATCTGCTTCGCCCTATCACAGTTTAACTGATCTCTCCCACTTCTCTCCTAAAGCTACGTTTACTAGTGGTTTTTTCTTCCCGCCAAAGCGAAAGATCCAGCCACCGCAAAATTGTCACCTGCGTTATAATTTCCTGGGCCCTGATAGTTGCCATGATCATTATTATAATCATTATGTTCCTCATCAGGTTTATGTTGGTCACCGTGTTCATCTTGATTTTCATCATAGAATGGTCTCGGTCCTTGGAAGCCGTATCCGCCACCGGGGACTCCACCGGCACCGGGTGCGTAGTAGTTGCCATTAAACTGACTGTTATAACCCTCGTTTCCGTTGCCAAAGTATCCTGGCTTATTGTATCCTGGGTGTCCACCGTAACCTCCGTGGCCTCCTTGATTGGGGTAACCTCCGTTGTATTGGTGATTGTTAGGATAATAACCACTACTGTAACCTCCGCCCCCTGCGCTGGCTGAAGACTGCGACTGGCTGATTCCAATGTTTATAGCTGGAATTTGTCCTGGGTAGCCGCCGTAACCACCTGGGTAGCCGCCGTTGCCACCTGGGTAGCCACCGTGTCCTCCTTGATAACCGCCGTAACCTCCTTGGTGACCACCATATCCTCCTTGGAATCCTCCTTGACCTTCACAGATGCCATATTTTTTACAAACTCTCTTTTTGAAACCTCGTGGCTCTCTGATTAGTCCAGAGGCCGCACTATTCGATGCCGATGCTTCTGTAATTAAGAAACAAGACTTAGAAAAAAAATTAAGCTTATTACACTTAAGATGTTATCAGAAATCCTTTGACGAAGAATAAAGCCAATTAAAACGTTATGGAGATGTATCCTGTAATCGGATAATAACAGGCTATTATTAAAGCTACAGATGGAGTTTTTTAAGAGTAATAAATTTAGAGTCAATAAGATTTTAGCCCATTACAGACAATCATTAAACGGTGTCGATGATCGATAAAATTTATAGCAGAATCATGGCGATCGGCCAGATTATAGGGTAGCGCAAAAATTACAACCTTGCGTAATCGCCGGACTCGAGCAGCTCACGAAGATGATGGTAAGGAGTAACGGTAAGGATCCGAAGCGAGCCATGTTCTGTTTGTTCCGTTATTGGATGTGTGTTGATTTTTTGCGGGTCAAAGTTGTTTTATAGGTGGATGCGAGGTCATCCCCCACGCGAGGAAACGTTGTGACCATCGTTGATTGAAACTAATTCGGAAATTCCCACGGAAGTAAAATTGCGAATTTATAAACAATACATTGTACTGTTTCGGAAATATTTTTAGAGATAAATAGAAGTTGATCGTTGATTGTTCATCGTAAATTATTATTCATCAACTTGATGGATAAATTGCTGAAGATAATAAGGGTCATTGATGTGATGATATAAGAAAAAGCAAACAATGAAACGCTAAAGAGAATAATAATATAAATTCATTTATTGTCGGACAATATTGTTTTATGGTTATAAAATTAAAAGCAGAATTAAAATTATTACCTATTTATTTAATTATTTACAAACTAAGTGTACATTGTAGGTCTTAAAATCTATATACATGCACTTACAACTTAGTGGCCCTTTCCAGGCAGAGCAAATTTGAGGGCTGTGATGAGTGCTTGTGTTTAAAGTTAAAATTAAATCATTTTTTATATAGTACATGGGAATATTATATGGTACATAGGAATTAATTAAATTAATGAAATTATTCTAAGCCGATCACTGTAATAAAAATCAAGATTTAATATTAATTAAAATCAAGATTTAAAATTAAAACCAAAATAAAAAAAATAATAATTGTAAGTCAAAAATAAAATTAAAATATAATAAATTTCATAAATAAAACAAACGAACAGATATTAAGTATTTTTGTCCCGGTATTAGCCATACATACATCTTGCTCGAGAGATTGCGGACTGATTGCGGCTGCTGTAACGCGGTTTACCATTTTCATTTTCCTCATGTTTTGGCTGTGTTAATATACATCAACCAAGGTTACGAAATATGTGTAAAAGGCTAAAATGAATATGTGAAATAGTGAAAAATAAGTTACATTTTTAAAGTACGAGTACGTTTACAATTAGCCTTGTTCACAATTTGTTCATTTGATATCAAGGTTCAACGAACCTACTGCCTATTGTTTCATACGCAATGATCTCGTAATGATAACGACAACCTTCATGTACATGATTCTATATGTTATGGAACCAATACCATAGACAATGTTACTTACATTTTTTTATAGTGAAGTAGGTGGACGAGCAAGCGGTCCCACGTGATGGTAAGTGTTACCGCCGCCCGTGGACACGTGCAGCACCAGGAGGTATGCGGGTGCGCCACCGACCTTGCAAATTGTATTGTGCATTTATCTTAATTTCTTTCATTACTATAGCGTAACCGAAACCAATCTTTTTTCTATATTGCTGGACATATTCTCATGCACATTGTCTTGTCATGAGGGGAGGTATGATCTTAAAGACACCCACGAGAAGAGATGTGGTGGTGTTATTTTAAAGCCGGGCAACACCACGCGGCCTCATATTCATATACTAAAATGTATGAATAACAGGACAATGCAGACCTCGAACAGACAAACTGTTGTTTAAACTGAAAGGGATGAAGTTGGGATATCTAACCAAAGCTTCTATTTGGCCATTAACAAAGACTGCCAGAAAGGTCGCAGCCTTCTGACGTTCTAAGACGTTCATGTTGATCATCTGCCTGTTCGTCATGTTGCTCTTTTTCTCAACCTTCTCAATTCTTCCCAGAAACCGGAAGAACTGACGTGTTTCCTGTATCCTTAGAATTCGCGGTAATCCGTATAATTATATCAGAATTTGACCAATAAAAGTATAAACAAGGCCCTGCGTGGGCGTAACTACAAATGTTGTTGTCCAGTTGTATAATCAAGATATACACACATCAATTTAATACAGGATTATTGATTATCTAAAAAAAGTAGGAGTAGATATCTACGACCCTTATTATTATAAGGTCTTCACTGCTAATTTCGTTAATTGGTCATTTTTTTTTAATTTGCCCAATCTGTCATGAATTAATAAACACCATTGTTAATATTATAAGTAATTTTGGAGATTAGTGCGTCATTTCATTTTTATTTATAAGCAAGGCGTAGGACGAGCATACAGTCCACCTGATGGTAAGTGGATACTGTCACCCATTAGTCAACATTAGTCTAGAATGACAAACGATGGCACGCCTCCGGATGCATTGATTCCGGATTGATGGTTTATTGCGGTGACTCCGGATTCCTACACCTATTGAGGTGTAGGAATGTAGGAAAGGTTGGGAGGGATACGATAGGATGGGATGGGAATGGGCTCTGGTATATCTCACTCACTACCGAAACACGTACGTACATTGAGGAATAGGATATAGTAGAAAATGCATTACATTTCAAGGTAGTCTTCTGTAAGAGAGGGGTAACGTGGCCAGTCGAGTGCGCCCAGTAGCTGTTAGATTGCAGAGTGCACCTCCCATCTCCGCGTCATATTGACGCATAACCTAATTTGCCGAGTTCAACAGCTTGCTGACTAGGTACTACAGTAATCATCATCATTTGAACTTCTTTTCTTTTTCCTTTTAATCGATTCTGAGAAATTAGACAAATGACATTCCGTGACGGAATGCAAAAAAGTGACGAGTCACGGAAATTAATAGTAAAATTCAATATTTTTGACAAAATTAAAACATTTTGCGAGTATGTTAAAAAGTACGTAAAATTTCTACACAGTTTTTCGACGAAAAAATACTTATACAATTTGCATATTTGGATTTGTTAATTTTTGTGACTCTCATACCTACACTTATTCCATGTCATCATAGATATTAACGTGACGTATAAAAATTGTTGTATAGATGTTTATATTTTTATGTTAACAACTGTATCTTCGAAGCGCGCTGCTTTTAGTGGACGGCAGGCAGGTGCTGACGACCGGCATAATAACCTTGAAATTGTCTGTTTGCACTTGAACTTATTAAGTTTATTTATTACATTCATTCACGACTCACGTCTCACGTGTTAGATATAATACTTGCGTAATAATATGTATTAAGTATTACAAATGACATGTTAATTTGACACTGGATTATGATACTCTTGGGGTGTATTATTGAATTGTTGTTTAAAGTTTTCACTTACATCAACTTTGCTTGTGATTAACCGTAAAAGCGAAAAGTAGTCTTTCCTTCAACGTATTTAAAGGTTATATTGCTCGGAAAGAAGGTGTTTTTACGCATACGGACACTGCTACAAGCAAGGCGCGCTCGTCAGTTGTTACAACTAATATGTCATATGTCAAATGTCAGTGTATATGTTGTGACATTTGTCAAATGTCAGTTAATATGTCAGTGTATATGTTCATACACGGCCTGCAATTCTATTTTTCTACTCTCAAGGGGGTGAAGCATGTGTAATATCCACTAATCCGCATCGGACACGCCGTGTCCACCACGCACCTTTATAGCACCTTTATTTTGGTTAATTTTTTCAATGAACACCTAATCAGTTGGATGTCCACAGCTAGCTCTACGGAACAGTGCAAAAAATAACAATGTCTATGCTATAGTGTATTCAATAAATTTCAATATGCTAGTTGAGATACATCATTATAACCACGTATTGAAATTACTAAGCTATAAAAATGATTTAACTCTCTATCAAGTCGGACGTAATTGCATACGTACAGATTGGTTCTGACATATGGGATTTTTTAGAACTAATTTCAGGTTATTTATTAGATGATAGTATTGGACCTAGCCTAACTCTAATTTTAAGACAGAGTAACCTGTCTTAAGGTCTGTTTAGATATAAGCGATGTTCGCTGCCGTCTGCGGTTTCAATAATGTCTAGAGCATATCCTGCCGGTAGGGTATTTCGTACGAGTACCGCAAGTCGCGCGAATTCGCCATGGGGAGCGAATAACACCTACATCTGAACAGGCCTTTAATATTGGAGTTAGGCTGGCCATAATCATACTCGTAAATTAACATTTATGATTTATGACTCGTTATAAATATTTGTAAATTACTAGCTTGTCTTTTTACTGTCTGATAATGTTTTCTGCGAGAGAATTAGTAGCCTGGAGATAGCCTGGCTTTATCTAGTCTAGACTCATATTCTTTTGATGCCCCGGACTGTATCACCAATTTTCTATTTCAGTACGGGTTTTTTCAATTAGATACCATTGACAGCTTATATAATGTTTTTGCTAAAAATAAATTTATAAATATATAAGTGGTTGGGGCTAATGAGGCGAACATGTCTTTCCCACTAGCTCCAGAGATACCCCAGCATCAAAGTACAAATTGATTGCTGAGTATCAAATGCCTATGGACCTAACTGTTCAAGATTAATTTAAAAATCTTCTAGGAATGTAATAATGTAAGCTTATCCGTCAACAGACTATGCTTACGGTTTCGCTGACATATATTATTTTTAAATACAAACGTAGGTACATTTGGAAATAAATAATATAGGGAATGCTGTCTTTGACCTGTGTAGAGATCATTACGCGCCATTCAACTGCTGTCAATACCATGACATGACAAAAAATCAACATTAACAAATAAATTAAGGTTAACGGGAAATAATGAAAGCATTTTAGTTTTGCGTGAGTGTTGCAAAAAAAGGTTTTTATGAAAGTATTTAGCGAGTGGCATAACAACGGAATCTATTATGCTTAAGTTTAACGGTTACCTAGCCTATAGGTTATGCTAGGACTCGGGGCTCTTCAAGAGAGTTGTGAACAGAATTCTGTAAGGTCTTTTGGGAGGAGGGGAGTGCAGGCTGCAATCCAACAGCCGCTGGGCGGTTTTGACTGGCCACATCTGTCTTTCACAGAAGACTACCTTGAAATGTACTGCATTTCCCATTTTACCATATTTCCCTAATGTACGTACATGTTTCATAATGAGTTAGATGTGCCAGAGCCCATTTCCATCCTATCCCTTCCCATTTTCCCAACACTTTCTTCAAATCCATTCCTATATCTCTAAAGGTAGGCAGCGAATCTGGGGTCATGCCAACATTTGTTATTCTGGACTAATGTTGGTATGTATCGCGGATGTCTATGGGCGACAGTATCCACTTACCACCAAGTGGTAAAAAAAGGTCAGCGGCGCACCCGTACCGTGGATGTTGCAGGTGTCTATAGGCGGCGGTGACCACTTATCATCATGTGGCCCGCCCACTCGTCTGCCATCTCTTCTATATAAAAACAAACGTATAAAGAGAAATATCCTGATTGACTGACTGATTCATTAACGCCGAGTCGAAACCGTTGAGTATTTAAATATGAAATTTAGACCATGGGTTCCTTTTATGATGAAGACTTACTAAGAAGTTCAATCCCTGAACGGGTGAAACGGGGTGTCATAGTTTGTAGGAAAAATGTTTATTGATCCTACTAACTTGAAACTTTGTAGGTATAAATATTTTACAGTACAATATTTACCGTTTTTCGTAATTGTGTCACTAGACTAAAATACACGGTGTCAAATATTGTGTGGAATTACAATTATCCACGCAAGCGAAGTCGCGGATAACAGTCAGTTTTTAATATTAGTAGTGAATATAAAGATATATATATATGGAATGTAAAGTAATAAATCATAAATGTTATAAAGTTTGAGTAAACAAATTATGATGAGACAGTATTTACTAACATATTCCGGTCTCCTAAAAGGTTCTTTAAGGAAAGCGTAAGTTTATGGTTATACTATACAATCTGTGCGTAACTAACATTATATTCGGAAATTAAAAATAAACAAAGACAATAAACAATGGTTATTCCTTTTGCTTAATCCAAAACTACAACTTTCTAATTTGTCTCTTTTCATGAGAATTTTATCAAAACTTTTTGCATTAGACTACAATGTCATTAAAATGCATTTGTGCAGGTTTTCTTTTTCTAACCAAACAGGTTTTCATCCTTGTGTTGTGACTGTCTGGTATACTAAAGGCTATAATAATAAAATCAGTATAGATTAGTGATATTTAAATTAGAATTAAGCAGAAACAGATAAAATTAAGAGTATAATTTATACGTTTACTGACTTGTCTACAGGTATAGTTCGTGGGAAAATGTTTTTTTTGGTTACATGTTATTCACGTTTATAACATGCAACATTTATTACACTTTTTTTATAGAAAGAAAGTGGCAGTCGAGCGGATAGTTAAAATAAACATACACAAAACCATACAACATCATTTACTTGTACCTTATAATAATTCTAAATAATAACAAATTGTAATCACAGAGCAGATAACACGTCATCACACCAACTAAATGATTTCTAGCGTGTTGTCAGTTGCCAGCTTGTGCTCTAGCAACGGCCACAGCCACAGCGGATCCTGTATCACTTTTAGCATTACTGATAGCTGAATTATGAGTACCGCAGCTGTCACATGGCGGTTGACTAACGGCGTTTGATTCACTACTAGCGGCTGCTTGCGATCGGGACTGATCGTCGGTGTACGCCTGGTTGGTTTGTACGTAATAAATTGGTGGCGGAGGTGGAGGCGGAGGCGGTGGCGGGGGCGGAGGCGGCCAATATGGTGGTGGTGGGGGCGGCGGCCAGAACGGTGGCGGTGGCGGATAGTGTGGTGAACAATCGTAATGCGGCGAACGTTTTAATCTCTGCAAGGACGCATCTGAAAATAGTCGTTAAATTGAACTAATAAATAACCGAAAACCTTTACTGTTTTTATTTGACCACTCTTCATAAATTTCTAATCATCATCAGTGTACCTAGGACTTATACCTTACCATATACCTAATCTGACTGTGTCTATCCACTACTGGATATATAGAACTTCCCCGAGTCTCTTAGACAATCTTCGACAATACAATCTTCGACTCTTCTGCCAATCCATGTGGCCGGAGCGTGTCCTATGCTGATTTCCAGTACCTACATGGTTTACATTCGAGGACATGTATATCATATGTCCATTGCCACATCAGCACACTGTTTCTAGACCTATATAGAAGACTTTCGATCTTGGACGGACCTATTTGTTTCCAATATTACTGCGCAAATAAATTCCGAACATAGTTTTCTCCATAGCACGCTTCCAGTAAGTCTTTAAATATGAGGCCTTTTCCAAAAATGTCTTCTTTTGCTATCATATACCACAATAAAATAAAATAAACTATTCTTTAAAAGCATTCGCAAAAATACTTACATTCAATGCTGGCTGAGTGGATTTCAATGATAACCAAAGCCAGAGCTGCGAGAACGCCTGTCCGCCACATTTTTGCGCTATGTTTTACAAATTTACTCATGATTCGTTACAATTTATACCAGCGAAAACAAATATATGCTTATTACCAAATAATGAAAATACGTCCCCATGTTGTCGGAAGGCGATAAATGGTTATGTAACTTAGTACGGAGGTGCGAAAACCGAAGTCGGGTGCTATTATTTGGTAGGTGAATCCCTGGGTGTGTATTTCCATTTGATACGGATTTCCGATGATGTAACTTTCGGTAAATATTATAGAATTGGCGCCAAATAGGTTAATAATCCACTTGATGGTAACTACTTGGACATTCTTTTAAACCTGTTAGCTGTCAATATAAGTCTATAATTTTCCACTGCAGAAATGTAATGTAGGTACAGTGCTGTTATTTTAACGAAATATTGTATGAATTTCTACAAATAAGAGAGTCGGCCTTGGCCACAATAGTCCTCAGGATGCTATTGCCGCTCCCCTTACTTTTCTCATCAACGAGGCTGCCTTTTTTCACATGACGGCTTGAAAGTCATCTGTGCGCGCCTCCGCAAACATTATTGATACGCTACAAAAGCGGTGGAGTCGCAGCAACATCCTGAAGGTGTTGTTATATTGAAGGGCGCTGTAGAACCGTTGAATATACCTGACCCATAGACTGCGCGAATAAAATGATTGGCTCCAAAAAGCTAGATGTTCTGAACAGAGCGAAGCGGTACTTCACCCCTGGGCAACTCCTTATGCTTTACAAAGCTCAGGTGAGGCCCCATATGGAGTATTGCTCTCATCTCTGGGCCGGCGCACCTAAATACCAATTGGACCCATTTGAATCCATCCAATGACGTGCTGTTCGTATTGTCGACGATCGCACTCTCACAGGCGGTTTAGAATCCCTCAGCATTCGGAGAGACTTTGCGTCTCTCTGTGTGTTCTACCGCCTGTACAATGGGGAATGCTCTGAAGAATTGTTTAACATAATTCCCACCTCACAGAAGTGCGGTCCATCCACATTTCCTCGATACGGAGGTGTCGCGCACTGTTCGGTCCAAAAAATATTTTATATCGCGAACCCGTAGATTGTGGAACGAACTGCCTCAAGAGATCTTTCCTTCATGTTACGATAGGGGGTTCTTTAAGAGAGCTGTGAATAGCAAGGTCGGCGGCGCTCCCGCATACCCTCTGGTGTTGCAGGTGTCCATGGGAGGCGGTAACACTTACCATCACTTGGGACCGCTTGCTCGTCCGCCCATTAGTCTATAAAAAAAAAAGTTTACCTCTTTGCAACATCGAGCAAACCTACAAGTTAGCATATTACTTCTTACCGACAACGCCCCTCGCTCCCTTTCAATTTCAATCTCGTCCCCGAGGTCATCGGCTATTATATGATCCAAGTATTTGAAGCTGGTCACTCTTTTTAGAGGTGTGCCATTTAATACGATGGGAGGAACATAATTAGGTAGCATAGTTCCTGTCTTAAATACCATCACCTCACTCTTTGGGCGTTATATGAAGGCCATGGATTTTAGCATACCTCTCGCAACAGGCTAAGAGTTTCCTAAGAGCACTGATCGCTAGGCTCAGCAGCACCATGTGATCAGCATAACTAATATTGTTGATATACTTGCAACCTACATGGGTGCTGCTGAGTTCAACGATCAGCCCATTCATATACAAATTAAACGCTAGGAGACGAGATATCGTCCTACCTCAGCACATTTCATCCGATATTCATCAGAATAAGCTTCTGCTCTGGTTTATCTGGACACATTTATCTGGTTGATGCACCAATATAGAAATAATTCTATAGGCTTTCTCCAAAGGACATCATATGATACTAAGTCAAATGCTTTTTAATATCTAAGGAGCATGCACATGGCACATATAGGTGATTTTATATCTGTATAGTACCTGACAATGTGCTTAAAAGACGAAATGGCACCTTCAGTGGACACTCCTGCTCTGAAACCAAATTGTGCATCATATAACTTAAGGTGATCACTAAGTCTGTCATTATGTATACTGTCAAACACTTTAGCTATTACAGATGCCAGCGAGATAGCCCTATAGTTAGACTTGTCGGCAATGTTTCCTGTCTTATTCTTAATAATAGGAACTATAATTGTTTTCATAAAGCCTGGAGGAAGATATGAGTGTATTAATTGAATCTTCCGGGCTACTAGACCGAGGTCTTCTGGAATCTCTTCTCTTTTTTCCAAATATTTCGTCAAAAACTGCGGTTGACATCTTCAGTGGCGACTGCGTTCACTTTCGGAGAGATGTTATCTCTTCGGTTTCTCGAGCGGAACTGAGCAACTGAGTTGCGCTCGAGAAGCCGAAGATGTGAACTGCAGTTGTTGACGTGGTCTCAATTCAAAGTATCGTCTACCATATAATTAGTAAGCTGAAGTGGCAATAGTCAAGCTATACCTGGCGCAGGACCACTAATTTACACATAGGTTCTTGCCTCTTAAATCTTGTCTGCAATATTTTTATACCCAATTTCAGACCCCCTGAATAGTTTCGAAGAAATTCAATTTTATATATAGGCATTTAAGATGTTCCACATCTTTATCCGTTGGTGTCGTAAAAGATAACTAAGTAGTTACCACGAGCCCTAAGGAACTACACCACCTTTGGACTGGAATGGACTCGCTAACCGGCTTGGCCAGCATGCCGTTTTAAGGCCATACATACATCTCTCATGCACTCTTGTACAGTACACATTGATGACGCGAATCTCTTCCATTTGGATCCGAGGCACGTTGGCACGGCCCCTATACATTGCATCCCCAGTGCTGTCATCTGCATAGCAAGGTATGCTACCAATTTGCAACAGATCGTTAATATACAGAAGGAACTGATACCACTAACGTTAAGGATTCGATTTATTAGCATATTATAGCATTAGATTTTAGAATTTTCTGCCCCCCACATCTCACTTACTATTGAGGGCAGGGATTGATGTTTCCGAAAGGACTAGACTCTTTCCGAAACTTACATCTGAATCCCGATGTCGATATGCTTTGCGGACATCCATGGGCGACAATATGTAAGGTGAACTGTCAGCTCGGTTGTCACCTTCATTCTATAGGAAAAGTATAATATTAACATATAATAACTTAGATAAATGAAATCTATTGGAGTCAAATTAACGCGGATTATGAATTTAAATAAAAGAAGTCAAATTTTAATTCCTCGATTTCGAAATCACTGAATATCCTTCGATGTGATCGATTTTCTCGATCTTTTACTAATACATACTTATTATTATCCTTGCCTGTCTACAAAATACAAGAAAAGAAGCAAAAGACAGAATAACAGATAAGTGATTTATTTTAGAAAAGGGTTGGCATAGTTTTAATTATACGTACTTATATTAGTATTTGCATTTCAAATAAATTTCAAGACAAGCCAAATATATATATATATATCAGTCGTCAAGAATGAAATTTTAGGAACCTCTCGTTTGTTTTTATTTAATTTATTTTTAGAGTTTTCAAATCAAATCAATTTCATTTATTTGTAAACGCATTAGTTATGCCTTAAAGCGTACAAATATACATAATTATGATGTTGCAATGATTGAGTACAATCATTAAAATACAACTTGATAATTTGTTTCTCTTATACTTGTACTTGCGCAGACCTCCCCCAGTAAATCACTGGCGGGTAGCAGACCGTTATCCACCGCGTAGACCCAGTAGGTACAGATTGCTGGATCACATACTACAGATTTTATTAACAGATTAACATACTATGTTTTTATTTCGGGAGCATGCGGGTTTTCTAACAATGTTTTCCTTTCACGCCGAGCTAGTGGCATTTTATTTAAAATCCATACTTTTAAGTAGGAACTCAGTGATACGGGCCGAATATTTGAAGGCATAACCGCTCATTTGATTCTCAACACAATGCAATTAAATTAATATTATAATCAATTAAATCATTTATCTATTAAATTAATCCATTATAAAGTCAAATTCAAGTATTCATTCACATAAATTAATATATTACAAAAGGATCTAATTAAATGAAATTATAATTCATATATTGGTATAACTCAATCTCTTCTTCAAGTTTTGACCAAAACTAGATACAAAGACATATTGCTATTTTTATAGGAATAAAAAGGATCAAACAAAGTTATTTGTTAATTTTATTTATACTTAAATAACACAGTATACAAAAATAAAAGTAATCAACAATTCTATCAAATTTAACATCTAACACTGTTACATGAGATATAGTAATTATTTTCCACCAATAGACACAGCGACAGCTGATCCACTATGACTCTTAGCGTTGCTCAATGCGTAACTGCTCTTACCGCACGTGCTACAACCAGATTGCTGAGACGCTTGCAGCCCTTGCGAGGCCAGGTTCAGAGCTGCGTTTAGAGAGGACTGAGCATCAGCGTTACTTTGGCTCGACGACTGACTAGAACTAGAAGATCCCCCACCTTCTTCTTGTAATTTTCCAAACTGTGATCCTGACTGTAGTTGCTGCTGCTCTTCTGTGTCTACCGCGTGATATTTGGATGAAAAGCCTCGTCCACCTCCGTTACCCTGAGGAAACTGCGTCTGTTGTTGATTCTCAGAAAAACCGGTGTCAACAGCGTGAAGTGAACCCCCTGATCCACTGTGACCACCTTCGAAGGAATTACTTTGAGCAGAAGACTGCGAGCCAGGACTGAATTCACCGGATTGCTCTTGATGTTGACCTAAATCTCCCCTTCCAGAAGAGCCTCCATTTCCTTGTGACTTATAATTGTTAATGCTGTGGCCACTTCCTAAATATTCTGCGTCAGATTCAGCTTTCGATTGAGATTGTGCAGAAGACTGCGAGCCTGAATTAAATTTACCGAATTCCTCTTGTTGTTGACCTAGATCTCCCCTTCCAGAAAAACCTCCATTTCCACGTGATCCAAAATTGTTATTAGCGTGGCCACTTCCCAAATATTCAGCTTTAGATTCAGCTTTCGATTGAGCTTGCTGTTTGTTACCATTAAACCCGCTTTTGGTGCCGTATTGAGAAGCACCAGAGCCTCCAAATTGCTTGTTACCATCGCTTTGGGCAGAATATTGTGATTCTCCGTAATTACCACTGGACTGGATTTTTTTTCCACCGTTAGATTGTCCATAGCCACCTGAAGACTGACCGCCATAGCCACCTTTGGTAGCAGAGCCACTATTATCTCCAGAAGACGCAACAGAGAATGCTTCTCCTGCAGCCTGGGAACCCCCTTCGGCAGCTGCTGCCGCACCACTGAACACTCCTTGTTGAGTACCGTCGGCGCTTCTAGCCAGTCCACTCCACTGTTGTGTTCGGAAGAAAGGCGGGGGTGGTGGCGGATGCGGGAAACCCGGGGGTGGTGGAGGCGGTGGTGGACCGGCCTGGTCACAAGGACCGCAGTGAGGAGATCTAGCTACTCTCCTATGTACTGCATCTGAAATTGAAAAACAGATTAGTGATCTTTATACAACAACCATTTTGCGCCACAAATCTACCACTATTACGCCACGAACAATTTGTTATAATCAATATTAGTTTCCAAATATTATTTCCTACATTATTTATAACATTTTGGATCATTTTAGTACCTTCAGCCTTTATAACAGCACCTTCTACCGTGAAGAATGTTAACGCTAAGAATACAACTGTCGACTTCACCATCCTAATTGACTACCGGGCTTCCTTTGGCAACAGAACTAACCAACTCGAATATTTATACGCGAAATAGTATAAGGATATGATGTGATAAATACGTCTTCTAGGAATGACACCCGCGAATGATCAACGACAGTTAATTGATAAAGCAAATATTATAATTCACACGACTACGTTTGCATTGCATATAAATTTTGCATAAATGTGTTATAGTAATGTCTAGGGAAATTGGGCTGACCTTGTGTTGGAGGTTTTAGTTACAAAAAATTCACGTTTATTTAATGTTTCGTTTCATATTACGTTATTAGGCTATGCCCAGTGTGACGCGCTATGTACGAGTAGTTCTAAATTGAAATGGTGAACAAGGGTAATTATAAACATGCCACAAAGTTAATGTAGAATAAATATATGTAGGTATAAACGTGTTTGCAATTACCCTGGTTAACTTAACATTACGCCAAAAACCATTATTAAAATTAATGAACTGCGATGTATCTTTCATGGAATTAATGTTTTCTATGTATCTACGCGATGAATAGGTTTCGATGTATTTATAAGGTTTAATAATGTTTAATTCGCAACGTGGGCGCTCGCGATACAGATTATCCACAAATATCAATATTGACTTCTACAAATATCAAATAATACACAATATATATTAGTGTTCTACCATAAATATTCTAACAGTGACCTTTTAGAAACCTACGCCATAGTGCAAACGAGCATTATCGTGAACACGTAAAAGAAATAATGGTGAGTCGCTATGCACAATCGATAAAAAAACGTGTAACGGATGTCACAAAATAGTGAAATTATAAAATCGTATGCTCTCCCTCTTCGTGTAATAAAGCCTTCCACTATGTGTAAATATTAAACCTGTAATTGGAAAGAAACAAAGGGACTGGAAGTGCTCAAATTGTTTCATAAAATTACTATCCGAATTACGACGTCGATCAGGTGACTTTGATAACACTGATTAAGCCGCACACATCTATCATACTCGTAGATTGCGAGTTTGATGAATATAGTAATTTAACGAAATTTAACGAATTTAACGTTTTTTGTTGATAGAACTTTAAGCAACCTAAGCAACGGTAGAGAAGTAGATGCAATTTATAGAGAAGGTGACCATCACATTTTAATCCATAACCTTCATATATATGTACTTTGGTATCACAGGCTCTGTTCTACAATGGTCTCGATCTTATTTATTGAATAGCATACAAAAGTTGTTGGAATGGGTTCGTTATGTTTATCTAAGATCACATCAAACATTCTTATTACGAATTATAAGCAAAAAATTTAAATTTTTCAAGAATAGTAAATACAATGGAGGACCGAGAATTTCTTCAGGAAGATCTTAACAACATAAGTCAATGGTATACAGACAACTGTATGCAATTTATTGTCGATAAATGTTATCATATAAACGTTTCGCGTAAGCAAGTCCACGTTGAAAAAAGTGAATAACATGAGAGACTTGGGCGTTGTAATTGACAGTATAATGAATATTAAAGAACATATTGACATAAGAACATATTAATAAATGTTAGCAGATGTTAGGCTTTACATGTCGCCGAATAGCAGGCCCCGAATAGCAGAATAACTATTAAAATATCTGAAAAATTCACGGAAAAAAAAGGAAATTAATCTAGAAATATATTGAAATAAATAGAAAATACTGGAATCGAAATTTAAACAAAAATGCCTTTTACCCAAAAACAGGTATAAACTGGGTAAGCGCCATCTGTTGGGCAGCCACAGCAACGCGTGGCCGGGCACAGCTAGTATATCATAAATGTGACATAGATATTTTGTCTGATAAAATAGGCTCCTTTAAAAATAAATTACACTCTGTTGTCTAATTTACTCCATTCTTATGTATCAATATTATTGTCATTGTTACGAATTTTGTTAGCTTCTTATATAAGCATTATGTTGTAATATTCACACAGTTTTTTTTTAAATTTAGGTACTGCATTTAAGTTTAGTAACTTTTAATCTTTTCATTTTGTATTCCTTCATTATGTGTTTAGTACATAAGCCTCATAAAAATAAATTATATAAATTATCCTAGTGCGGAGCCCAGTAGCAATTCTGTGTACCTAGTATGTAAGGTTGTATTTGCACCCTCCGATTACCATTTAATTCGGAGACAGGATTTTTTTTTTAAGAAAACTGGGAATAGTTTTAGTCTTTTAAGGAAATAGATACAGAAGTGAACCGTGTTACGATTAACTCTTAATACTTTTTTTCAAAAACCCAGTATATTCATAAAACGTGAATAATCTCTCTGGGACCATGTACGTTATAGGGTTGTCAGTGGAACGGGCAGCTGTGAGCCACTAATCATCAAACGGACTGTCTGCTTCACTACCAAGTATTTAATTTATACAAAATGAAAGTGTAATTATTCTAGAAATATTAATACTGGCACTGGTATTCAGGGACGTAACTAGGGGGGGGGGGGGGGGCTGACGGGGCTTGTGCCCCGGGCGCCGGGTTTGCAGGGGCGCCAAAATAGCAATTGTTGTTTTCCAAAAAAATACAAGTGGAAGATAAAAATAATAAAATAAATAAATAATATTAATAAAATTTTAAACTGGCGCTCCAAAGATTTGAGTTATTGCGTCATAAGGATATCTCCAGAGTTCAGAAAAGCCTGGAAATGTGAAAAAGATTTAGAGCGCGGTGCGCGCCGGCGCGCGGGAACGTACTCGATTTTGATTGGTCTATAGTCTATAGAGATCGTGCAAATTGGCGATAATTTAAATGTGATTTATTTCTTATATTAGCAAGTAAGTAATCTATGGATGCATAGTTTAAACATTATCTATTATATATTGCACTGGCTTCATCACACAATTTCATTATTTAAACACTACTAGCAAGTGTTTTAACTTATTTAAAGGCACAGGAACCATCTAGTGTTACACTAGATAGTTCCTATGCACTAGGGTATTATTGTACCAACTGCTGAAACAAAAGCAGAAGCAAATTCTCTTCTGAAAAATGTAAAAACATTTGAATTTCTCTCCTCTCCTGTTTTTGGTACAAGCAGTTAAGCCGTATCGACATTGTGAATAAGCTTTTACAAAGAGAGGACATCACTATTGAAAGATCAGCAAAACATATTAGCCGACTGATTTCTGAATTTGAATCAGAAAGGTCAAATTGTTCAAGTAACGCAGTAAAAGAAGCCAAAGAAATAGCAACACAGCTTAACATAGATCCACATTTTAAAGAAGTACGAAAGAGGAAGAAAAAGCGCATGTTTGATGAGAAGGGTGATGATGTAAGCCATGAATTCTCAGAGGAGAAGAAGTCCAAATTGTTAATCACGCAAATAGTTGATTGGATTCTAACTGAACTGAGGCAAAGGTTTCAATCTATTCAAAACATGAATGACTTATTTGGTTTCCTCAATGGAGCGGGATTTGAAACATTGAATGGAGAGGAATTGAAGAATCGGGCTATTGAGTTAACAGCCACGCATAAAGATGATTTAGATAAAGACGAACTGGCTATAGAAGTGGAGAGTTTCAAGTACCACGCATTGGATTTAGGCCCTAACATGAAAACGGCCACTTCGTCTGATCTTCTTACATTAATATACCAAAACGGATTTTTAGATGCCTACCCCAACATTACTACTGCACTAAGAATTTTCCTAACAATAACAGTTTCAGTTGCCTCAAACGAATAAAGTTTCAGTAAATTAAAAATAATAAAAAAAATATCAGAAACTTGACAGGACAGCAACGACTTACCAACCTGGGCATCATTTCCATAGAGCACCAAATAGCTTCTAAACTATCTTTTGACAAAATTTTAAGGACTTTTGCAGCTACAAAAAGTCGTAAAGTAAAATTTTAATTCATATTCAGGTTTTAAGTTTCACCATAGTTTTTCACTATTTTTCAGAATCTTTTAGATATACATAAATATACGTGTAAACTGCATAGGCTTAATACACTATGTAACCATTGATTGCGTGATTTCAATAACTATTAAATTAACTTTTTACCTTTGGAATCGAGTATTTACTTACCACCTACCCAAGTTAATTATGAAAAGTATAGTAAATGTTTGGTAACAATCTCAGGAGTGTTGTTTAGGAGAGTTTTCGTTTCATTGGTCATGGTTGGACATTCTTCGTTTAAATGGGGGGGGGGGGGGGGGGGCGCCAAAGTGAGGTATTGCCCCGGGTGATATTTAGCCTAGTTACGTCCCTGCTGGTATTCAAGTATTGAAAAAAAATCATTAAGTATATCTACTACGACATGTATGCGATATGCATGAAGGTTTCCTCAAAGAGATCAATTTAGCGATTTTTTGCCACGAAAACCTTTTAGATAAGGCCACAGTTGTATCTTTTAGTTACTATTGTCTTTTTGCTACTTGTGTTTGTACAATAAAGTGTGATGGCTAGGTAATCTGAAGATAAAAATGGCTAGGTACGTCGTATAATCGAATCACAAATATGCGATTCTCATTCCATGAACAGAGTGGTATAGTTTTGATGGTAAGTAGTCATCCTTGGTCATGGACATCTGCAAGACCAGGGGGCATGCGGGTGCGCGCCGGCCTTGCAGAGTCCTGTACTTACGAGAGACATTACTGATAATTTTATAGTTCAAGATGAAAATAATAACACATTATAAGATAAAGACTTAATTGTTATATTAAGGTGTGCCGCAAACTGGTCCATATCATGATTTTGAATGAACCGAGGATTAACGACTTCTTCAAAGATGCTGTCTTTTGGAAATTGTTTGTTGGGCTAGACATACTGTTGAGTTAACCAGTCAAGCAATGACCTTTGATTTTTCTATTGTTTACTATCATCTCTAAAAGTGAATTATGTAGACCGCCGTCGGAGGAGCGAAAAAAAACCAATTTACTAATACTAAACTTTAATTAAGTAATACAAAGATATTACAACTAATATTAATTCTAACTACAAGCTAGCGTGCGACCCTAATCGAGGTTGGATTATAAGTGCCCGGAATTTTCCATGCTTCGGTGCCTTGAAGTCTTTCTACAGTTACACGTGCCGCACCGTCAGCAATGTCCCCGTTTCCAAGTCCAGTTGGTAACACGCGGTAGGTATTGAGGCGTCAGCAGTTTTCCTAATGTGAGCGCGCGTAACACCTCCCCCGTGAGAACAGCAACTATTTGAGAACGTTGAGCGAAAATGTTGCTGGAGCCTGTTTCGCTCTCGGGATTTTTCCAATGTCCGCATAAGTATGATTTTCCGGTGTAGACTCTTCCTTATTTGCGTTGTTCGTTCTGCAGTGTTTTATTAGTAGCAGCGTCCCAAGTGCAAGTGCACCTAATATGAGTATGTAGAGAGGGACTGTGGTGTGGTACAATGCTTCGGATATTGAGGCTCCCAAAGTCACGGGTGTTTGCAACATAATTTTTTTTCTTGGGTGTTCTGAAGTCCGTTTAGATTGATGGAGTTTAACCCGATGTTAGATGAAATGGTGTTGTGGGCGCTGGTGTCGAACGAAATCTTCGTTATTTTCATGGGATTGCCTTCTATTCGGTCGTTGGTATTGATGATCGTGAACTCAGATGTACGTATGATGCAACTGGTGGGTACGGTAGCCAAATAACTGCCTTGTAATGTCATGAAATCTTCCCGGCCGCATGAGAGTTTAACTTTTATTGGATGTGGGAAGGCGATCACGTAGTACCGGGCGTCGAGTTTTTCCATTGCTTCTCTGGAGAGAACTATTGTGGTTGGGGTGCATCTCTTGTCCAGTGCTTGGTTGATGATGAGGTTTTGAATGCAGTCTGCTTGAGTGTGTAGCTGATGGCTGATCTTCTCCTCGCATAGGTAGTGTAGATTTACCTTCGGGCATTCAGCCTCCATGTACATGAATGTATACCTGTTAGTTGCTATGAAAGGATATGGAGGGACGAGGGTTTGATTATACTTATTCGGAAATATGGATAATTTATAAAGATCGTACATGTCTGGGGAAACTATGGGTATTTGGAAAACTATTACTAATTGCCTATCTATGTAATAAGACCCAGTTTTAATAACATTATAATGTTCCCTAGGCTCTATGTCTAATAGTTGGGTCTCGTTATAAGTTTTCTTAAGTTTGACTAACATACTATTAATTATATTCAAACTTAACATAGAATGATGAGTAATTGAAACTCGAATAAACGCTAGTATGTCCTCGATTCTAACTAATTCTAGAAATAAGTCGTCGACATTTTCGCTAATTATTGCCAATAGTTGAGCAAACTTAGCGTATTTTATTAAACTAGATTCTTCGTAAGCATTGCTGTCTACTAACAAAGTAATGTTGCATTAATTCTCTTTTGATTTTCAATTAACTGGGTTATGATATGATTTCCTTGCGTCATCCATTCCTTACTGAGACTAATATGATTATTTAATTCAGAAGAAATCACATTTTGACTATTTTCCAATACCTTAATCGCGTGATTATACTTGATGGCATCTTGGTAGTCCAGATTGCCTGTTATGCTTTTAATTACGGAGCCTAGCTCATCTATAAGACCTTTTTGGTTCGCTTGGGTTCTAAACTATCTAACTGAGTGGATACTTTTGCGAGTTTATGCGTGAGGTATTTAATTTGTAGTTCATAGAGGGAATAAGTGTCGTTACTGAGTTGTGTCTCGAAGTCGTTTAGTTGAGTTTGCAGTGTGTTGATGCTATTTTTAAAGTCGCTAAGTTGTATGTACTGTAGAAATGTATGATAATGTGTGATAAGTCGAGTCGGTCCCAGTTTAAAAGGAAGTAGTCCAGGTCCGTCATCTAAACTCTCAAGTTTTATCTCTTGAGTTCGGATTAGGGGAGTTGTCATCATCAGCAGAATCCTGTAACAATTTAGAGGCTTTAGGTACTCGCTTTAAGCGAGACTTGGCTATAGGGCCGCGTTTTTTTGATGTGTAGATGTGTATCGGTAAGTCAGCTAATACCGTGTCCTGAGTGTATCGTGGGGCTAGCTTATTTCGTTGAGAAAAAGGATTCTTTATAAATATTTGCTGATGTGGTTGGTATTCTATTTCAGGTTCGCGATCTTTATTCCTGTTTTCTATAATTGAAGCACGGTTTACAGTTGTATACTCATTAATCATATTATAAATGAGTTTCATTTGTTCTTTGTGCGTCTGAATATATTTCTGTAGGAGTTGCTCAGTGAGGTCTATGTTGAATGGGTCCCTTGGGTCAAAGTGTCCTGTTATTAAGTCGTAAGGTCTGCATTTTGTGAAAGTGTGAATCGAACTATTGTAAGCTAAAATGGCGTATGACATGAGGTTTACAATGGGTTCGTCTCTTTGTTCCAGTCGTAATATGCGCAAGTGTTCTAATAGTGTCGAATGAAATCGTTCTATGTTTCCGTTGTCGTTGGGCGTGTGAGGTAAAGTCCTATGATGATTTATCCTATGAAGTCGAGTGAACTCTGAGAATAACTGGTTCGTAAACTCGGTTCCATTGTCAGTAACTATCGTCAAAGGAAGTCCATGGTGGGTGCAAAATTTTAACAAACCTTGTATTATACTAACAGCTGTTCCATCTCGCAAGTGGTACGCTTGTCCGTATTTACTGAATACGTCTACGAAAGTTAGGTACTTTTCGTTCTGAGCCGTGAGTAAATCTAGATGTACTGTTTCAAAGGGTTTGGTGGCTGGAGGTACGATATTGAATTTCTGTTTTATTGGATTACGGTCATATTTGGCCTGGCCGCATATGGTGCATTCATTTATATATTTTGTAATCTGATCTTTCATCTTAGGCCAAAAATACTTCCTAGAGAGTGCCAGGTAGCATTCATTGATACCACGATGATTGGTTTTGCCCTCGTGATAGTGCCTAATTATATCCTGTTGCCGTAGGTGCTCTTTTATATTTTCTACTTCGATTTTTGCCAATACGAGGTTCATTGCAGAATTTTTAAAATTATTTTGAATGATAGGGATGATGGAATACATAGCGAGGGGTGGATTTATTAATAAGGCGGTTTTGACTTTAGGGTTGACGTATTCTTTTATAGCGCTTATCACCTCCTGTTCTAGTGAGCTTTCTGAGAGTTGTATGGCTGTACGGGTGTGTGTGTCAAAGGGTTTTGTCGCTGTCGGTCGTCTTTTCATATCGCCTACTACGGTAAAACATAACTGCCTATGAAATTTGTTGAGAGGTTCGTCAGTAATGGGGATTTCCAATATGGGGTGTTCGTTACTAGTGTGCGCAGTGGCAGTGGATGAGTTTCCCAGTGTGGGTGGCTTCTCGGTTGGATTGGCGACCATCGAATCCGTCTCTTCATTATGGATTTCTACTCGCGATAGAGCATCGGCATTGGTGTTGCATTTGCCCTTCTTGTATATGACTGTGAAGTCGTATTCACTTAATCTCAGTCTCCACCGAGTTAAGCGGGAATTCTGTTCTTTCAAATTCAACAACCATTGGAGAGGTTTGTGGTCCGTTATTACTTTAAACTTGCGTCCGAAAAGGTAGGGCCTAAAATATTTAGTCGCCCAAACGATAGCAAGCAGTTCCTTTTCTATCGTACTATAGTTTAATTCGCTGCTATTTAAAGTACGTGAAGCATAGGATATTGGTTTGTCGGAACCTACGGTTCCCTGAGATAAAACTGCTCCAATAGCGACATTGGATGCGTCCGTGGTAAGTATGAATTCTCTATTAAAATCTGGGTACTGCAGAATCGGGTCGTTGGTCAATAAAGTTTTACATTTCTCAAAACAGTTCACGTAGTTTGAATTCAAAATGACCTTACTACCTTTTTTCAAACATTGAGTCATCGGTTTAGTAATTCGTGAGAAGTCTGGTATAAATTTACGATAGTAACCTATTAGGCCTAAAAATTGTTTGATCTGTTTAGGGGTCTTTGGCAAGGGGTAGTTTTCTATGGCCGCTATTTTGTCGGGGTTTGGCTTAATACCATCCCTGGTAATAACGTGTCCTAAGTACGCGGTCTCTAGCTTCAAAAACTCGGATTTATCCATTTGAATTTTGAAATTAGATTCTCTAAGACGTTGGAAAACCTTTTCAAGGTTAACCATGTGTTCCTGGAGGGATGTACTGAAGACAATAATGTCATCTAAATAAACGAGGCAAATGACATTCTGCAATCCTCTTAGGACATTGTCCATAACGCGTTGGAAAGTGGACGGCGAGTTCTTAAGTCCCATAGGCATTCTTAGAAATTCGAAATGCCCATGCTCCACATTAAATGCGGTTTTAGGGATATCATCAGGGTTCATTTCAACTTGATAGAATCCGCTGGCCAAGTCCAGGGTTGTAAAATATTGACATTTTCCCAGCTTATCTAGGACGTCGGTAATATTGGGAATTGGGTATTTGTCGTCGATGGTTTTTTCATTTAATTTTCGGAAGTCTACAACTAGACGCCATTTCTGTTTTCCAGAAGCATCTGCTTTCTTTGGGACCACCCAAATGGGTGAGCTCCAGGCGGAATCTGAAGGGCGAATGATACCTTGTTCTAACATTTTGCTAATTTGAGATCTAACTTCCTGGCGATGTACAAACGGGTACCGGTAGCTTTTAGTGTGAATCGGTGCTTCGTCGGTTATTCGAATATGGTGTTTTATCTTGTTGGTGAAAGATAACGGCTCGCCTTCTATGTAAAATACATCGGCATAGCGTGAACAAAGGGCTTTCAAGTTAACTGTTTCTTCTGGGTTTAAGTGATCGGTTCGTAAGCGAGACAAAACGTCGTTCACGCGGTCTGGATGCTGTGCTATGCTCATGGCATCTATATTGAATACAACGGCTTCCGCCGGCCTATCTAGTGAGAATATAATGTCATTGGGCGTTGGGTTTTCCACCTCTATGACTCCGCGGTTGTTAGATAGCGTTGTAATGCACTCATGAATAGTACAGTTACATAGAACCTGCTGGTGGACAAATACTTCACCATTTGGGGTATTAATAGGGATGCGAACAAGTTTCGAGGTATTAGCCGGTATTATATTTTCATAAAGGTTCACGTTACGAGAATTATACATGTGAATAGGGTTTACAGAAACACGTGTGTTTAAGGTTCTGGATTTTAAATCGATTTTAGACTCCCATTCAGTTAATAAATCCAAGCCAATAAGACCGTCAAAGTAATCGTGAAATCGGTACACGAACAATTTAATGTTTTCTGGTTCTTGAAATTCCGTGAAGCAAGGGATAGTAATTGAATAGTTGTTCCTAGTGGTCGCGTGTACGTTTGTTACCTCGAAAGGATCGTAATCCAGGTTGACATGTGGAAAGTATTGTTGTACTGCTTCGGGGCTTATGAAGGACTGATTGGCACCTGTATCAATTAACAGTTTCAGAGGTGGATTTGAAATTTTAATATAAGGGAGTTGTCTCTGCGTTTGAAGGTTAAGTTCTATCTTGGCTTTTTTGATTTCGAGATAGGGGGAAAATCCTGCTCTTGACTGGTGGAAGGTTGGGGGTTAGTATATATGTCATTGTCGTTGTCTGTACACTGTTCCAGGGTGTCGGTATAGTATTGTGTTTCGTGGGTATTGTAATTCGTGTCGTAGTCATATTCATGATCGTTAACGTCATAATTGTAAGATTCGTTGTAGTCAGGTGAGTAATAGTTAATATAGTCATCATAGTCGGAACACTGATTAAAATTCATCTCCCGGGCCTTAAAATAATTTGAGGGTGGCGGATTCCCAAGTCTAAGCCAGTCATGACCCGAAGGTGGTAAGGGCGATGGTTTAAAATGACTAACTCCGCTCATTGGCTTCGGTGTAGTGTTATATGGTGTATTTCTGGATGGTGATCTAAAAGAGTTGCCCTGAGCATTGTAATTGGGTGGTAATGCTCGGAACATCTGTTGTGTTCGCGTGGGCATGTGTGGTGGACGGTATGGTGTCTGATTCATTTGAAAGGGTGGTCTGAATGGTGGCGGTTGAGGCATCGGTCGTTGCCAGTTTGATGTGTGATATGTAAATGGTTTTTGTGTGGGTAAGGCCATAGGGGCCATGGGTAGTATCTTGTGTGTGATAGGTGTTGGCGTGTTGTGCTTGCGCTCAGACACCGGATCAGAGTTTCTCTGCTGAAGATATATTACATTTAGCTCTTCCTGCACATATTCAAGCGCTTTTTCTACTGTGTCTGGTCGCATGCATCGTATACGTGAGCCCAACGGTTCCTTTAGCCCTCGTACAAATGCTTGCATTGTCAGTTTTTTATATAGGATGCGCTTGGCGTCGATAGTAGTACCCAAGGTTTCGTGTAGGCTTACGTACGTCATTATCGTACTGAATAGTGTTTGGCAGCGCTCATAGAACTCCTGAGGGGTTGAACTACCCTGTGTAGCGAGAGAGAGGTCGTTATACAAGGCCGTCTCATCTCGTTGATCGGAAAAGTTGTTGATCAGCACAGTTCGGATCCCTAGCCAATTTTCGGGGATACCATTCGAGTTTATAGTTCGAGCTGCTGAGCCAGTGATTTTATTCAATATTCCACTCAGTAGACATAAATTACTTAATTCATTTCCAGGGGCGTCTGATAGGTATTGAATAGCGAGCTGATCGCAAATCCTAATAAATCTAGTTAAAATATGCGGGTTTCCGTCGAATTCTGGCACCAGGCGTAAAGCCTTAAAAATGGTGTCAGGATCAAAGGAAGCCATTTTTTTATTTCCTAATATTAATCTACTGCTATCGATATCTAAATCGGAAACTATATTCCTACCTATGTCTAAGACACTATGCCGACGAGACTGCCTAGGTGAAGTAGTCTCGCGGGAACCCGATTTTTTGGGGTGGAAAATTTTGATTATGGATAAGGACTAAAATTAAGGAAGCAACTACACAGAACAATTCAGTGTACTTACATGAGCATGGTCTTCTTCCGCCCAATCGAAGTCTGGATTCCTCTCCGGCGACGTGGTCCTCTGTTCAGATATTCGGCTAAGGCAAGGATGCCACCGGGCGCGCTGCGGGACGATCGAATCTGGAACGTACGCGAACGCGAACCGACCGAATATCCTACCGACTGCGCCAATTATGTAGACCACCGTCGGAGGAGCGAAAAAAAACCAATTTACTAATACTAAACTTTAATTAAGTAATACAAAGATATTACAACTAATATTAATTCTAACTACAAGCTAGCGTGCGACCCTAATCGAGGTTGGATTATAAGTGCCCGGAATTTTCCATGCTTCGGTGCCTTGAAGTCTTTCTACAGTTACACGTGCCGCACCGTCAGCAATGTCCCCGTTTCCAAGTCCAGTTGGTAACACGCGGTAGGTATTGAGGCGTCAGCAGTTTTCCTAATGTGAGCGCGCGTAACAAGTGTGTAAATTAGTAATTTTATCAAAATAATATAATAATAATAATTTTTATTCCACGATACCAACGTACCCAGTAGTGGAATCGTCATTAGTTGCCCCTATTACCCCAATCGGTATTTTCCCTTCAACACAAAAAATAGTAATATCTTTTCAGTTGTTGAAATAAAATGTGCGTATTATTAGGATTGTATATTTATTTTTATACCGTTAGGTAATCTTATATTTATACCGTTAGGTGATCTTATATTTATACCGTTAGGAGATCTTATATTTGTACCGTTAGGTAATCTTATATTTGTACCGTTAGGTAATCTTATATTTGTACTATTAGGTAATCTTATATTTGTACTATTAGGTAATCTTATATTTATACCGTTTATTTATATTTATTTATACCTTATATTTATTTTTCCCCTGACAATGATTTTGCTTTGTGTAACTATTTTAGCATATTTTAGCATTGTGTAACTGATTAGAAGTTTATGAAAAATGATTTATCTCAATTTTTCAGTATGTAGTAATATCTATAGATTTGGACTTGTCACGTACATGGACATTAACATGGAGAATATTTCCTATTAATCTACTGCAGTAATGAAACAAAACGTTAAAACTTGTCAAAGTTTCTTTATTTTAAATCAAAACATTATCTTTTCCCGCTGCTGCTGTGGGCCACTGATGAAGCACTGCTTTGACCACCGCTGCTTATACTGACACTCTTAGAAATGCTAATAGAAGTACCACCGGTCTGTCCCAGCCCACCACCAGGAGGTAAGATTGGAGCTCTGTTGATATTACCCCCTCTATTACCTGTATTACCTCTATTACCTGTTGATATTAGTCCTCTATTGCCGAAGCCAGATCCACTGAAGGGCGTTGGTCTTCTAGACTGGAAACTACCAGCATTAGCTTGCGCACTAGCTTGACTTACGCCTCCAAATTGAGGTGATCGCACCTTTCTAAGGGCTGAAAGGAAATATTATGTTTATCAACTATTTCTACAACATTTGTTTATTTATTTAAACTTCATTGCATAAGTACTTGACGAGTACAATGATGCACGAATATCCAATGCCTTATCTAATATACCATAAAAATAATAACATACGTACTATTATAATACATAGCTGAACACAAATATTTAATTAATAACAATAATAATGCAGAGAAAAATTTAACAGAGAATATAACTAATGAAGTAATGAATTGAAAGTGTTTTTGTTCGGTGCTTTTCTAATGTCAGTATCCCTACTGACATTAGAAAAGCACTTTCCACAGAGGAACTGATTGAGCAGCGAAGGAATGAAGCCAGTACAGCGAGAAGGGATGTCCAGAGAGGCATTGTCAGCAGAATGACAGTGAAAATTGTGAATGAACGATTATTATATAATAAATGGGCTGCGGAGTACGTAGAAGAATGGGAATTTATCGTGCATTCAAACAGGATAAAGCCTAATTTGTGCTTTCAGTTCCATGTTTTTCCTACCTTGTACAGACATTAAGTTCAATAACAGAATAGTTAATAAGCCTAAGTAAACAACGTGAACACGTGCCATCTTGTCAGGTGGTCTGTCTGGAGACTGATGTACAGGATCTTCGTTCAGCTATTATATTCGCGATCATATTTTAGCGACTTGCTGTTAATTTATTGGTTTCTACTTTTATAAGCAAATATTTTGTCGGTATGTCAATGATTGGGTATTCCGGGTTCACAATATAATCAAGGTAAGGAAAAATACCTCTGAAATTCGAATGTAATATTTTAGAATGAATCAGCAAATGAAGCCAAAATAAATCAACATTTTTATTAGTTTCTTTGTTCTTTAGGTTTTGTTGTAATATTAAATAAGGAAACCTAAATAAGAGGTAGGATAAACATAAATACCTGATTAAGTATTTGTCATGTCTAGATAAAAAGTATCTTCAAGATACGTAACTATTGTACCTCTGTGAGCTGCGAATACTACCGCAGTTAGTGTGGCAAGTAAGTAGTTATTTAACTTCACACCAAAATACGAGTTTGACGTTGTTGGTAAAGCAGTAATAAATCTCCCTGACCCGTTATACTTCCTATTCCCCATCCTACCCAACTATTTCTTCAAATCCACTCCTAAATCACCAAAGGTAAGCTGCGCATTCAGGGGCGTGATAACGTTTGTCATTCTGGATTGATTTTGGCATGCTTCGCGGGTGTCTTATAGACGACAGTTTCCACTTACCATCAAGTGGTCTGTATGCTCGTCTGTCGCCTTCTTATATAAAATAAAAAAAAACTGCAATGGTAATCAGCCAGCCCATTTAGGGGTGTGCCAGCATTTGTCATTGTGATGATAGATGTCGGAGGGCCACAGTATCCACTTATCACTAGACAGATTAGGTGCGCGATCGCTTCCACATTCAAAAAATTTTTAAACTTAACTGAAAATTACAAAATTTGCATATGGTCCCCTTAATGCAAAATATATATTATAATACTTTAAATATATGTTAACCAAATCACTATTAGAAAAAGTTATTACAGTTTAAAAGAATATTTTGGGGATAAATTTAATTAACCTCAGTGTTTCGTGTCACCCCCTTAATTACTGCGCTCCGCCGGGGTCATATGTTTAATTGTTCCTTTTTATAATTAAGATCTCATACTGTACGTACGAGTATGTTGCAATAAATATTTGAAGTTTAAGCTTGAGTTTGAAAAGAAAAGGAGTATCTATCAATTAAAAGGCATTGTTAAATACAGAAAAGTTTTATCATCTTCAAATATTTACATTTTGATATTTCATTTACTTTAAGTCACTTTTAGTCATCACTTTCCAACCGTATTAGAACTAGCGCTGGACTGTGCGCCACTAGCACCACCGCTGCCACGGCTGATGCTAATGCTCTTCGATATGCTTATAGAGCCACTAGGTTCGCCAAAACCTGATTGTCCAAAGCCTGACCCACCGAATCCTCTTTGTCCAAAGTCTCTCCCACCGAATCCTCCTTGTCCAAAGCCGGGCCTACCGAATCCCCCTTGACCAAAACCGCCGCCTGCACCGAATCCCCCTTGACCAAAACCGCCGCCTGCACCGAAACCAGGACCGCCAGGGCCAAAACCAGAGCCACCGGGGCCAAAACCTCGGCCACCTGAGCCAAAACCTGGGCCATCTGAGCCAAATCCTGGTCCGCCGAATCCACGAGAATATGGCCCGTTGAAACCATATCCAGGTTGGAACCCGCCACCGATTGCACCTGCCTGCGCTTGAGCTTGCGCGTTCGCTTGCCCGAAACCAAACTGTGGCGATCGCACTGGACGTGTAGCTGTAAATATTATGAAATTATTAGCAGTTAATGTTAGCTATGTACTCTTTAACTATATCCAGCAATGTCAGCTATGTACTTTTTACATCACACCAATGTGTAGTGGTCTATGTTCTTTTTTAGTCATCTAGGGTATTTGAATATACCATACATAACTACTAGCTTGTCTCGCTATTGCTGGATATAGGCATCTACCGAGGTTCATCACAACACACGGTCTTCAGGTCTCTTAATAAAATCGATTAAAAAACTAATGATATCTATAATAATTCTTTTATTGAATTCAATTTATAAATGATTAAAAATGAAGGTGAAGTATGTGGGAAAGAAACTTTCTTGGGAGGATAAAATTCCTTGACCAGATAATTCACCAGGGAACTAAAATAACTGACATTGCAAAAAAGATAAGCAAGCTGAAGTGACAATCACTGGAGTAAATGAGTATTCGAATGAAGACCAAGTTCTCTAGTAAGCGTACCCCGGCTAAATGGAATGATGGCCTGAAAAGGATGATGGCTGGATGGGCAAGGCGAATAATCGAACCCTGGGAGAGACTTATCCAGCAGATGATAGATACATGCTAATTAATAAGTAGAAGAAAAGGAATGAGTTAATGTATTAAATTATTAAAAATTTAATGTATTAAATTACCTGAGTCTACTAGAATGTTATTTACTACAACTAACAATATAATTTCGATTATCACGCGGGACATGGTTTCGAAGCTCTACTCTCTGTTCAGTGCACTACCAATCTACTGTGATTGTCAACACACTGCCTCTACGAATCAATATCACATCAATATATACAAATTGTGCGTATTTTCCACTTAGGGAATGTGTGAAAACGGTCTTTATTGTTTGTCTTCACAAATCGCTAACTAGCGTTTATTTAGATGACTAGCGTTTAACAAGCTAACTAGCATTTAAGCCTCCTTCGATCGTGTAGATCGAAGGACATGTACCTACTCGTAGGTCCTAGCTGATCTACAGCGGAGTGTAAGCTTGTTTCCAGTACAATAAGTATGACCACAGATATAGAAGGATAGATAGCGCTAGGTGTCTGTGCCTGCGTGGCCGAAATTGGCGCTGAGCTTCTACTTCTCACAATAATAATAGGTAAGTAATTATCGATAGCGTTGACGGTGCCGCAGCCGGCAGTGCCGGGCGGAGATGGAGGGCCGTAATTTTTATTTTACTGAATGCAGTCTACATAATAAGTAATATACTAAATATTTCCACAATCGACCATTTGAACACCCCTGATTTAATTCGATGTACAGTCTTGAGTTTGAGTTGTAAGTCAGTTGTGGACTGGCCACGTTACCTCTCTCTCACAAAAGACTACCTTGAAATGTACTGCATTTAACAATTTATTCTATTTCCCCAATGTACATACGTGTTTCGGCAGTGAGTATGTCAGAGCCCATTCTCATCCCATCCTATTCCTCCCCATTTTCACAACCATTTCTCCAAATCTATACTTATATTTCTAAAGGTAGTAAACGCATCCGGGGCGTGCCAACGTTTGTCATTTTGGACTAATGTTGGCACGTACCGTGCATGTCCATGGGCGACAATATCTATTTACCATCAGGTGGACTATATGCTCGTTATGTAGAAAATAAATAGAAAATTTTTTTAGGTATCCGCTTAGGATGATTTATTTGTTAGTTCGAAAAGATTCAAAAAGTTTGTCCGAGTCAAAACATTACAGTGTTATTTTATGAATTATTTTGTATTGTTATCGACCTTGTCTCAGCCTTGTCCTTAGACTAGCTAATTTTTACATCACGATGTACGTATTCTTCGTGTATTTACATCAAGCGAGGGAATAACCCAATACGCGGCAATAGTCTTACTAGATGACAAAATATTTACATTAGTTTCGGGTCAATACCACTAGGGTTTTTTTTACAAGGGAATCCATTTGTGCATCATTATGCACATGTATCATTATATATGCCTACAGTTTCACTTGTAGTTTCAATGAAATTCAAGGAAACGATTCAAGTAGTACGTAACCAGCCCTAACATCCAAGTGGTAATCCACATCCACTACTGGACGTGAGCCTCGTCATGCACGAGAGAATGTAAGATGATGTTTGGCCTTAAAACAGCACCCTGGCCAAACGGATTGGGGAATCCACTCTTTTAGAGATGTAGTACCATAACGCTTGTTATGGCTAGGTCTAAATGGCGAACAATGGGGGAGGCCTATGTCCAGCAGTGGACGTCCAAGGGCTGAGAAGAAGACCATAACGCTTGTGGCCGTCCAGTCTTGGCCAGATTTAGAATATCACCATCATGCTATCTCTTCCCGCGGGTATCTTAAAAGGCGACTAATATAATATACTTCGCAGTTAGCTCTGTTCTGGAGACTACTAATGTTTGATATAGTTAAGAAAGAAGGAAAGATTTGTTGACATCATCAACAATTACGAGTAGGTGCCTAGCAAATCAATTTATTTTTAGACTCTCCGGTACACCTCAACTGCTTTATTTTATATCGTTAACCCGTAGGCTGTTGAACGAACTTCCCATTAAGTTACGACATGGGGTTCTTCAAGAAAGCTGTGAATAGGATTTTGCAAGGTCGGCGGCACGCCCGCATACCTTCTGGTGTTGCAGGTGTCCATGGGCGGCGGTAACACTTACCGTCACGTGGGACCGCTTGCTCGTCCGTCCTCTTCTCTATAAAAAAAAAACTGCTAGATACCGACTCTAGCCACTAGCTAGCCACCTAGCAAATAACATTTTTTTCCGTCTTTCAAATCCATGAGAAATGTCATGAAAGCTGCACTTATATTTACTCGTATCATATCTATATTATTCAGTGTTACATACCTTTTTTATAGTTATGACATGTCCTGGTTTTTCATAATCTAAATGACATGACATTCCTACGTCAAACAATGCTTTGTGAAACTAAAAAAAGATTAATTGAAAAAATTATAAAACATAATAATAGCGATGACAGAAGAACAGAAACCGATAAGGTCCAGCCGATTTCAGAGGCATGTTAGCATCTTAATATGGAAGAGCTACCAACAGAGACAGTATGTGGTTGTTACTCTTAATTATTCAATACCTAGCGTCTGTCCGCGGCTTCTTCCGCTTGGAGTTGTCCAGACAGTTTACCCGGTGGCAAGTGGATTCTGTCGCGCTATATATTCACGATGCATGTCGACATCTGTCAAGAATGAGAGATGTTGGCACCGATATGAGAACTATGGAGATTTAGGAAAAATGGTTTGGGAAGAATAGGGAATATAACGCGATGAGAAGTTTCCCATTATAATCATTTCAGCTGAGCTATGTTGTACATGTGCCGAGCTTTAGCAAATTTAGTAGTTAATTTGCACTATAGTGGAAAAATTCTTTACAAAAGATCATGTATCATAAGCTTCATTTTTATAAAAAGAACCTTCTTAAGACGCCACACTCACTAACTGACATTAAATGACCCACACTACGATTCATGTCGTGGGTGCAGACACATACAAACACGAACACGTCACCCAGAAATTAACAACCATTATATTTATACAAATAAATGTCCGACCGGCAAGCAAACCCGGTACCTTTTACACAATAGCAAGACAGCAGCGACAGGAGTCATCAAGATATACTCCATATTGAACAGTAAAAAATATTACGTTTCTATATTTACAAAAGTAGCATTCGCTGGATCAAACTGCAAAATAACTACAAGATCTCTGTCCTACTCAATTGCTGCACATATTGTAAATTACTGCAGACTACACACTTTGTAAATTACAGAAGAAGATGGAGTCTACTCGTAGTGGAGACGCTGTTCGCGGCAGCTCTGTTCCTGACGTCAGTAATCATCGCCAAGCCGGTGTTCCTGACGCCCCTGCAGGCCGAACCCGAGCCTCCTCGCAGCGCCGATGAGATTCTACAGCTACTCAATAAAAAGACTGACCTGTGCTTCGTGCCTAATACGGAGCCCTACTTAACCATCATGGCGAAGGTTTCTGAACTGTTGGGTATAAGTAAGTATATTATTTAATATAGCAATCTGTGCTTTTTAGTGAGAAGTTGTAGTCTAATTTCAAACAAAAAAATACGCAGAGGTTGAATTCTACGTTGTGAATGTTATAAGTATATTTTATTGTTATATAGAGTCAGCAACACCTACGTACCTCTTGAGGTCTTTCTTCTGCGTCTGTTGCGGGCGTCCATAAGCAACGGTAACCACTTAACACCAGGTGGGCCGTCTTTAACCCTAGATTACGAACCTTCGTAGAATCAACTACGCGGATTTTTAAAAATTCTTCACAAAATTTCCGGGCGCGATATCAGTTCTTGAGCCCTCGGCTAATCTTAATGTACCCCCTGACCCAGGGGTGCTCAAACTTGAACTGCTGGCGATCTACCTCAATATTGTTAGACTATCTCGACTCTGAGAGGCTGCAAGTATGTGTGATGCAGGATTGTCGTATAGGTAGGGTGTATCGTGGCATAGATATTAGTTTTCCGCACAATATGCATTTTTTAGTCAAAGTAAGTCGGTCGATCGCGATCGATCGTTTGAGCACCCCTGCCCTGACCCCTTTTCGTGTAGGAGTTCTGTGTATGTCTTTGCAGCAACCACGGCTCGTCGAATCGACGAAGGTTAGTGTTAACGTACTTACTTACTAGTTTTTTTTTGTATTTTGTTATGAATGATTTTGTTACTTTTTTCAATTTATTTATTTTCGTTACTTATTTTTTATTTTATTCTAAGATATAGTTCGTCGATTATTATTAGATGACGATAGTGGTGTGGAATAAGATTCTAAAAGCGAAATAGAAGATAATATTGAACTGACCCAGCGTATAAGATCACTCGGCTGTGATCTTATACGGCAAAAAATCACAAATCGGCTGTTTTTAAACTTACAGGGCTGAAACTTCGCGAAAAGTAGTAATTTATAGGTACTTTATGTGTGTGCAAAACCCCGACGCTGTCCGAGTATTAGTTTTGCCGCGTATTAAGAGTATTAAGGGCTCACCCGCCGGTAAACCGGCGGAAGGAACGGACCTAGCCTAGGCTTAGGGCGTTGAAGAGGGGGGGGGGGGGGGGGGGGGTGTTAGGGAGAACGGGAGCTAAGGAGAGGCGTATATATGCGCAAATTAGCTTCAGTTTTTTATGACGAAAATTCCAGTAGCGAGAAAATAGCCAGCAGTGCATTCGATTTGCTCCGAGGGATGTACGCTAACAAAGCTGGAAAAAAGATAATAAAAAAAGTCAAGCTTATTCTCGCTAAATGACTTGCGGCATTTACATTTTAGCAAAGCTAATATAAAAACTAAAGCTAAGATAATCTTGAGACACGAACAGAAGCCGCCAACAGAAGGAGCAGCGAAACAATTGTTATTGTATTAGATTACAGAATTAAAAAAAAATGAAAATAAATAAACAAAAAATTTATTTTATTTGAAATTTTCAAAAACCCACCTATTTTGCAAGCGTAGTCGATTCAACGAAGGTTAAGGTTAGTAATTTGGATAACCCTAAAAATACAAAAAAAATTAAGCTATCAAAATCATTCTAATTTAGTATTGAGTAAATTTTAGTCACATCGCCGCCGAGCCGCGCACTCCGCGCAGCTGCGGTAATTTTTGCCCAGGGCCGGATAAAGCGTGGGTTCCTGGACGGAAAATCTGAAGCGCCCCTTTAAGGTCAAAGTTTTTCACGCATATAAAAAGTAGATCGAATATTTTTAATGCCGCTTCTCGCCCATATAAAATACATGCGGCAAAAATCGGCACTATATTTACGGAGCCTCAAGTGTACATATTTTTGAACAACAATAGATGATACCTTTACAATTAACAATTAACAAGCTCGTTTAATTTCATAAAACTAAATGAAAACAGTGCCATATATCGTCAGAAAATCAGATGGAAAATCATATTTTCCGCTTGCGGCGCGGCGCCCGCCTATTATCTAGCGCCCTGGGCAACACCCAGCTTGCCCAGCGCTTTATCCGGCCCTGATTCTGCCAGACAACTCGGCTAGAGAGGAAATTAATATTTTAATTTTGGAACTTTGTTAAACCAAATTGTATAATTGTCAGATGTGACTGGTGCCGCAAGTGAGGACGATCTGACGAACATACTATATGAGCGCGCCAGGGGCACGCCCATTAAGAACCCCGTTACTTGGGTTATATGGAAAGAAAAGGTAAATACTTAAACATTGATAGTAAACAGTGACCGTCGGCTAATGAAAAAAAAAATAACAATTATGCCCACACCAGCTGTGCCTGTATCGTGGGACAATAATACGAGTAACGATCTCAACATGTTTAACGTCCCGCTCCAGGGCACAGACCTCTCATACTAAATCATTAGGAGGTTTAGAGTCATAATCCCTCACGCAATTGCGGATTGGTGCCAAGATGCCAAGCCAAGACACATGCCAAGATTTTTTTTAAATTCTGGGACTTGCAAGCATAAGTTTTTTTTTATAAATCCGTGCTTAAGAGAAATTTAGTGCTACGGGCCGAGGATTAGAACTCACAACTTTACCATTGCGAATCTAGGCTAGTATCGCTCGTTATTTATACGATTAACTAGCTTTTTGCACACGGCTTCGCCGTGGATTTTCTTTGAAATGTAATGGACTCTCAGTGGAAAAAAAAACATGGAATGAAAAGTGTGATTTCAGGCTATCCACTGAGCCGAAATTTCATTGAAATTGGTGTAGTAATTTAGTTAATTTAATTTAGTCGCGAAGTCATAACAAACAAACGTGCAGACAAACACACTTTCGGATTTATAATAGTAGTATGGATAAAGCCACTCTATATTGAGTATTAATTGGCAAAACCTGAAGCAATAGGCACCTGCGGTGGACGCAGAGGCGGGCTTGAACGAAACTTTATTGTATATAGTATTTTTTTATTTTACTTTCAACATTAATTTTATTTACAAATTTTGACTGCTCCGTTAACGTGAATGTAATTGCGATTATCGCGTGGAATTAGAGAAAAAAATAAATTATTTGCATTATATTATGTCCTTTCCGAGGCAAACAGTATAAAAAACATATTCACTATCGATAAATATTCCGAGATATTGAGAACTTAAGTGATTTTATACAAAAAATTGATACCTACCCTGAATTCTAGCCTCTTGACACAAACTTGAAAAACGGTACAACACGTGTTTAATTAGTTGTATTGGAAAAGTACGCAGCAAGTTTCATTTTAATAGGTATATTTTTTTTCCATACAAACTTGGACATCCGAATGTATTCCTTCACCGTGGAGCGTATGATGATTGGAAAATTCGTTCTTACGTGATACGGGTCCGTAGATAGATAGATAGGTAATTGAAACTCTTTATTGAAAATTGTGACTAAAGTAATGTGTAACGTAACGTAAGTAACGCAGCTAGTGTACATACACGTGTTAAGTGACGTAATTATAAATATACATATATATATATATATATATATTAATAATAAATACTATACATAACTATAGATAGATCGATAGTAGATATCTCTTCCACTAGTACTCTTGTAATTCATCTAAAAATCTGATCAACGTGAGGAAACTCGCATGCTCTAGTCGCGTAGGGTTTGACTGTGCTGTTGAGCACGTCAGTATGGAGTTCTCCATGTACTGTCTCGAAACCATAACCGCAGGAAGGCAACAAATACAAGGTGAGTATCCGGAGCACGGAGCGCGCGCGGCACCAAGTGAAGCGCAAGCACAGCACGCACTCGGTCCACGCTCTGCGCGACCCTGACTTCATCGCCGTGCAGGTGGCAGTCAGCCACGCGTTCCTGGATATCACCTCCAACGGCAAACTCATTCACAAGGTAGCGAGCTATATCTAAGTAGACAAAACAAGATTATAGACATACAAACAAGATTTATAAAAATGATAGTGGATAATGAAGCCAAAAAGAAATACAAGGACATATACAAACAACTATTTCATTATTGTAATGTAGGTATCGCCTGTACGTTTGAAGGTAAATTATCTTTTTTTTTATTTTATTTTTTTTATAGATTAGTGGGCGGACGAGCAAACGGTCCCACGTGATGGTAAGTATTACCGCCGCCCATGGATACCTGCAACACCAGGGGGTATGCGGGCGCGCCGCCGACCTTGCAAAATCCTATTCACACCTCTCTTGAAGAACCCCATATCGTAGCTTAATGGAAAGACTTTTTATTTCATTTTATTTCATCTTCATCTTCAAGGGAATTTATTGCAGAAAGGCTTCCCGTGCTATGTGTACGTACACATTGCACGTTTCATTTCAAAGTGAAGTAAGCCATATGAAAGAATGAAAAATGAATATTAATATGACGTGATATAAATGTGAAATAGCGTAATGTAAACAGTAAATCTTTAGTTTGGAGCACCGAATAACCTTAATCACCTTAAGATATATGCTAACTGCAAAAAAGAGCAATTGATTGAACGTTTAATTGGTTCAATGTAACATATAGGAGTGTAACATATTTTTTATTCTAATACAATTAATTAGACCAGTGATTGGTTCAAAGTGATAAGATGTTTTTATCGCAATAAATCAATCATTTGGAGACAACCTTTAGAATGATAACTGTCCCGGAGGTGTTGATTATGTTGACAGATATATTTATTATAGGACAATACGTTATATTAAGTAAGGCCTGATTTTATTTGAACAGTATTTTCTGTCTCTGAATTTATCCTCGATTTTTGGTTAAATAAAACATGCACAAAAACATTCATATAAAATTTATTCATGTAAATGAGTATCTACCTATGAAAAAAAATATTGCCGAAACCCGGGATTGAACCGGGGACCTTTAGATCTTCAGTCTAACGCTCTCCCAACTGAGCTATTTCGGCTCATTTAAAAGTTATAAAAATAATGAACGTTTCATATATAGAGGCGAAGTAAATGTTAATAGTTTGAGTATGCGTCGTACATAAAGTCGACATAAGAAAACAAAGTATGTATTTTATTTTATAGAAAATTATAGAAATTATAGAAGTTTGTTTAACTATTTGCTTTACATACGGTCCAGGGTTTCTGCTATTGAATTTGTCTTTATTGCGGATCCTTTATTTTTCGTAGGTGTAAATTGTGTGTAGTGTAGGTATACCATATGGTGTGTTAAAATTATTTATTTCTTTATACAACATGTCACTGAAATGAAATAGGCAAAAGCTAAAATAGGTTGTTTAAAATCGACAATAGAACCGATTCTAGCAGTTTTTACAGTAGGTTTTTTTTTGTAATTTATATTAACTACAACTAGTACCTACCTAGGTATATCATTTATTCTACGCACGTCGCCCGAGCCGCGAGCGCGCAGCGCCTGGGGCGCCCAGGTCTGAGTAATGAGAGCTACGAACGTTTTAGACAGGACAACAAAACGTCATATCTTTGTAACTTTAGATTTATTCGTTAAAGTAATTTTATTTTTCCTTAAAACGATTTTATATAATTTAAGTTGTTTGACATGTCTCATCTTTTGCATTATTTCGGTGGCTCGTTGTATATTTATTTTACGCACTGATTAATTGTGTACAGTTAAACCTACTGGCGATGCCTGTGTCGCCGCTGATGGTGAAGGACAGGGTCCTGCAGACCGTGTCGTGGATAATGCTCTGTTTCACTATGGCCTTCTTACCACCTGTCCTCGACCTCGACGTACTCGTCGTCACAGAAACCACTAATGAGTTTAAGGTAGATGTACCTTGCAATACTTAGATAAAAAGGCACAAATTTATTTTGATGGCACTTGAGATGAAGTCAAACATTTTGATAAAATTTCATTAATTTAAAGTATTGCTAGAATCTTTTGGAGTTTTGGATAAAAAAAAAGAAACCATCGTTAATTTTCTTTGCTTATTTTTACTTATACTTTCGTTAGTAATTTTACTAATGTATTTTCCTCTTAGGATGGCAGTTAAATAACTGTACTATACAACCTAAGGGTAAAAAGGGTTCTCTACTTTTGGCACCGGATAACTTTATTGAAAGAAAATAACTATTTACTTTATGTAACCATGCAAATAGTTTTGACATCTTGTGGACCCGGTTTCTAGATGCTGACCCGCTGTAAAGAGAGGACGACAGCAGCGTGTTGTTCACACAAACGTCTTCCTCTGTGTCTCCCTGAGTTGTGACAATAGAATAATTGTTTTTAATATATTACAGATATCTACCTACTATAAGCATGTCCCAATATTTTTTTTATTGGTTATATCTTTTAGGTGCTAGCAGGTTTAAACGACAGCCAAAAGAAGTCCAGTGTGCAAATTTAACATCTCTTATTTAACCCTAGAAGCCCAATCTACGTCGTTTCGACGTATGCGCTTAGGAATATTTCACCTCTCTTTCTAACGCTGAGATTTATTCTTTTACCGTTTTGAGCCAACTCAGTAGCCCTCAAGAGCCAGCGAAGGACGTCCATGTCGCACAGGTAAGTACCGCCATTTTCAAAATATCACGTGATTGTACGTCGTTCCGACGTATGTTTGGGCTTTTTGTAACTTTTATGATTTTGACATTGATTCAACGTAATGCGTTTTTCGGGTATTTTGTGTATTATTATAAATAGTGATTGTTCTTTTTAGATTACGAAATCATCATGTCGTCATCTAGGTATCTGAGTTCAAGAGAAATAGAATTAATTTTGGAAAATGATGACGATTATTTGCCAAACGATACAGACAGTGAACAAGACGATTGCGTAATGGAGGACGACGTTCAAAGTGATGTGGAAGATGAGTTGGTGGATTTTGAGCAAAGTAGAAGCCAGGAAAATTTAGAAGTTTCTGAGCAACCTCTTAAATTGGTACGACCTTCCATATCAAATAGAATAATTCAATTGCCTCAACCCACAGTACACGGCAAGAACAAACACATTTGGTCGACGACCAAGAGCAGGTCTAGTGGCAGAACATCCGCTATAAACATTGTACGAACAAACAGGGGACCAACTTGAATGTGCAGGAACATAGTGGATCCTTTGTTATGTTTTTATCTTTTTATTACTGATGAAATAATTGAAGAGATAGTAAAGTGGACCAACGTCGAAATAAAACCTAAAACCCAAAACTTGAAAGAAATAACGGCTAGTTACAAGGATACTAATGATATAGAAATTAGAGCTCTTTTAGGTATTCTTACACTGACAGCAGTAATGAAAGATAATCACCTGTCTAGCGATGAACTATTCGACAGTTCATTTTCAGGAACTCGTTATATATCAGTAATGAGCAGAGAAAGATTTGAGTTTTTGCTGCGATGCCTTAGAATGGACGACAAATCGTTAAGATCGACCCTTCGTAAAGAAGATGCGTTTGTGCCGATCAGAAAAATATGGGAGATTTTTATCAATCAGTGTCGAATAAATTATGTTCCTGGTTCAAACTTGACGATAGACGAGCAGCTGATGGGTTTTCGCGGTAGATGCCCCTTTCGGATTTACATTCCCAATAAACCGAATAAATATGGTATCAAAATCCCCATGCTGTGTGACGCTGGTACAAAATATATGGTCGATGCTATACCCTATCTGGGTAAGAGTACAAAGACTAATGGCTTGCCTTTAGGCGAGTTTTACGTCAAAGAACTGACGAAAACCGTTCATGGATCGAACAGAAATGTAACGTGTGATAATTGGTTTACCTCTGTACCATTAGCCAAAAATTTGTTGAAATCTCCATATAATTTGACAATTGTGGGTACGATCAGATCCAACAAACGAGAAATCCCAGAAGAGCTCAAGAACACACGCTCACGCCCTGTGGGTTCTTCGGTGTTCTGTTTTGACGGTCCCCTGACCCTCGTGTCGTATAAGCCAAAACCATCTAAAATGGTGTACCTATTATCATCATGTAACGAAGATTCCGTCGTCAATGACGACAATGGGAAACCAGATATGATTCTGTTCTACAATCAGACGAAAGGAGGTGTTGATACACTCGACCAAATGTGTTCCTCAATGTCTTGCAGCCGGAAGACCAATAGGTGGCCAATGGCTGTTTTTTACGGTATTATGAACATAGCATTTGTTAATGCATATATTATTTATTCCCACAACATGCTATCCAAAAACAAAAAAGCAATGAATCGAAAAGCATTTATGAAAAAACTGAGTACAGATTTGACAAAACCGTGGATGGAAAAAAGACTAGAAATACCAACATTGAAGAGATCTCTAAAAGATAAAATAACAAATGTTTTACAGAATGTGTCTCAAAAATCTTCTCAAGAGATGAATGATGGTGAAGCAGAACAAAAAAAAAGACGATACTGTGGCTTCTGTTCCTATAAAAAAAAGCGAATGACAAAGTCAGTGTGCTGCAAGTGCAATAAACCAGTGTGCGGTGAGCACAATATTAACGCTTGCCAAAACTGTATTTAGAATATTAAAATTAAGATAAGACTGGTTGATTATTATCTAGTGTATTGAAAAATACCTAAAAAACTGTTATGTTTAAGATATTTTTTATTTTATAAGGAGGAAAAAAAAAATCTCAGTTTGTGTTCGTTTTGAAAGTAGTGCCAAAAAATTGTAATGTTTAAGTGAAGATATAATAAATATACTTTTTAATTGCATGTTTTTTGTTAGATTACCATGCTATAAGAAAAAACCTACAATAATAATAAACAATAATAGACAAATAAATAACAAACTGACGTCATTTACCTATGTACGTCGAAACGACGTATGTTTGGGCTTTAAAGCTGTTATAATATGATTGGGCTTCTAGGGTTAATAAAGCAGAACGTACAGACATGGAAACTATTCTGTAATGCAAAAAAGAATATAAAATCAATTCATTTTTGGCGGAGGAAACGGCAGAGGAAAATACTAAAGCTTAATTGTCTCAAAATTTTACAGGTATTATCAGCTCGATAGCAGTGATGCCCTTCAAAGAAGTGCCATTGCTCGCTGCTGAAACGGCAACAAATTTTAAACAAATTGCCATCCTCCCTGCCCTCTTAATAATCAACCATTCTGTCTTTATTTATCAATTTTGGAATTTTTGGAAGATATGTACAAAGGCAAGATTTGAATAAGCTCAGCTTGGGCCAAATAGATTAGATTAGAAATGAGAGACTTAAATTTAAATTATTTTATAAAATAACATTTATTAAACATTAGCTTCTGCCCGCGGCTTCGCCCGCGTGGAATTCAGTTATCGCAGTAAATACCCCAAGTTCGTCCCTAGAAAGTACCCTATGTCCGTCCCTGGGTTTCGATCTATCCCCCCACCAAATTTCAACAAAATCGCTTCAGTGGTTTAGCCGTGAAAAGGTAACAGACAGAGTTACTTTTTCGCATTTATATAATATTAGTATAGATATAAACTACGGAATTGGTAAGGCGTGGGAAAACTGAAATGTTAATCACTGACAAAACCGAAAGGACTTATATGATTTAATAATAAAAAATATATACAACATGTTAATGAAATAACGCAAAGCCTGAAAATAGATTGTTCAATATCAGAGCAGAATCGATTCTACACATTTTTAAAATAGGTTCTTTTTTTATGATTTATAATGGGTACAATTCTAGTATATCATTTATATATCATATCAATTATCGGTCGAGCACTAAATACAGGCTTAGACTACGCGCTTTCAATAAACAATTTTAAAATAGAAGTTAAGAAATAGAATACTAAATATATTTTAAAAAAAAAATTGGACTTGGGTATGATTGCTTTTAGCGTTTAAAAAGAGATTTGTGGTGTTTACGAAGAAGATGCTTTATCTACAGCTACTACAAAAAAATGGTTCAGGCGATTCAGGTCTGGTAATTTTGATGTGAATGCCGTTCCTCGCTGTGGTCGTCCTGTTAAGGTAAATGTTGATGTTATCATTGAAAAACTTGAAACATATCGACACATAAGCAGTCATTAAATTGCGGAAGAGCTTAGCATTTACCACTCAACAGTTTTGGATCAAATCGATCTATTCCTGCAGAGATTGGTAACAGGCGATGAGAAGTGGATCACCTACGATAACAATGTTCGAAAATAATCTTGGTCTAAGCGAGATGAGCCATCACAAATAGTCCCAAAGCCAGGCCTCACTCCGAACTCATGTTATGTGTATGGTCAAGAGTAGGCTGTATAAACCATTTAAATAAATTTTTCGCTCAGAAACACCAAAAATTTTATAGCGATTTGATAATGCCTCTACCAGAAAAATTAAATGGACAATATTCCGTTTAATAAATATTTAAGTATGTAATACAAAAAAGTCTTTATTATTTTCACTATAAAAAGCCGCGAACTTATCCGGCTACCTAATATACTAGTTATATGCCAAATAAATACGAATACAGGCTAAGACTGCTGATGACGTCATTAACTGACCTTTATTCTCCGCAGCGAGGTCTTCGCATTCGGGATGTGAGCTTCGCGGCGGTGTACGTCGGTTGGCTGGTGTACGCCTACCTGACGGCGCTGCCCATCATACTGCTGGGAAGCGTCACCGCCATCTTCATATTCCGTTGGATCAATCTCCTCTTTGCCATATTCTTCTTTTTCTCCTACGTGTCCGTCATGATTATGATTGCGTTGATCATGGCCATGTTTCATACTACCCGTAAGTGTAATTGAGCATCCATACTGATATTATAAATCAGAATATTCGTTTATTTGTACGATTGAATGAATGAACCTTTATTTCTCAGGTAAATACAACAATATTGACACTAAATTTTAATTACTTTTAATTTTAACTAAATTTTACACTAAATTGATTTTTATAAACTGTAATGTACCTTCTGTTATGTTTCAATAAATAAATACATATAATATATAAATTTAGATAGTTATTATATACGAGGATTTTAAAATAAAATAAATGTACAAACGATGCAGTGTGATGTCAAAAAGAGATTCTATGTTTGTTACTCTTAAACAAATCTACGAATTGCCACTTTTGATAACCGTATAGCTCGTAGGACAGATTAGCACATAGAAAATTTTATTCCTAATTCCACAATAGCAAATTCGTGGGCAATAGCTAAACCATACATATTCATTATAGCAAGAGACAAAATTTAAACAATAAAGGCAGTTTTAAAACTTAATTCCTATCGTTAGCATTTTCCTGCAGTTAACCTTGCATGTTATAAGCCTATATGTTAGAGCCTCAACAAGAACTAAAGACTCGGTCTAGGCTCTAATTTAAATAAAATAACATGATTTCTATTAAACTTTTGTTTACCATTAGTCTCATGCGTCATTGAATAGATAGAGTAGATAGGTAGGAAGGAAAAGTTATGAACACCAAAGAAGTAAATTAAATCTGTGAAATGTATACGAGTTTTTTCTGATCAATTCCTTCTACTACTGCTTATTCTACATCCTTCCTAATTCACTCCTAAATTTCTTCTAAGGTATGCGACGCATCTAATGGTAAATCTAAAACTATTCTAAAGGTGTGTAAAGGTAAACTAAAAATGACCAATGACGCCTTCGACGCATGCGCAGACGTCATTCGTCATTTTTAATTTACTACCAGGTAGACAATATCCACTTACAACAAACTGAACAGTTTGGTCGTTTACCTTCTTTTAATTAAAAAATATCTTTATTAATCTCAAAGATTAAAATGGGGGAGGCTAGAGGTGGTGCAGTTCTACAACGTTAGTGGTAGCCGCTTTGCATTGCGTTGCATCGCAAAGATTAAAAAGTTATCAATTCTCGTCATTCTAGGCACTTTTGCCCGTGCTTTTGATTCATTGAACATTTCACTAGTTCCTTTAACTTGTTTCTGTATTTCAGCATGGATTGCATGCCTGTGGAACACAATGTTCACCCTACTGCAGACGTTGCTGGCCGAGCTGCTGGTCCATCACCAGTACGACGAGATCCACCAGGTCTTGTCGTACTTGATGAATATACTGCTGCCTCCCTTAGCCCTCGTACACGGATTTAATAACTTCGCTTTATTGCAAACGGGACGTAAGTTGACGCTAATATTGCAGTATTTCGACAAAATATAAACCAAGCGTGAAGAACGTGCCTTTTAAATCTAAACATATTGATTACTCGCCCATCGTCGGTCGGTGCAGAGTTAGTAATTGGATTTCCGGCAATAGACAGTCCTAGGATTAGTGTATACTGAGATATAAGAATAAATCTTTTTGCACAAGTATATACTATGTAATAGCATGTCGTAATACAAAGTTAATACAACTTTACAATGATACATGGGTGACAGTGAAAGTTTTTAGAATCTCAATAAAATAGAAGTTTTAGAATCTGATATAAAAATGAAAGACGCCGGTAGTAGCTGGATGAGAAGAGTGGAATACCATGTGTGGTGGCGTTCCTTAGGAGAGGCCTATGTCCAGCAATGGAGAGACACAGGCTGATGGTACGTATATGTATGTATAAAGATGGACGTTGTTTTATTGCTTTTCGAAGTATTTTCCGTGAAAATCAATACAATTTTTCTTGCCATGAAACCATTCAATTGTGTGAAGCATTCAACCCACTCATCTTTAGGCACCTCTTCAACAGAGTTAAACGTGGTTTTGGGCTATAATCAATGAATTATAGCCCCCCACAAGTGCCCCATGTTTTTGTAGATTTCTTCACGATGTTTTCCTCCGCCGTTATATCGTTAATTGAAAAATCTGTACTGATTGATAATTCGAACTCACGACCTGACAGATGTGAATAGGAAGTAGATGATATTTCTATCCAAAACGAATTATTATAATAAATAATAATTGCTATGAATTCAGATGATGGTAGAGGCTCTGGAGCTGCAGATGTTCCGCTCTCGTACACTATAACACTGTGGATTGTGCTAATAATGCTCCATTTCTGCCTGCTCATGCTGCTGCAGAGGACCATAGGGAACCAGAGAGCAATAGGAGGACAAGTCTCTTGGAAGTCTATCATATTCAAACAGGTTCAGGTATGATATTTTCATTTCATTCGTAATATAACAAGTAAAAGTACACTTCCCGGCCGAAATTAATACACATCGGCCTTTATTTTGAAAGAGACTATCGGCTAGCTTCGGTTTTGTAGAGCGTCGTCTCTCTCATAGTGGCACACGACAGAGACAAACGCTCTACAAAACCGAAGCCTTTGTAGACCCTTTGTACCCTCGTAACGGAGGGCGATTGTATACTGGGGCCTTATGTACAATGTTCTACATGGTTTAAAATATTAATGGCTAGAACAGTTCATCACGATACGACTTTTAGTCGGCTGAAATGTTGGGCCTCAATTTTTTATGGAGTCTTATCCAACACTGGGACCTACCGACAGTTTCTCAAAAAGTGGTATTCTTCGGTTGATCGATGCCAGAGCTTCATGACAATGTGACTGTTAGTCGTATGATCTCACCCCCATACCCGCGCAACGCGAGGGGTGCGTGATGTCTTACAAGTTTTATACTATGCCAGTATTTCATCAAACGCGCGACTTTTTTGTGTCGATACTCAATCTATGAGACTGCCAATACAAAGTCGACGGAGTCCTATATCTCTGTTGTCACCAGAGAACGTGAACCTAACCCGCTTTTAATTTTGCTGCCATCGATTTGTTGCCACTTTCAGTAGTTTTGCTGCACGTTTAATTTTTTTTTATATGAAGCATGCGGCAGGTGTCAATGTCCACCCGATAGTAAGTGGATACTGTCGTCAATGTCTGTCGCGGTATATGCCAACATCAGTCCAGAATGACATACGTTGGCAAGCGCACGGATGCGCTGCCTAGCTTTTGAGATGTAGGAATTGATTTGGAGAAAGGGTTGGGTATAACAGGGAGAGATAGGATAGGATGGGACGGGATAGGAATGGACTCCGGCGTGTCTCACTCACTACCGAAAACACCTATTTACATTGGGGAAATACGATAAAGTAGGAAATGCAATACATTTCAAGGTATTCTTCTGTGGTGTAATTATTTCCCATAATAATTAAGATTTCTTAAGAAGAAGAGTTATTATTCTTGTACTCAGATGCTTACATCTCATTTCGACCAAAGAATTATTTATGCACTTTATTTAGCTGTATTTACTACTTAGGTACTTATATAATTGTGTCACTTGGTGGACAATAAAATGCATTTACTTGGTAATTTACTCATACCAAAGTAAATGTAATTTATTTTTGTTAATTGTAAATGTTTTTGTTATCGTACGTTTTTTATTAAACATTAACTTTTAGGATAAGAATGCACTCTGCGCCATAAAAACACCAACTGGTAAAGAACGCAGTAACCTTCAGGAAGTTGATGAATTAGTCGCTAAAGCTATAAGTTTTCGTAATGTTTCCAAGGTAGGTACTAGGCATCGCTTGTTTGTTGTGTCTGTTACCTCACAACTCGTATTTTAACTATTACATAATTGTTCGCGATGGGGTCCAGTCAAGTTTTTTTTTTATATAGGATGAAGGCGGCAGACGAGCATACAGTCCACCTGGTGGTGAGTGGATACTGGCGCTCATGGACACCCGCGGTACATGCCAACTTCATTCCAGAATGACAAACGTTGGACCCCGAATGCGCTTTCTAACTTTGAAGATGTAGGAATGGATTTAGAGAAAGGATAGGATGGTATCAGTCGGTTATCAGTGCTTACACAGAAATGATTATTACTGTTAAACTTTTATGAAGAACTTTGAAATGTATTCATTAAGAAAGAGGTTGTAAGTATAATATATGTATAATACGTTCAAGTTGTTGTAAGTATAAGTATAATACGTTTAAAAAATCTATCTAATGGGTATTATTCTCGATCCTAATTCTAACTAATACAAACTAGATTGATAGATCTTAACCATGTAATAGATCTTAAGGTCACAGGCCCTGCCTAGTTTGGGAGCTAGCAGATATTAGACAGTTAGTAATTTAATTATCATTTGTAACAAACTTCATGATTTAATATAGGTATTCTGTAAATTTATGACTTTAGTAAATAGATGTAATTGTATTTGTAAAAGAAATTTGAATGTTTGATTGTTTGTTATCTAACAACTCTATAATAAATTAACGAATCACTATTAAAGGCATACTGTAATTAGTCACAAAGGAAGTTTTGACGCCGGTCAATACGGATTAAGGCACGGGCAATCGCTAGTTATAAATTGTAAATACGATATACTTAGGTACCTCATTTTTACAATTTATTACTGAAAGAAAGACCAACTTTTTACGTTTTTTAGTTTTGAGTAAGTAGGTAATGGTTGGTGTTTAGGTACCTATTAAATCTTCCTTGTTACATAATATATCCTGGTAACCGTCGTGATCTTCAGAGCATCATGGATACGAGTGTGCTCCAAAATGTGACGCTGGACATTTACCGCGGCGAGTACACCGTTCTGTTCGCTGAACGTGTTCAAGAGCTGACGATTTTAACTCTCGAGGATTTGCTCCTTGGTAAGTAACTAAATGCCGTGTGTGAGACGACTTAATAGAAACATACAAGAGCCTAGCAAAGCAATACATGTGTCGCTACTTATCTGACATGTTAAAATTAAACACAAACGAACTACTAAGACGCTGCAATAAGCTAAAATTAGATAAAACACTGGCATTAGCCAGTATGTCATAGTTTTACAAAAGCAATATAATTTTGTTCAATATAATTCCCACCTCGGGTTTCTACAACCGCACCTCCCGTCACAGAAGTGCGGTCCATCCGCATTTCCTAGATACGGAGGTGTCGCGTACTGTTCGGTTCTAAAATTATTTTATATCGCGAACCCGTAGGCTGTGGAACGAACTGCCTCAAGAGGTCTTCCCATTAAACTACGACATGGGGTTCTTCAAGAAAGCTGTGAATAGGATTTTGCAAGGTCGGCGGCGCGCCCGCATACCCCCTGGTGTTGCAGGTGTCCATGAGCGGCGATAACACTTACCATCACGTGAGACCGCTTGCTCGTCCGCCCTCTTCTCTATACAAAAAAAAAACATTCCCAGTAACAGAATTTTGGACATATATGGAATAAATTACAACAAAAAATCATTGAATCACCAACGATGTATTTAATAAGCAGTTTCGAAAATAGACGTGACATATGACTTCCAGGAGAAAAGATATGACGATACCCGTAAATAGGTACCAGCTAACACAAGATATAGGAAAGCAGTGTCACTGCTGGTCTGCCACCAGCAGTGATTATTACACAATAATAATAATATCATTCAAGAAAACTTGGATATAAATTCCCATGTTTAATGACAGATATCAAAATATGAGATACCAAAGATAGAGAGAATTATGAATGAGATAGCTTTGTGTTTTCAGCCGATTTTAGAATACCAGCACCCCCATTTCTTTCCATTGGTATCGTAAAAGACGACTGGATAACAAAAAACGTGTGTGGTCAGGGAACCCCCGCCAGGAACGAAGATCCTCACGCATCTTTTTAAACTCCGAATGTAATTCGAAATAAAATCTGCATAGTTCATGTATTTTTTTTTTATTTTTTATCATATTTTCAATGCAAATAATTTAAAATATTAAGAAATCAAATCAAAAATCAAAAAGTTTCATTAAATATATTGCGCACATGCCCAGCTGCCGCCGCCGGAAGTGCTCACAGAAAGAGAGAGAAATACAAAGGCGTATGGAGGGGGTAATAGTACATTGTTACCCTAGGGGTGAAAGTGACTTATTTCAGTCCCGAGACTGGGTTTGGTGCCCGAGCGCAGCGAGGGCGCCAATAGGTCGAGGGACTAAATAAGTCCTGAACCCCTAGGTAAACACTGTGCTTTTCATTACGAATACAAGGAAAGTAAAAATAAAACTACTAATTAGCAAAATAAAAAATGAATGAATTTTATTTCATAAATCAACAACTTTGGTGAGATATTTATTTAAAGTTTATGGTGACATTAGAGCAATTATTTATAGTTAGTGAAATGTTTTTTCCGGGTATTTTCATATTTGATATTTTCTGGGATACTTGAGTTTCCACAGTATCCAGGGATTCTTGGGTGAATAACGTTCACCCTGTATTGGGTGTATTGGGCTATTTTCACTTCGCTCCACAGGCAACTTCGGACCTACTTTCAGAGTATGAGTAATGAAAAATTTTTTTCATTACTCATACTCTGAAAGTAGGTACGAAGTAATGAAAGTATGAGTATGAGTATGAGTATGACTTTCAGAGTATGAGTAATGAAAAAAATTTTTCATTACTCATACTCTGAAAGTAGGTCCGAAGTTGCCTGTGGAGCGAAGTGAAAATAGCCCAATACACCCTAGGGTGAGCGTTATTCACCCAAGAATCCCTGGATACTGTGGAAACTCAAGTATCCCAGAAAATATCAAATATGAAAATACCCGTCACCCCTAAGTCACTTTCACCCCTAAGGTAACAATGTACTATTTCATTTCTCATACTCTGAAAGTAGACCCTAGATTATCTAAAAAGTGGGCTGAAAGTGATACGTTTAAAGTATTGGGTTTAAAGGAAAAGTAGTTTATAAAAAATTTAGTCAATAAATAGTAGTTACACTGTGCAACTGCAGAAACCTATACAGCCACACTTTGATTAATACTATATTAATTCTTAACTTTGTAGAATATTTGTTTGTGATGTTATTTAAGACACCGATTAAACTGCGTCAAAATTAATTTAGATAGATCATTGACATAAATTAGAAATAATCTATAATGATAAGTTCTTTTTATCAAGCTAGCAATAAGTACTACTCAAAAACACTGGCTGGCATTATGGCGTTTGAAAAATGTTGCACGTAATAAAGAAAAAAAAAGGCGGGAAAGTGAGATTAATGCAAATTTTTGGGAAGTTGAAGTAATATTTTTTGCATATATGGCTTGTGTTTACTTTCCTCATATTCGAAATGAAAAGTAGAGTGTTTAATTCGGGTGAAAAGCACCCATTTCAGACTCGAACTATTGGCGCTTTCACTTCGGTCGAGCGTCCAAATATCTCGTCAGAAATGGCTGCCTTTCATCCCTTAGTTAACAATCTACTATTTCTCTCGAATCACACCTACCGCAAGCCGCCTAAAGGAACTTCGTTCCAAAAACCCCGAGGAACTGCATCACCTAAAGAGTGAATCCGTCATCCCACTTGACCAGCGCGGCGTGTTGTGTTAAGTTCATACATCGCTCGTTCACGACACAATGTGCATTAGGAGACCAATGTCCAGGAGTGGGCGGGAAAAAGAGCTGATTACGGTTCTACATTGAAAAATTCAAAGGTTCTATTAGATCAAGGTAGAGTAGCTCGTCAGTTTACCTCTTCTCGGTCTACAAGAATACCGACCATTACTTTTGACGTGAAAATAATATATTTCATCGTTATGTTACAATTAACTATCTTGGTCTTAATTCAGGTTTAACATTCACCGACAGTGGAACTATAAACGTGCTTGGGCATAACTTGACACCAGATAGAAACTGCATGACGCTCCCGTATATGATGGGCTACTGCAGTCGCTCCATGTCCCTCATAGAAGACTTAACTGTACAGGAACATCTATTATTGTATATGGAAGTAAGGGTTTACCCAAATTGACTTCTTTTCTCTTACTGGGTAGTTAGATAGGTAGGTGCTTATTTAAAAGTACAGTGAGAGACATCCGTTGGCCATTTTAAATGCGTGGAATGGGTAGAGTGCCATGTTGAAATTATTGATTTGACAGATGAGGTCGCTTGATAGGATGTGACATCTTTCATCTTGGCAGAGATTAATATTTGCATAAAGGTTTTGGGCGATCGTGAGTATAAAGGATAACCGGATGACAAATTTCCGTCATTACATCAAACACTGTATTCTTTCACGGGCAGACGAGGTTTGGGTTGAATGGGAAATAGAGAGTATAATGGGATAGAGTTTTATTTATCCCATCACTCTTTATTTTTATTTATTTACTAGCTGTGTCCGCGAATTCGTACGCGTGGAATTTTAGTTTTTAAACTCTAAATTGGGATATATTTTCTTCCCGTCAGCCAATTTCGATGAAACAAAGCCTATTCGAAGCGCCAAGCTAAGCTTAATTAACCTGTGGGAACCCCATGAAAATCCGTTCCGTAAGTTTGGAGATTAGCGTGTTCGAACAGACAAACAGACAGACAGACAAAAATTTTCAAAATCGACTTTTTGTATTCTGATACTCTTTCTTCATCGCTTCCAATCAGTTTTTGGTAAATATATTCAATGTACAGACACACTGGTTCTACAGTTTTATTATTTGTATAGATTTAAACTTTAATGCAAAAAGTAACATTGTACAAAAGGCGGATTTAATGCCTAGTACCATTCTCCGACAGTTATCCGACCGACAGATTAGATGAGACGAGATTAAACGTAATGGGATGGGAAGTAGGACCTATACCTAATGAGGATGAGAGAATTTCCTAAATATTCGATGGGAAAATTTAGGATAAAACCCCATCGAATGGGAAAACCCCATCGAATATTTAGGAAATTCTTATTCAATATTTAGGAGTGGAATGGCAAATGGTTTCTTAACACGTCTTGGGCGATTTGCACAGATATGTCTATGGCAAGAGTCAAACCAGTTCATCGAGGAGTACAGTCATATCCGGTTCAAGCGGCTGCTGGAAGAGTGCGACCTGCAAGGTGTGAAGACGATGTACGTGAGCGAGCTCGACTCGTACTACCGCGCTCAGCTCTGCTGGGCCGTCGCGCTCTTGCTGGAGCCCAGAGTAACGTTGCCTACATTCTCTTAGTATCTTTTTTCCCATTATCTGACGGTCAATGTGGAGATAAAGACAAGGTGACTAGATTATTATTATGGCTGTAATAGGCTAAGCAGCGTATGTTATTGCGCCCAATCTGGTTTCTTGTCACTTGTGCATCTGTTTAGCTTAGTATCTGTCCAGCCAGGCCTTGGTCTGGCTAATCGAATCTGCGTCTATTCTGGAACATTTTCTGGCAACTAGTTCCACTAGTTGTGTACTCTTCCACTACACAGTTCGATATAAAATGTTTATAGGGATTGGAGGCGGAGACAGTTCGATTCATTTTATGTCCTCTTAGATAGTTGTTTCTATTTTCCTTGTACATAGATTCCAAGTTCTGAACATCATATAAATTGGTAAGAATCTTATATATTTCAATCTCCCTATCTTCCTCCTCTCCGTGAGTGTAAACATGTGAAAAATGGGATAAAGTACATTATTAAATAATTTACCTACTTCGCACTACTTAAAATAAACTGTTTAAATACCAAACATTCATAATAGCGCTAATAAATAATTTTATTCTATACATATTTGCATATATACAGGTTACGATTTCCTTTTTTTACCTGGGATTATTTCTATTTTGATACCGACTTCAAAACTTCAAATACATAATACTTTTTTAAATCCACTCGTATAGTAGCCTCCGTGGCGGGCTTGCCTACTTTCCAGTTTTTCACCACCGGACATGCTGATGCTGGCCAAGGCGGGGGAGTTTAGGTTATAAAGTATATTTATGTACAGATACATTACGAAAACACGGCTAATCTGGAGACACTCGAACGCATCATCCACGCCCATGAATTACCGTACGTCTAATTGCATACTTTATTACGAGATAAATACAAAACTTTATGAACATGTCACGAGTCAGTGCAGAGAAATATATGAAGCTGTTACTTTCCCTTGTAAAACTAATGACATTATATCTTTACTAAACAAGTCACTATATTGCTAGATAATCGTATTACATTTACATACTTAGGTCTTATTTATTTGTTTATGTATATTTGCATACCACATAATTAATTATAATAAGTATCTATACAGTGTAATGTATGTAGATATAACTTTGTATTGCTTTTATTAGCTTTATACACATTATATCTTTAAAAAATCAACATCTATACCACAGCACCTATATATCAATAATCACCACCTATATCACAGCACCTATATATCAATAATCAACACCTATATCACAGTACCTATATATCAATAATCAACACCTATATTACAGCGCCTATATATAAATAATCAACACCTATATCATAGCACCTATATATCAATAATCAACACCTATATTACAGCGCCTATATATAAATAATCTACACCTATATCATAGCACCTATATATCAATAATCAACACCTATATCACAGCACCTATATATCAATAATCAACACCTATATCACAGCTCCTATATATAAATAATCAACACCTATATCACAGCACCTATATATCAATAATCAACACCTATATCACAGCACCTATATATCAATAATCAACACCTATATCACAGCACCTATATATCAATAATCAACACCTATATCACAGCACCTATATATCAATAATCAACACCTATATCACAGCACCTATATATCAATAATAAAAACCTATATCACAGCGCCAATATATCAATAATCAAAACCTATATCACAGTACCTATATATCAATAATCAACACCTATATCACAGCACCTATATATCAATAATCAGTCAAACGTTACAGATCATTAAGAGATTTTGGTTGACCCTCTGGTGGTATGTGTCCAAAATCTTCCATGTCATAATCAGAACAATAGTAGTCTTCATCGTCACTTTCAGAATCATCAGAACTCTCAGAAGTATTAATTATATTATTCTATCCATAAAATTATCGATGGCATGTTCATATTTTCTATATTCATCTTCGCATTTGATTGCGTGATCATGAACTTTTTCCATTCACTGGACCAATACCGTAAACTGCCGCAACATTGCCTAAGTTTTACGCTTTTTTAAAGATATCTTCGAAATTTAAAAGCTATTTTCAACTTTGCTATGTACTAAATAAAGTTCAAAATCTTGTCTTTGGGATATCATGGTGATATTACATTATATTACTACAGGAGTACATCTGTAACGACATTTAATACCAGGCAAAGTTGGGCTGAAAAATCGCAACTTTGCCTACGTTGTTAAAAAGTATTACAAGACACAAATCCACAAACTCTCCACTCTATATTGAACTGTATTCTTATATCATGTTAGTGTTTATTTAAAAATCGAAAAAATGTACATAAGTAGCCTAAATTAAAGCCAGGCAATGTTGGGATGTAAATTTTGGTCATTTTCATACATTGACAAAGTCTTGTATAGGGTTGTCACAAATTTAGAAATGAACGACTTTTTTTTTCACAGTGTAATAATTTCTTATACATTATTATTACTTAACATTAACAATATTATTAACATTAACATTATTACTTATAATAAGTAACATTTCTTTAGAAATGGACATAGTTATGAAGAAAATATCCAATCCATATTTTTGGGTGAAACGGAGTATTTCGATCTCGGCTTTAAAAATACCACTTAATTTGTCCTAAATGGTTCGAAAAAGGTTTTATTTAAATGTTTAATGATCAAATAAACAGGCAAATGCTGTAAGCAAAAATTTAATTTAACTAATTTTACTTAATATTTATCAGGGGAATTATAGACTCTATATTGAAAATTAATTGGCCTCGTCGCCCGACTTTAGGGTTTTGTAAAACCTTTTCAATGTCTAGACGTGTGATCTCGGATATGTCTTCCACTAATGGCCAAGAAAATGTTCCCTTGGTGTTCTTTCTCAGATATTTCGTTAAATATGTACCATTGCTTTCATTATGACTTATAATCAAACCAATGTAGTATATATTGACTTTCCTTGCAAGGAATTTAACTAGTACATATTTTCCTACAGTAACGTCATCAGTGGAATCTTCTTCAGTGAAATTTAAATTATCTTCATAAAAACTTTCAGTATCACTCTGTGAGTCTACAAATGGGCCATCTTCTGAAGACTCATGCAAAGAAAACGATGAAGTTATACTGTCTGAATCTGACCCTTGGCTTTTGTCTAGTTGTCTGAGTGAAATATTTGATAATATTTTTCTGGGTTCAACAGGAACACAAGAGGTTGGAGGGTCATTTTCACATGCCTTTGTAAATAAAGTGCTGTTATTAGAAATGTATAAGTTCTGTGGTGCTTCGCAATTCACAACCACACCTGGAGGAATGTTTATATTTTGATAAGAAGAACTAGCTTCTAATCTTTCTGTATTCGGTATTGTTGTAAAGTATTCGGTTGACACAGATTCCCCTGGTTTTATATGGACTTTTTTATTTCTTTTCCTGTTTATGTTATTATTGGGAGATCTTGATTCTTTTAAATAACTGAGAAGAGCATTATTAAAGGTAACCTCTGGTTTCCTATTCTCCACGTTGTAATCAGGTAGTTTTCTTAAAACTTCTTCAGGGTTTAAAGGGTGTATCCCAGTGGCCTTGAATCCATTCCTGATTGTTTCTATTTTATTAATTTTTATTGCATCAATTAATGATTTTAGTAATTCTGGAAAAATACTTTTGTTTAAGGAATTACTGGACGGGTGTCGTACTTTCCAGTCGAGTAGAATATTGCGCCACGTTCTTTTTAAGGGTCTAAAAAATGAGACATCAAGTGGTTGGGTATCGTGAGTTGAATTGGGTGGTAGAAAAACAAAGCGAATATTGTTATCACGACATTTCTCAATAATGCTTATGTTTAAATGCGAGGACAAATTGTCCCCTATCATTACTTTGGGTTCCAGTGAGGTTTGTGCCCAGGGTATTATAATAGTATTGAACCAATCTTCAAAGGTTTGATTATCAAACCAACCGGATTTCGATTTATTAAATCTTGTACGGGCGGCCTTTTTTCACACCAGTTACTCCACAGATTTTCTGCCTTATAAACTACGTATGGAGGAAATAATTTTCCGGACGCAGTGGCCGCGAACATGAGAGATATTGCAGTTTTAGTACTGTTGAGAATTTTATTAGGATACTTAACACCTCTTTTAAAAATGCATCTCAGGCTACCGGGATCATCAGATAAATTAGTTTCATCGTAGTTCAGAATGTGCTCTGGTTTTGCATTAGTTAAACTTACTTTTAGGTTATCAAAATATTCGTTATATTCACTATAAGTTTTTGTAGCCCGTACAACCTTAATATTTTGAGTCGATCTCGTCGTTAATTTATTTTTGTGCCTATTTAAAAAATTCCTAATCCATTTTTCGCCTGGCATCTTATTATTAAAAAGGGCGGATTTTTCATTTTTTTTTAAGGTAGTCATAAACGATTATTCTCAATTCTGAACGTGTTAAAGGACTGCCATAATTGGCGCAAAGAATCAACGCTTCCACAATTCTTGACTCCTCCTCTTCAGACAATTTATTAGGACATCCAACTTTACGCATATGTTTCAGCTTTACTTTATTTAAAATTGTTTTTATTGGTATCCCAAACTGTTTTTCTGCTTCATATGAATTTAAATTTTTGTTTTTTACCAAATCTACTGCTAAATTTAGTAAGCTATCTTCATAGTCTTTCTAGCGCCTGGCACCTGGCTTTCTTCTATGTTTTTCCATTGTGGACCTAAAAATAAAATAATATATATCAACTGCTTAATTAAAGTAATTTTTAAAGTAATACGTAGTAACTTTACCTAATACTTTACCTAATGTATTAGGTATTCGTTTCGTTGTTAAAAAAAATCCAATTAGACAAAATTACATTATAAGGCAAATTAAATGATAAAAAAAATAAAATTATATAATTTCAAAAATATAACTGCAACAACCCTACCGTAGATAAAGTTGAGGTTACTTATTTATCAAACTTATCCCATCTTTGCCTAAGTCTAATTTATTTTAGAACGCTTGACGACAAAACGAATCTAGCAATTGCATTATATTAAAGAAGACTAAATCGATAAGATAACTATATTACCAAAACTTAAACAATATTCTATTTCGACTTACCGAAAAAGTTTTGAGCATCAGTATAAATTCCCGTCTCCTTCTTGACGTTCAAAACGGCACTGACGTGAAGGTAGGTAACATTAGTACTATGGCGATCATTTTTTGTGTTGTCAGAATATCTTTACAAAATATACCATTGGTTTCAGTGATGCAACATAAATATTTTGCGAGTTATCAGCATATTACTATTTTAGGCAATGTTAAAGACTTGTGGTAAAGTTGCGACGTTTTACGGTATTTCTTTTCCAATAACATTTATTTTACTGTGGTCATCTTCATATCAACATTTCTTTGAGCTACATAACTCTTAAACTGCGACCATATGTTTTCAATCGGATTGAAATCCTTCCTTCATAATAACGACGAATAACTTGGTAAATCTGTGGCTTTGTCCAAATTGGATCGACGTTAATGTCATGTTTTACCAACCAGTTTATCATATCTTGCTTTAATGTACTTTAATTCGGAAGCTTTCCCACATATTTATATATGAAACATTATCAACGACCGATACCGAATTTTTAGGTAAGTTAGGAATCAATTGATTACCTAGCCATTTTTCATAATTGTCACTGTTCATCTCATTATGATAGTCTCCTGTTGTATCCGTAGAATTATACATGAATTGTCCATTATAATGATTCATTATAATGAAATGTTGTCCTATAGAAATGGCTTGTTTTATAACTGCCATCGTCCGCCGCCGTCTATTTGTATAAACATATATATCATATGAGTATAATTATTTCAGGTTATAATAGTGCCCTATTTTATGGACGATCCAACTTACAAGGCTGTGATAAAAGACCATATTATGGTAAGTTAATACGTGATATCATAACTTTATAAAAGGATACTTTCAAGATTACATCGAATGTATAATATTCCTATACTTAGAGGAGAACACAACATGATTATTGTTTAAACCACAAAAGTCACATACTGTTTTTATATATAAATTATATTAGTAGTGCCATTTTAATTAGGTAATTATATAATTAATTAAAAATACCAGCGTCCTGGACCAATAATTTGAAAATTTGTTTATCTAGATTTGCCTGTATTATTTGTTAAATCGATTAAACCAGGCTTTGAATTATTGTAAGTTCTACAAATTCTAAGGATAGAGTGGTATGCAAGATTTGTTTTAGATAGAGGTATATCGAGATCCCATCCCATCCCGCGGGTGTCGTGTCGCGGCGACTAAGGGATAACAAAGCGGCAAACACGAGCGCTGAGGAACTTCAACACCTCTGAAAGAGTGGACTCGTCAACCCACTTAGCCAGAGCGGCGTTTTAAGGCCATACATCTCTCGTGCACAAACCAATGTGCGCGAGAAAACCCATGTCCTGCACACTACAAGGGCTGATTGCATTCTGTAAATTCGATATTTTGGAAATTCAACAAATTACAAAAGTCAACATAAGGTTCCGAAAGATGTTATACGATACATTTATATCGGTATGTCCTCATACTACTTCTTCAATGTGAAGAAGAACACTTTTAACATTACAGAAGTACAAGAAGCACATAACAATCGTGAAAATGGAATTCGCAACGTTTCAACTACAGTTTGCGGACAGGGTTTTTATTTTCGATAACAAAATTCTAGCTTTCGGCGGCACGCCTGCGTATATGTTTTTCAAATATGGTAAGTTATAATTTGTCTCCTTTCTTTATACAGTGTTTCCTCAAAAGGTTTTATAGGTTAAAAGGACTACTTTTAATCGAATAATTGTGTAATTGAACAAAATACTAGAAATCAAACCCTAGAATCCAAATACGAGTATCTTGAAAAAGGTTCGAGTTATACTTAGAGTTTACAAAGTCATATTTTAGAAAATAAACGCGTTAGTGTTTCATAGCGTCACTTATACAGTTGTGCAATTAAATCATGGTGTATGGGATTAGGTTCCAATCTCATGTATTCTCGAAGTAGGCAGTAAAAGGTAGGCAGCGCATTCGGGGGCGTGCCAACGTTTGTCATTTTGGACTAATGTTGGCATGTATCGCGGATGTCTATGGGCGACAGTGGACCAGGTGGACCGTATGCTCGTCTGCCGCCTTCGTCCATAAAAAAAGTAATTTATGCTAAATTTCTGTTGAATTTGTAAAATATATGGGCATTCATATAAACGTGCTTTGCTCTCTAGTTGTTGAATTAGCTTAAAACATTTTAATATTAAGTACTTAATTTTAATATTGTGTTAACTACAATATTCTATACCTACAATAGAATACAATAGATTTTTTTTTACATTTCATTTCATTCTACAATAGGAAAGCGGACAGACAATATTATCTGCTTGTTTTCTTTTTATTTATACAGATAAACACATTATAATTTTAATAATAATATCGTAAAGGAAATTATGTCAATATTTGTATTTCGCTTTGAACCAACATGACGTAACTGTTATACTTGATACGAGTTCGTGGTAAGGGGACAACTCTCTGTCTTCTTCTCTTCCTGTTAAGAAACTATCAAATTTTATTGTATTTCAATTTTACTGCGTACAAATGAGAGTCAGCTTGTGATACCACTGTACGGCAGGTCGCGAGTACCGCGTCCGCATGACGTTCCGCGGCGGGCTCGAGGAGGAGCTGCTGATCAACGAGGTGGTGGAGCGCGCGGCGGCGGCCGGCGCCACGGTGCGCGCACACCTCGGCTCGCTGCTAATCCTGCGGCTGCCCACCAGCCCCACGGCTGCCGTCGCCCACCTCATGAAAGACCTCACGGATAACGCCGCCAAATACGGCATGACCTCCATGAACATCAGCCTGCCGGATTCTGAGGAGGTTTGCAGACGGTACATATCTCAAACGGAAGGTACATAAAGATCTGTTTAAGGGTAATTAAGTGTGTCGTCTGAATTGCAGACACCCCACTCTCCTTGTCGATTTAGTTCGAACCGATACAGAATTCGAAGAGATATTGCGTCTTGTCTACCGCCTGTATAATGGGGAATTTTCTGAAGAACTGTGCGGTTTGATCGCAGCTCCCGTTATCGTCGTGCGATTCATCCGCACTTCCTCTACAAGGAGTCGTTGCGTATAGTGCGGTCATCCAGACACTTTATACTGCGAACCCGAAAGTTGTGGAATGAACTGAGGTTTTTCCGCTATGCTCCGACATTGGGCTCTTCAAGAGAGCTGTGAACAGAATTCTGCAAGGTCGGCAGCGCACCCGCATGTCTCTTAGTGTTGCAGGTGTCCATGGGCGGCGGTGACCACTTACCATCATGTGTCCCGTCCGCCGTCCGCTCGTCTGTCATCTGTCCACAAAATATCCACGACTCATTCGTAAGGTCTCTCCGCATCTCGCTGAGTGACTTCGAACTTATGGATCAGGCCTACAGTTAGAGGCCCTGTTTCGGCACTGTACGTCATAACTAGAAGAACTTTCGTCTGCAAGCATTGTGATATAGACGACGAGAAGAGTCAGCACATTTCTACCAATTCTGTCTAGCCAAGCTGAATTCGTCTATCGGTCTATTTACTGAATTCAGACTTGTAGAGATGGATTCCGAGTTTCCCTAAAATAGGCATAATGATCAATAGCTTCGAGTCCCAGTATTTAAGTAGAAATATCTGTATTAGTCAGTTCTGTTTAGTTATATTTAAGTAGAATATCGTATTTGTGTGATTTGAGAATTTTTTGCTCAGCGTCAAAAGTAATGTAAACTTTTAACAGAGTTATAACTGAATCACGAGCTATAGCACATGAAAAGCCAGCCGATTTATTGCACACACGAGAAGAAGCTTTGAAAACTATATCAGGTAAATAAATGATAATTCTGAAGGACTCTGTGCCTCTAGTTTTCACCACCCCACCCCCCGTCACCAAAACGCGCTATATCAGCTCTTATTCGATGAGGAAATGTCGCGTACTATGCAGTCTACAAATAACTTTATGCCACAATCCCAAAGGTTGTGGAACGAATTATACCCTGAGGTCTTAGATAAAGCTGTAATTGTGGGTTTACAAAGATATCAGCACACCCTCTCTGCTGTTGCAGGTGTCCATATACCATCGTGTGTACCGCATCAAAAATAAGTAGTTTTCTCTATCTAGTACTAAAGCACTACTCCATTAATAGAATAAACAAGAATTTGATCCTTCAAAAGTAAGGGACTATTATGTGTCAGTAATATTTAAGTTTAATATTATATTAATAGTATAAGTTTAATAGTAATATTTAATATTAATAATTAAGTTTATAATTTTAACTACTGGTAATAAATTAATTTTTTTTCATAGACTCGGTAGAATGGACAAGAGAAAATAACCGATACCTCAGCTTCTTACAGTTTAAAAGCATCGCTTGGAAATATGGGATGTTTTACAAGCGGAATAAAATGGCCTTTTATATTACGGTTAGCTACTATATTGTATGAAAAAAATCAAGATTATTACTAAGGCTGCGTACCAAAACTTAATTGTTTTTATAGGTGGTAAGTTCAAAAAATTCTGAACGGATTTTCAAATTTATGTCACTTTTATGTAATTTAATGGAGATGGACATAGGATATGTTTGAGTTTCCTACGAAAACGCAATTTTATAAAGCAGTAAGTAAGCGCAGTGTTTAGAAAAAAGCCTTAACCATAATAGCACCCGAGCGAAGTCAGGACGGATCGCCAATGTCCACTAAAATAATCTCGACTCTTTAAAGATAAAATAACAAACAAATATTGTGGCACGCTGTTCGATCGAATGATCTCATTGTGATTGCAGATTATAGCAGCGATCGTGGCGGGTATATTCATTGGTATATCACTGGCTAACATGTTGATTTTTATCGAGCAAGTTCATTCGGAAAACAAAATGTTACATGGGGAGGTAATAAACACTTTTCTACTAGCATTTGCCAGTTACTTACTCAACTTGTTAACAGTGTAAAAAATTGTAAAACAAAAAAAAAATTCAAAAGATTTTCATGTCAATTATGAGCGGGATGTTCGAACACATACTGTATTTAGATGACTTCATTATACGTTATCTATTGTAGATATCGTAATGATCTTGGCCTGGTATTTCCAAAAGTACTGAAACAATTTTGAAAAGTACCGTAAGTATAACCTTCCAAGGTAAATACACTGTGCAGCAGTGAAAACCGCAAGCAATTCGAGCGAGTTAAGGGTGTAGATTGTTGGCCTGAGATCTCGATTTCGAGCGACCGCAGCGCCAAAGTTTAATGTAACATCCGACGGGGCGGATGAATGACCTAGAGAGCGCGATTTTCAAAATGTTTTGCAACAAACGTTCCACGTTGAGAAATTGTTATTGAACTTGAATATTTACAGCATAACAATAACGTTGAATTTTTGGAAACTAGCTGTTGATTCTTTTTAATAGATTAATAAGAGTAGTTGAGACACAATTTTTATGTTTTTCTATCATTTGACATCTGACATTTTTGTATTCTACTTACCTAAAATTCCAACTATTTATTTATTTGTAATTTCACTACCAAAATTTATTCTAATTCGTAAAATATTCATTCAATAAAATAATTGCAAATTCAGTAGGAAGTGTGTTTATCTCTACGCAAGGAAATGTGCCTATTGCGTAAACTCAAATACTTACTTTTTGTTTACGATCACCTCGTCGATATCTAAAAAAAATCCTAGGGTTTTAAAAAAAATGTCAATAAATGAAACACAAGTATAAAAATGATTTATTTACTACACAATAACAAATATGAGTCGCCATTACTCGCTATCTCAAAAGCGTGCTAGGGTTGTACAAAAATTAGTAAATAATTCATTTATTTACTAATTTTAACAGAAGTTTGTAAATTATTAATATACTAATTAAAAGTATGTAATTAAACAATAACGAAATATGAGTTCAAAATTCTAATGGTTTTTCATTCGATTACGGATCAAGTTCTGATTTCTGCTAATTTGATGATAAAATCAATGGCTATCACAAAACCTATCAGAATGAAAACGTTACCAGCTGCCCGATTCACGTAAGTAATAAAAACCGTAGCGCAGTGACGTCACTTCGTTTTTTGCAAATTTAGCCCTTTTAACCGACTTAAAAAAAGGAGAATTCTCAATTCGCTGTATTTTTGAACCAATTTTTATGATTCTTTACACCAGGTAACTCAGAAATTGTATAGTAATTGAGCTATTGGAAGATTTATGACAATCCAAGACTAGATAAGTAAGTGCGTTTAAAACAGAAAACCAAAAGGCGATTTCTAAGTTCCTAAGTTAAAACGACTTTTGGACTGGCGTGTTTACGTGAATCGACTGGCTGGGTAGTTAAGTTACCTGTATCTTTCAAAATCATTAGGCGTTCTTCTCTTTCATAACACGTAAAGCTCTTTCTTTCCTCTCTTTCATAGCCTCTATGATACTGGGCGCGTCACGAATGGGCATGCTTCGTGACTGCCGAGGATCAACTAATTCTGGAAGTAGGCAATCGTAATAAAACCTAACTAATTTCATCTCCATTTTCTCCTCCCAAAATTTGTCGTCCTTTTCTATAATATAAACTTTCATAGGTACAGTAGCACCAAACCAGATGCCAAGCATGCAAACGTTTCTTTTAGTAATATGTACCTGTCCCTGAATTTGGAAATACCAGTTATGATTTTTATTTATGACATAACCCTTGGAAGCCTTGTCCTTAACCCAAAAGGTATGTTTGGCCATTGCTTCATCAAGAGTCATGCCAGCTAAAGAATGTGGGCACTTAATTTCAATTAAACCGTTTGCATAAATGCCATCTGGTGTAGTACCAAGAAATTCATATTGATCGTCGACGAACAAACCGCAACCTTGTATACTAATATTCTCTTGAATTTCTAACTGTTTAATTGCGGTTTCTTCGTTTTCGATACCGTACCGTACAGCAGGCAAACTGGAGATATTACTACCATAAACGATTTTACGAACAAGAACAGCACAACTTGTGCTCTCTCGTTTTTTACAAACTTCCCCGAACGATGATGAGGTTAGTAATTTTCTCCTTGTACTCATCCACTCAGAACTACTTCTTTGCAAATGGGTCGACCTTTCAAGCTCCTCTCTTTCAGCACAAGACAACTTTAAATCGGCTAAAAAAGATGACTTGGCTTTCTCATATAATTCTGGACTCAGATCAGGTTTTTCGCAGTTTGGTCCATAGTGAGCGTCTTTCGATACAGCGCTGTGGCTCTTTTTCAATCTTAATTTAGGTTTAGCAATTAAACGGATTCTACGATTACAATTTTCCACTTTCGCGATCAAAGGATTAGGACTAGATTTAAATATTACTTCATGAGTTTTACTATGAATCGATCCTGTATTAAAAGACACAACAGCAGCTGCGCATCGGCCCGCATAAGAACCACGGGAAGAATAATTTACACGCTTACCCCCTACTAATTTGGCAATCACTGCGTTAAAACTTTCAACTATATTACTTGTACAATTATGAATTAAACTTCTAGAATGATATGACAGTCTTTTACTTAAAATGTGTACCGCGTCCATTAATCCGCATCCAACAATTGCTGGAAGCAACCCAACAGGTTCTATTCGACGAGTATCAGGTCTACAGAAATACTCCTTGCAATATTGGTGATTACCAAATACGTGTTGTGGACCATTTAGGATATCTTCACTAAGATTTTTTATTTTTTCTTCGAGTGACTGATTTTGATCGCCCCAATATTTAATAGCGCATTTTACACCCGTTCTTAAACGCAAATACCTTTCTTTTAGGAATTTCCGCAATTCGCAAGGATACTTAGTGTCTTTCGACAGTTTCTCCAAGCTATTGCAGTAGTTTCGTAAAAGATGATTTTTGCATTCAATTTTCTCTACTGTTAAATTACCGTACGGTCGCGAATCTAATATTTTTTTATAAGTACTGGAATCGCCGTCTGCTACAAATTTATTATAAATTACACCGTGATCAACAATGGAACGTTTAAACCCCTCAACTATTATGGTCGATTCCATACCGGTAGATGATCCCGAATAATTCTTGAAACAACGGTGTTCCGAGGGCTGACTGTCGTTCTTTGCGGCTCGTGCACAAACTACGCAGTATTTATTTTTAACTCCAAAAAACAATACTTTATTAGTTTTAATGCCAATTATCGCAGCTGCGCCGGACAAGGCGGAAAAATTCTTACCATAAGATCTCTTGCTCCAACAACCGTCAACAGCAACAGATATTAATGGTGTACCATTTTTATCAACACTACCTATAGACACTGCGTACTCCGCTTCTTCCTTGACAGCTTCTGCCATGGAATGTGCTGCTGTCTTTTCCCACCAATCGCAAACCGTATTATTAATTTCATTGTATAATGAAGGTGACATGATTGGTAGGGCTACTGCGGCAGTTAATGTTTTTAACTGATAGTAGCTCCCACCAGATGATATGATACCAGATACAATTTGATGATTCACTTCCATTCTATCTTCTTTCTTTTCAATCAAACACACAGTAAATTTCATACTACACATACTACATTTCATGATGAGTTTTGAGTCCAGACCAACTTTTACTTCACCTATTATACTGAGGTAACTTAACTTACAATCCATTGGACCGTGGTCCCCTATGGCCTGAAGAGCTTTAAAAAAAAAATAAACGTCTACAACTCTACGCCCAACTTCCATTTCATCCACCTTTCCCTCTTGGTCGTTTTCAATAACTAGTTCCTGTAAAGAAAGATAATGGCTTGATTTTTTTTATAAAAAATAATTAAAAATTTAAAAAAATGCAAAAGAATTAATACAATATTAGGTTCCTGATGAATAGAAATTATAATTTCTTTACGCATTAGGTATTGTTTTTTTATGACGTCACCTATTTGAACGTAAATTTTCTTTTGAGAAAGTAATTGAGAAGTATTTCGGTACTAAGGTGTTTGTCTCTCGATGAAAATAATAAATATTGCAAGAAAAATCTATAGGTAGGTATTGAGATTTTGTCTTCGCCCATCACTAACTAAGTAGTTTGTTTATTTATGTAACAAGTCTACAAGAATTACGTATAACAACTTACCTCTATACAGCGCGTAGCATTGTTGCTCAGAGTCTCGGCCCCAAGGTTTTCTTTATTTTCAATACTGGAAATATTATTCATCAATATTATCCACTTTTTATTTATTTTGTACAACCCTAAGCCAGACGCTAGGCGCCTCGCGTCTGTTTGGCGGTATAGGTATGTCGACAAAGTTGCGCTGTCGCCTACCTACTTCCACAATTTGATATTTAGACAATACTAGCCGACCCGGCGAACTCCGTATAGCCTTTTTTTTTTTTAAAAATCCTATTATTTTGATATTACATACAGATACTTCAATTTTATTTATCAGTATAGATATAGATAATACAAACCAATATTTACATGTTATTGTAGGTATATGTCTGAATCGGGCGATCTAAATCATATGACATATTGTATTAGCTTTGTAATGTACCCTGTTCAAATGCGATAATAAATAAGTAGGGAGGAACTTACATTTTATTCCGAGATCTTTTGGCTTTCATATTTTTATAATGCGTACAAAACTTTCTTTTCCCTGGCATGCCACTCAAATTCAATCAGTCCTGCGAAAAAAATAGCCTATGTTACTCAGTGATAATGTAGCTTTCGAAAATCAGTCCAGTACTTTTTGAGTTTATTCGTTACATACAAAAATCCAAATCTTTCCTCTTTATAATACCTATTAGTGTAGATATTGTATTTTTTACGATTTATATCTAGTTCCATCATGGTTTTCTTTCAGACATTCATTATATCGATACTTTCTACTAACTGAAAATAAATTAATTATAAAAATGTTATACTTACAGTTTTTTACAAAAAACACAAATTCACAATACGTAATTCTGCTGTCTGCAGCCGACAAGCGTGGTGTCACGTTCACTTACAGAAAGGAACTGCCGCTGCAGACCACCGAGATTGCACGAATGAAACGAACGTTTTATCCCATACATTTGTGTATGAAAAATTTACCTTAAAATATATCTAGATTTTAGGGCTTTAAAAGAGGAAGTCTTTGTTTGTAAAGGTATAAAAAGAAGTATACAGCTATACTTATTGGTTTCTTCAGTGTTCAAAAAGTGTTTCTTTTTATCAATTTGTGTTGATTTATGGGGTTAAATCTGAAAAATACGAAGTCATGTTTTTGCATTTTTACTCAATTTTGTGCGTTTGTTGACGTTTATTATATAACAACTATTAGGTTTAAGAGTTTAATATAAGCATGAACATACTTATTGGTCTTTGATTGTAATATATACAAATTATCATTGATATCAATCATATGTAAATAGGTTAAATATGAAAAATCGTAACACTCTTTTCGGTGATTTTCACGATCTACACCCTTAATCTGAAATAAGCACGAACAGACAAACAGTCAACAGACGCCAATGTTCTTGATCCTTGACTAATGTTTGTCCCCGAGTAATTTAATATGAAACCCGATTTTTCTCATTAATTGATCGTCAAGCGCGGTTTGGCCCCAATAGCTCCACTAACACGAAGGAGAACAATCGAAAGTCAAGGGTCGTATAGCTTGATAGATTTGATAGACTTGGGTCGATTACTATGAGATTTTGACCGTTCTAATGTACTTATGTACCGCAATGAAAATATTAGGTCTTTACCTATGAAATTGCCGTTTGTTCTTAGTGGCCGATTTCAGCTTCTTATAGTTATCTTGCGTTTGGCTTGCAATTCCTAATTCAAATTAATTTCAATTTAAAGCTATGACATTCCTTTTCAAAATCAGTTATGCATTTATTATACCCTCAAACGATTTTTTGCTTAGATATCGTAGTGTTTGTGACAATGGGAACGTTAAAAAATCGCATTATTTTCGAAAGTTCCGTGGAGATAGCAACGCAGCACAGGCGGCACGCAATATCAACGATGTGTACAGACCAAACACCGCAAACGAACGCACGGTGCGTTTTTGGTTTGATCGTTTCCGTTTTGTAAATTTCGAACTCGAGAACAAGCCCGTGGACGACCTGAGACTAAAGTAGACAATGGCGAATTGAAAGCAGTAGTGGAAGCGGATTCATCTCAAACCACGTCTGAGTTAGCCAGGGCCGTCTTTACCAGGGGGTGCAAGGGGTGCGGTGCACCCCGGGCGCTCACCTTTTAAAGGTAATGAAAAAATATAACGCTATAGTAAATAATTACACAATAGGATATTTGACTGTCATAGGATACACAATAGGATATTTGACTGTCATAGGATACACAATAGGATATTTGACTGTCATAGGATACACAATAGGATGTTTGACTGTCTTAGGATACACTCCCGCACCCCGGCGCAGAATAGACTTAAGACGGCCCTGGAGTTAGCAGCAGCCTTCGGCGTAAGTGACAAAATGATATTGATTCGTTTATGTCAAATCTAGAATGTGAAAGATCTCGGAAAATGGGTATCGTATGAGCTTCATGAATGTCAGCTGCAAACGCGTCAAAGCATGCCTTACTTTGCTGAACTGTCACAAAAGTGAAGGGATTCTGAATAGTATTGTCACTTGTGATGAGAAGTAGATCCTGTTTTTTAATCGTAAACGTTCGTCACAGTGGTTGAACCCGGGAGACACAGCCAAACAATGTTCCAAATGTCTCCATGATAACGTTCGTCCACACACTGCACGACAGACAGTCTCAAAGTTACAGGAGCATCAAGTTTTGGAAACTCTGCGTCACCCTCCGTACTCGCTAGACCTCGCCCCTTCAGATTTCCGTTTTTTTCGGAATTTTGATAACATTTTACACGGGAAAAAATTCGACTCCGATGAGCCAGCCAAAAAACGCCTTCGGAGAATTCATCGATTCCCGTCCCCAGCAGTTCTATAGCAGGGGCATTAATCAACTTCCATTAAAATGCCAAAAGTTCATTGATAGTAAGGGAGAATACTTCGTTTAATTAAATGTGTTATTTTCATACAAAAATATTTTACTTTTTTTTTGTATGAACCTAATAGCACAAAATTTTAGAAAAAAAATATAATCATTAAATGTTATTATGAATGGTAACCATCCCCGAGTACATGGAATGTAGTGACGTTTCACTTCAGGATGTTCAGAATATACTTCATTAGTATTACTACCATAATGAATAACTATCAACAGATATCTAATTGGTGACGAAGTGATAAAATATATAATTTACTGATTGAAAATCATTGATTTTTTCTCTATAATCTGGTGCATAATCTATTAAGGGGCATGACAATAGCCCGAAATGATCCCTGTCCTTTGGTTTCTTGGTTCTTATTATCTCGGTTGTTCCTTTGGTTTATTATCAAAATTACACTAAAAACCTGGAATAATTCATTACTCCTCAACATAGTGAAATGCCATGAGTTCATCTCTCTACTGCTGCAATTAAGGCACTCTTGTACTTTTCCATTTAGTCACTATCGGCGAATCCCAATCCGCGATCACCAAGTTTTACCCCATAGATTGTCAATGCTGCGTCAAATGAAATTTAGCTTACTGATTCTTTGAGTTATGCCCGTGTCTATGACATTGAGAGAATTGCGACAAAATCTGATCAGTAATTCCAAAAATTAATGTTATTAAAGAGACAGATGCAATCTTTAGTATTTACAGACAACGTAAAGTTACAGAATCCCTTAATTTTCAATGTATCTGTGGTGTAAAAATTAATAAAAGCATTCAATATTAATCAGGTTATGACTGTGGAGGCACTGAAGTTGAAAACTACACTCGTTTTAAGAAGTGACAAATCGGAGGTCGCGCTATCGGTGGCTCACGGGTTTGTTCACTTCTACTCGATCTAGTCTCGTTAGTAGTTTGTTTTGTAGCACTATCTTTCCCTTCACTAAGACTTATTATTCTTCAGGTACGTGTTATCTGAAACTAACGCGACGCAAGACGAAGTAGCTTACATGCGGTATACTGCTTTATCTAATGAAGAGGTATGAATTGTCAACAATAATAAAACGTTATGTGGAAACTTCATTTCACTGTCCTAACCTTCCAACTAAAGGCCAGACGCTACTTACCTGTCTACCCAGTTTGCCTTCCTTTCCTTTCATTTTAGATGAAACCGATATCTCTCGCTTTTGCTGTTATGCGTTAAAGTAGAAATGTAAGCAAATCACGCTTCGAACGGTTTAAACCTACTCCGAGCAATTCTAGAGAGATAGTCTCTTAATGTTGTCTGATCTAACGCTATGTTTAATGGTAAACCTTTAAACCACATGATCCACATTGTAACAAACTAATACAAATTAGACCTATTTCTGATCAAAATATGTGTAAAATTTACTGTTATTTTTACTGTAACTGTACGCACTTACTATAAAAATTAAACAATATTTTAATGATGTAGTTGACGGCAGACATATTCCGTTAACATTGTTTTAAAAGGCAAGCAGTTAATTTTATACAGAAACGGTTCTCTTCGTTGTTCAGGAGCATATCATTCCCATTGTAGAGCCTCACAGAGTATCTGGTGACGCGAGCGATCGATTCACCCCATCACTACGTGTACATGTATGCATATGGACTGGACCTGAAAATGCAAAATGAAACAATAGACAACGAAACTAAAGAATATCTTAAAGTGAGTTTAATTTAAATTACAAAGTCATAACAACCGTATATAGCCATGGATTCTACTTTGGGGTTCCCCATGGATTGGGGTAACGTTTCCCAAGTTTAAAAAGTGAGACTTTATTGTTTGGTAATATTGTTTGACATTTTGAACTAACGCTTTATTTAGTAGTGTCACGCAACATTAGATCCGAATATAAACCTATTCCAACTTATGATTGTTTGTTCCTCAGTATAAATAAATAAATGAAATATTTTTAAGGTACAAGCTTTATACAGTCCTCTCCACTTCGGCGGTACAGCTGCCGCTCGCTCACTGGCCCGTGTTTACATGGCGCTCCTGCGATACTATTCACAGACCCTGGACTCCTCTCTTGAAGTCACTGACCATCCACTTGAACTAGATTTGACGCCGGTGAGACCGATACTTTAGCCCGCCAACATTACGATTGTTATGTCCGAAGTTAAGAGATGAGCGCTATACTTGTTCTTTTCTTAACTCCCAACAAATCTCTTTCATCTTGTTTAATACTTCTCCCTTTCTGAGGGGTGCATGACACAATACGGGTGAGACCAAAAAGACCTTCATCATTTTTCTCAGTCATCACCCGTCCACTGTTGGGTGTGGGGCTCCTCTTTCTGTTGGATATAAGGCACGCAAATAAATATATATATAGTATATGCAATGCAATCAGCACATTGTCTTGTACATAAGGTATATATTATTATGATCTTAAGTTGCATTTTAGATGTATATATAAAGCAACAAACAATAATTTCAGGGAATGAAACACGCCTTGTTGCCGCCATTGTTTATTCAATTTCTATTGATCCTCACAATATCACATATTACACTCATACCGTCTAAGGAATATGGATTAATTCGGCATATGCAGGTAGAAATGTTTTCTATATCTTTCTGATCTATCTCTGTATTGACATAATGATATTGTGACAGTGTGACAAACGACTATTTTCGATTCGCAATTGTGAAATTGTCAATTTCCACTCGAATACATTTGAATTATCACTACTCGCCGGTGAAGAAAAAGAACTATGAAATCTGCATGCCCGAGAAATAGTTTTGGGGCATGTGTAATATCCATGTATTCGCATATGGCCCGCACGGTGCATTATGACCCGATATTCCGTCGTGATTGCAGGGAGGGCGCGGGGGAGGCAGTATTCTGCAGTATAACAATATCAATAAAAGACATATTGTGTACCTACATACTATTAAAGATATTTTTAATTTAGGCTCTGACCTAATAAAGAACCATGAAACATGACATAAACAGGATTGGAATGGCATTTTGAGGTCAATGAGATTTTAAGAAAAAAAGTATAATGTCATTTACTTCTTCTAGAGCCACGCACGGAATTTCTCTCCGGCCAAATATTGGATCAGCTTATTTCTGTGCGATTTGACGTTGTACTGGCTTTTAGTGGCGCTGATGACGATTATAATGATTGTAACCGTGCTAATTATGCTGCCATTTGAACATTTTCGATTTGAAGACCTGTGTAAGTTTATTCATCTTTTTTGCTAACTTCTTGTCAAGACCTTTTTAAAGAAGCTCTTTTTATATTTATAAATAAAAAAATATACTTATTAGGAATAGCACTATCTTTCTAAAATTTGTCATTATATTGTGCTTCCCTCTGTACCCATTTGTCTTCAACCATTCATCAAATATTTTTCTATTTACTCAGTTTCTATTTCAAGAAGCATCACATATATTTAGGTGCAGAGTTAGTCTGTTTCTTCAAGTAAGTGTCACAATTTGATTGCGGTTTTGCCAATGTGTATCCTATATTTATTCCACAAAATTTTGGACACTTGAAAACACCAAGGTAAAGGCGGAAGCTCTGCCGACCACGCTGAACCTTGTTCACAGCTTACCCGAAGAACCCCGTGTTGTAGCGTAGCAAAAAGTGCACACCGAGATATTCGTTGACGGATTTGCGGTATAAAACCTATCTTTAGAGATGGTCAGAATTTGGAAAAGGTAGGAGGGATGAATATAGTGGACTATAAAGGCTCGCGCAAATTATAGCCGCGTCGCGCTGCACCGCGGCGCAGTGCAAAACTGCGATAATGCACATTACAAACGCAGCGGACCGCACCTCTACGCAATAATTTTAATTTAAGCTGTTGACATTCAATTCTTCACGTCATCTCACAGTGAATAACTCTCGAATTACGTTTGTTAAGGGTGTAGATCGTGAAAATCACCGAAAAGAGTGTTACGATTTTTCATATTTAACCTATTTACATATGATTGATATCAATGATAATTTGTATATATTACAATCAAAGACCAATAAGTATGTTCATGCTTATATTAAACTCTTAAACCTAATAGTTGTTATATAATAAACGTCAACAAACGCACAAAATTGAGTAAAAATGCAAAAACATGACTTCGTATTTTTCAGATTTAACCCCATAAATCAACACAAATTGATAAAAAGAAACACTTTTTGAACACTGAAGAAACCAATAAGTATAGCTGTATACTTCTTTTTATACCTTTACAAACAAAGACTTCCTCTTTTAAAGCCCTAAAATCTAGATATATTTTAAGGTAAATTTTTCATACACAAATGTATGGGATAAAACGTTCGTTTCATTCGTGCAATCTCGGTGGTCTGCAGCGGCAGTTCCTTTCTGTAAGTGAACGCGACACCACGCTTGTCGGCTGCAGACAGCAGAATTACGTATTGTGAATTTGTGTTTTTTGTAAAAAACTGTAAGTATAACATTTTTATAATTAATTTATTTTCAGTTAGTAGAAAGTATCGATATAATGAATGTCTGAAAGAAAACCATGATGGAACTAGATATAAATCGTAAAAAATACAATATCTACACTAATAGGTATTATAAAGAGGAAAGATTTGGATTTTTGTATGTAACGAATAAACTCAAAAAGTACTGGACTGATTTTCGAAAGCTACATTATCACTGAGTAACATAGGCTATTTTTTTCGCAGGACTGATTGAATTTGAGTGGCATGCCAGGGAAAAGAAAGTTTTGTACGCATTATAAAAATATGAAAGCCAAAAGATCTCGGAATAAAATGTAAGTTCCTCCCTACTTATTTATTATCGCATTTGAACAGGGTACATTACAAAGCTAATACAATATGTCATATGATTTAGATCGCCCGATTCAGACATATACCTACAATAACATGTAAATATTGGTTTGTATTATCTATATCTATACTGATAAATAAAATTGAAGTATTTGTATGTAATATCAAAATAATAGGATTTTTTAAAAAAAAAAAGGCGATACGGAGTTCGCCGGGTCGGCTAGTATTGTCTAAATATCAAATTGTGGAAGTAGGTAGGCGACAGCGCAACTTTGTCGACATACCTATACCGCCAAACAGACGCGAGGCGCCTAGCGTCTGGCTTAGGGTTGTACAAAATAAATAAAAAGTGGATAATATTGATGAATAATATTTCCAGTATTGAAAATAAAGAAAACCTTGGGGCCGAGACTCTGAGCAACAATGCTACGCGCTGTATAGAGGTAAGTTGTTATACGTAATTCTTGTAGACTTGTTACATAAATAAACAAACTACTTAGTTAGTGATGGGCGAAGACAAAATCTCAATACCTACCTATAGATTTTTCTTGCAATATTTATTATTTTCATCGAGAGACAAACACCTTAGTACCGAAATACTTCTCAATTACTTTCTCAAAAGAAAATTTACGTTCAAATAGGTGACGTCATAAAAAAACAATACCTAATGCGTAAAGAAATTATAATTTCTATTCATCAGGAACCTAATATTGTATTAATTCTTTTGCATTTTTTTAAATTTTTAATTATTTTTTATAAAAAAAATCATGCCATTATCTTTCTTTACAGGAACTAGTTATTGAAAACGACCAAGAGGGAAAGATGGATGAAATGGAAGTTGGGCGTAGAGTTGTAGACGTTTCTTTTTTTTTTAAAGCTCTTCAGGCCATAGGGGACCACGGTCCAATGGATTGTAAGTTAAGTTACCTCAGTATAATAGGTGAAGTAAAAGTTGGTCTGGACTCAAAACTCATCATGAAATGTAGTATGTGTAGTATGAAATTTACTGTGTGTTTGATTGAAAAGAAAGAAGATAGAATGGAAGTGAATCATCAAATTGTATCTGGTATCATATCATCTGGTGGGAGCTACTATCAGTTAAAAACATTAACTGCCGCAGTAGCCCTACCAATCATGTCACCTTCATTATACAATGAAATTAATAATACGGTTTGCGATTGGTGGGAAAAGACAGCAGCACATTCCATGGCAGAAGCTGTCAAGGAAGAAGCGGAGTACGCAGTGTCTATAGGTAGTGTTGATAAAAATGGTACACCATTAATATCTGTTGCTGTTGACGGTTGTTGGAGCAAGAGATCTTATGGTAAGAATTTTTCCGCCTTGTCCGGCGCAGCTGCGATAATTGGCATTAAAACTAATAAAGTATTGTTTTTTGGAGTTAAAAATAAATACTGCGTAGTTTGTGCACGAGCCGCAAAGAACGACAGTCAGCCCTCGGAACACCGTTGTTTCAAGAATTATTCGGGATCATCTACCGGTATGGAATCGACCATAATAGTTGAGGGGTTTAAACGTTCCATTGTTGATCACGGTGTAATTTATAATAAATTTGTAGCAGACGGCGATTCCAGTACTTATAAAAAAATATTAGATTCGCGACCGTACGGTAATTTAACAGTAGAGAAAATTGAATGCAAAAATCATCTTTTACGAAACTACTGCAATAGCTTGGAGAAACTGTCGAAAGACACTAAGTATCCTTGCGAATTGCGGAAATTCCTAAAAGAAAGGTATTTGCGTTTAAGAACGGGTGTAAAATGCGCTATTAAATATTGGGGCGATCAAAATCAGTCACTCGAAGAAAAAATAAAAAATCTTAGTGAAGATATCCTAAATGGTCCACAACACGTATTTGGTAATCACCAATATTGCAAGGAGTATTTCTGTAGACCTGATACTCGTCGAATAGAACCTGTTGGGTTGCTTCCAGCAATTGTTGGATGCGGATTAATGGACGCGGTACACATTTTAAGTAAAAGACTGTCATATCATTCTAGAAGTTTAATTCATAATTGTACAAGTAATATAGTTGAAAGTTTTAACGCAGTGATTGCCAAATTAGTAGGGGGTAAGCGTGTAAATTATTCTTCCCGTGGTTCTTATGCGGGCCGATGCGCAGCTGCTGTTGTGTCTTTTAATACAGGATCGATTCATAGTAAAACTCATGAAGTAATATTTAAATCTAGTCCTAATCCTTTGATCGCGAAAGTGGAAAATTGTAATCGTAGAATCCGTTTAATTGCTAAACCTAAATTAAGATTGAAAAAGAGCCACAGCGCTGTATCGAAAGACGCTCACTATGGACCAAACTGCGAAAAACCTGATCTGAGTCCAGAATTATATGAGAAAGCCAAGTCATCTTTTTTAGCCGATTTAAAGTTGTCTTGTGCTGAAAGAGAGGAGCTTGAAAGGTCGACCCATTTGCAAAGAAGTAGTTCTGAGTGGATGAGTACAAGGAGAAAATTACTAACCTCATCATCGTTCGGGGAAGTTTGTAAAAAACGAGAGAGCACAAGTTGTGCTGTTCTTGTTCGTAAAATCGTTTATGGTAGTAATATCTCCAGTTTGCCTGCTGTACGGTACGGTATCGAAAACGAAGAAACCGCAATTAAACAGTTAGAAATTCAAGAGAATATTAGTATACAAGGTTGCGGTTTGTTCGTCGACGATCAATATGAATTTCTTGGTACTACACCAGATGGCATTTATGCAAACGGTTTAATTGAAATTAAGTGCCCACATTCTTTAGCTGGCATGACTCTTGATGAAGCAATGGCCAAACATACCTTTTGGGTTAAGGACAAGGCTTCCAAGGGTTATGTCATAAATAAAAATCATAACTGGTATTTCCAAATTCAGGGACAGGTACATATTACTAAAAGAAACGTTTGCATGCTTGGCATCTGGTTTGGTGCTACTGTACCTATGAAAGTTTATATTATAGAAAAGGACGACAAATTTTGGGAGGAGAAAATGGAGATGAAATTAGTTAGGTTTTATTACGATTGCCTACTTCCAGAATTAGTTGATCCTCGGCAGTCACGAAGCATGCCCATTCGTGACGCGCCCAGTATCATAGAGGCTATGAAAGAGAGGAAAGAAAGAGCTTTACGTGTTATGAAAGAGAAGAACGCCTAATGATTTTGAAAGATACAGGTAACTTAACTACCCAGCCAGTCGATTCACGTAAACACGCCAGTCCAAAAGTCGTTTTAACTTAGGAACTTAGAAATCGCCTTTTGGTTTTCTGTTTTAAACGCACTTACTTATCTAGTCTTGGATTGTCATAAATCTTCCAATAGCTCAATTACTATACAATTTCTGAGTTACCTGGTGTAAAGAATCATAAAAATTGGTTCAAAAATACAGCGAATTGAGAATTCTCCTTTTTTTAAGTCGGTTAAAAGGGCTAAATTTGCAAAAAACGAAGTGACGTCACTGCGCTACGGTTTTTATTACTTACGTGAATCGGGCAGCTGGTAACGTTTTCATTCTGATAGGTTTTGTGATAGCCATTGATTTTATCATCAAATTAGCAGAAATCAGAACTTGATCCGTAATCGAATGAAAAACCATTAGAATTTTGAACTCATATTTCGTTATTGTTTAATTACATACTTTTAATTAGTATATTAATAATTTACAAACTTCTGTTAAAATTAGTAAATAAATGAATTATTTACTAATTTTTGTACAACCCTAGCACGCTTTTGAGATAGCGAGTAATGGCGACTCATATTTGTTATTGTGTAGTAAATAAATCATTTTTATACTTGTGTTTCATTTATTGACATTTTTTTTAAAACCCTAGGATTTTTTTTAGATATCGACGAGGTGATCGTAAACAAAAAGTAAGTATTTGAGTTTACGCAATAGGCACATTTCCTTGCGTAGAGATAAACACACTTCCTACTGAATTTGCAATTATTTTATTGAATGAATATTTTACGAATTAGAATAAATTTTGGTAGTGAAATTACAAATAAATAAATAGTTGGAATTTTAGGTAAGTAGAATACAAAAATGTCAGATGTCAAATGATAGAAAAACATAAAAATTGTGTCTCAACTACTCTTATTAATCTATTAAAAAGAATCAACAGCTAGTTTCCAAAAATTCAACGTTATTGTTATGCTGTAAATATTCAAGTTCAATAACAATTTCTCAACGTGGAACGTTTGTTGCAAAACATTTTGAAAATCGCGCTCTCTAGGTCATTCATCCGCCCCGTCGGATGTTACATTAAACTTTGGCGCTGCGGTCGCTCGAAATCGAGATCTCAGGCCAACAATCTACACCCTTAACTGCACCCGTTCAACACACATTGAGGCGGGCCGCATCGCAGCGCATGACATCGAAGCATAAATACTGCTGGCAAGCGATCCGCCAGTGAGCTGCGCTGCGGGGCGATGCAGCCCGCCTGAAGTGTGCGATGATTTATACAAAATGTATGAAAATGATTCAGAATGGTTTTTGCAATATTATGCGCTGCGATGCGGCCCGCCGTAATATGCGTGATCTTTAAGTATCTGTCCTATTTCTTAGTTGCAGCGCCATTTATGCTACTGGTTTACGGATTGGGATGTGTGCCTCAAGCATACCTCTTTAGCCTAGGACCGCGTCCCGCTCTCAATACCATGACCTTCATCATCGTCAATATTGTTTTTGGTAAGTACTTTTATTTCAGCACTATACACATTATTGCACGAATTCTTGGATTTCTTTACAACTGTGATTATCTAGTGTAATTCATTTTTAAATTAAGAATTATGGACTCTGCGAAACTCTTGCAACCACTGACGATTTATTGTGATCCTTTTCTGTAGTTCGTAAACCGTTGATGCCTTTCATAAGGAATATGAATTCACAAAACAAATACAACGCTGTCTCATTGGATTAGGCAGTGGTTCGTCATTTGAGAATTTATTCTGAACATAATCTGGCTAGTTAGTCGAGTGCAATTAGACATAAAGAATGATATACCTCGGGAATCTAGTTGTACTTAATTGATGTGTATAATTTTTTTGCTGTATTTGTAAGGTCGATTACTAAAAATAAACCCTTTAGAAATCATCGCAATTTTTTTTTTACCCGTTTATTCAATAAGTTTTGTCATGTCTTCATATACGTACTAGTTTAGTGTTTCAAAGTACCGTCCCTGTCAAATAATACATTTCCCCATAAACTCAAATCACTCATTAATCCATCATTAATCATTGGGAATTAAATCGAGTTCTTCCTCAAGCGCTCCTGTCAACTGCTCCCCTGTTGAGGATTTGTGGCGTTTCATGCAAATTTTCATAATAAGGAAACAAACCGATGTAACACGGCGCGAGATCGAGACTGCAGAGAGTATGTTTTAAAATTTTGATTCCGGTTGCCAACAAACAAAAAAATATATATACAAATCCATTCAGAATAACTGGGTTCCGGGGTAAAAATCCAATTGCTCTGGACTAAGTGGGTTTGATGCTAAAATAGGCGAGTAGTATCCAGCTAATAAACAAAGTTTTAGCAATGCGAAAATCTATGACCGAAATTACTAGAAAATAGTTATTAATATCTAGAATACAGATATACTTTTAAAAAAAATCGCTGTTAACAACATTTGTTATTTCTAAACATATTTTGTGATTATTTATTAAAAAGAAGAATAGGTCTTCAAATATAGGTCCAGGGGCGTGCCAACGTTTGTCATTTGGACTAATGATGGCATGTATCGCGGATGTCCATGGGTCACTTACCACTTAACGAGTATAGTATCCACTTGGTGGTAAGTGGATACTATACTCGTTAAGTATACGCGGATAGTATGCTCGTCTGCCGACTACTTCCATATAAAAATCTAAGGCTGTGGAAATCTAAACTCGATGATAGAACATTTTGAAGAAGTGCCTTTTACTTAGGCATTTGAAAAATAATATACATGAATTAAAGTTAATAATCATTTGTTAACAGGAGAGACCACTATAGTCGCCAAGTTGTTGTACGGACGCTCGTTCAACTACGCGGTCCACTTCATGAGCTTCTCGCCGCAGTTCAACATGGCGTACGCTTTCGTCAAAATAAAACAAATATTCCTATATAACTGCGAGTGCGTTATATTTAAAACAAATAATTTTTGTTCGAAGAAAACACTTCACAAATGTTGTTGTAGGTATAATATTATTAGACGTTGATAGTTCACTAGCGGTTTATAACTAGCGGATAATACAAATATACCCTAAAATATCACCATGAAAACATTTATGAATTCCGCTGGAGAATGACCGAGATATAGTTATTCAAAGTTTCATACGCACTACTCGCAACAATGACATCTGTCGCGGCTTCACATCGCCGCTTCAACATTTTTTATTTTTATTTAACTATTGTCACAAAATATGGGTAGCCTGCAATTTTTGATGCTTACCTACATGTTTTTACATACAAAAAGCCAGTCAATTAAAATCGTGAGCCGAGACGCACTAACATTTGTATCCAGTAATTAAACCAGTTAATACAAACAAACCTTTCGGGTTTTATTTCGCCAAAGGAGTAAAACTCGCAGTGTCTCCAAGCGTAGACAACATAACAATCCTTAAAAAATCATACCTTACATTTCCCCCTTTGCTATTTTCCGGATTTGTTTTTTAAATAATAGTTGTAGAGCTTCATGAACAATATTCAATGAATTATCATTTCCAAGTAAATGTATTGGGATGTCACTTGTTGCTCGGAACGTTTTTCTTCAACATCGAACTTTGAGAAGCAATAATTTCATCATTTAGAAAAAATGGTCCAGATTTTTAGGAATTTTTTAAACCGTTTTTATGTAATTAATAAAAAATGGCGACCTTCTCCATTAATGAATACTTACTTCTTTTAGCAAAGTGCGGCATAATGCAGAAGTGTTTCTCGAAGCAAACTTACTTCGATTCCAAGTACGGGATTGTCATGGAAATCGTCGCCATTCTATCAACGGCAGTCATATATTCGACTCTGCTGCTATTGTGGGAGTACAAACTGATTCAGCAAGTGTGGCACGCGGTGACGGCCAAGTTGATGTACAGGTGGCAGGAGCCGGACGCGGTGGATCCGCCGGAGTCTTCAGGAGCGCGCCGCGTGAGAAACGACGTGGTAGAGAAGATGGAACAGCTGAACAAGAAGCGCTGTAAGTTTTAACACACCGAACAACAGCCAAAAGGAGTGCGTGAAATACAATGTAACACATGGGTGAAATATATAGAATGTAAATTCTCTGATTTTAGATAATTCACGCCGGATAATTGTAAAGAATAAATTTTCATTTTCACTCAGATCCCAGCGCATCTCGGAGCGTATTCTTTTATGAACGACTATATTGGTATTGGTCGCGTTTTAATACAAATATTTATGACACTAGCCTAACCTATTTGAGTTAGGTTAGGCGGCGCATCTAGGAGCGTATCAACGTTCGTCATTGTGAACTGATGTTAGTATCTATATATCGCGGATGTCCATGGACGATAGTAGTAACTTACCACTAGATGGACTTTATGCTCGTTTTTTTTTTCGGAATGGCTAAATTCTTGTGTCCCTAATGGCCTTCTAAGTGTCACCGGACATGTATAGTTTAGGGTGAGTGCAGAAGACGCTCAACGTGGAGCAAAGTGTGTGTAACAACGAGCGTAAGGGCTCCCCCGCCGGTAAACTGCGGAAGGAACGGACTTCGGCTTATGTGACCGCACTTGTGTGACCCGGCGAGTCGAGCTACTGTCATGCGAGTACACAGGTGCAGTAGCTGTCCAAGGTCAGGTCAGCAACTCGTATTGTGTAACCAGGCCTTTAAGGTGTTCTTTAGGAGGGTACCACGGGATCGCGAGTCGGTGAGAAAATTTATGTTCGCCTACTTTCTATAAAATAAAGGGAGCAAATATGTTGGTTAACATTTATATTTATAATAATATTAGTAAAGAATTAAAGATATAGATTCAATGTTGCAGCGCAAACGGTGGACACTTTCGGGGAGTGCTTGCTGGCCCACGACGTGAGCAGAATCGAGCACGGCAGTTACATGGTGCGCAACGTATGCCTGGGATTGAGCCGGGGCGAAGCTGTGGCGCTATCCGGTCTCAAGCGACAGGGCCGCCTGCGGCTCTGCGAGATACTCGCCGGCTACAAGCGGCCCCACGAGGGCAACCTCTGGACCATGTCAAAGTACAACGTCAAGACCGACTTCCATATGGTAAGTTGTTACAAGCATCTTTCTGAACATTATTTTTCGAGATTTGTTGCCTGCATATCTATTGTAAATTTTAACGTAATCCACTAAGCGGGTCCAGTGAGAATTATTGGTTACATACTCCAGATTTTGTTTTATTATTCTTTTTATTTACTTCTGCGAGTTTCCCCACGATGTTTTCCGTCAGCGCCGAGCTATAATTGTGACAATTCCTTTAAAAATGCCTACTTAAGAAGAAAATCAGAGGTACGGGCCGAGGATTTACACTCATGATCACACGAATGTGAGTAGAGTATAGATACTCCTAGTCTATCACCCCCTCGGTGATTTAGTACGGGAGACCTGTGCCCTGCAGTGGGACGTTATAGGCTGATATCTATATTTATATTACACACAACTAACTACGCATAAACTCACCAGGTTTCACAATGAGCAGCGTCGCTCCTATTCGTCTATTCTTTATAGTTACGCATATGAAGACGAGACAAACACAATAAGCCGAACTCCTATGATACTACGAATTTATCTCTTTTACATCAGTATTCCCGCGAGATAACGCTGAGCTGCGAGAGGACGCCACTACCCCCGTGGATGACGGTACACGAAGGCATTGAATTGCTAACGGTGCTGCGCGGAGTGCCTAAGGACCACGTGGACCATGAGGTGAACACTTACCTTGAGGCACTCGGTGAGCTTCCCACAGATATTTTTTTAATTTTAGCTGTTAAGAGTGTTTGGACATATGTAAGGGGGGAATATTCTGAATTACTGCTGACATCTCTGCACCGGGCGGTGCACCGCTGGACCAACTTTGAATTGTCAAGGATCCCACCCTCGTAAGCGGTTTAGAATCGTTATAAGTTCGGAGAGATGTTGCTTCTCAATGTGTCTTCTACCACTGTTTGTTAATGTGAAATGTTCTGACGTACTGTTAAATCTAATGCCAGCTTTCGATTTTTACCATCGCACATCTCGTTATCGAAAGACGGTGCCCCCGCATTTCCTTGACAAGGGGTTAGTGCGTAAAATGCGGTCTTCAAAACACTTTTTAGCGTGAGCGACATGCGAGTTCTTCAAGAGAGCTGCGAATAGGATCCCGCAAACTCGGGGGTGTACTCGTAACCCACCTGGTGTCGCAGATGTCTGTGAGCAGCGTTGACCACTTACCGCCATGTGGACCGTCCGCCATGGCTATAAAAATATAAATAAAACGTATCTATAAAATCTTCTATAAAAAAAAAGATAAACTGTCAAATAGGCCACGTTTGCAACTACTTAGTTCCGAGGTCCGAAGGTTAAAGTGATTCATGGCGTTTCTGTAAAAAGTGTCATATACAATATTGTGTTCCAAAACTTTAAAATTCTTTTTTTTATCTTCTTAAACAGAAAGAGACTCAGCAGTTTTAACCTATATTTTCAGAGAACGCATCCTGCGCGTTTTGCGAAGTAAATCAAGCATCTGCTATTTTGTGTCAAGTCGACATTGTGCCTCTTGGCACAGGTTATGTATCTAACTAGTTCACTGCCACGTGGCCGCAATAAATACCTACTACGCGTAATAAAAGCGTCGCGCGTTAGGTGGCGCACGCCCATACAGGCGGATTGTCGCTACGTGTGTACGTTAAAATCGGGCCGTTTGAATGGAGTGCACTAGCTGATAAAAATAAAAATAACACTAATTATCAGAACGCTTAACGAATTATCTATCAGTAGCGTCAACTAGTTGCTAAGTCTAATTTATAAGGCAATTAATTTAATTTACATGACGATTTATGTTGATAAGATATGATGGAAATTATATGTATCTTCAATCTAAGCAGTTTTTAATTTTCCAAAATACTAACGCTACTACTCTTCACTAGCTATTAGGCAAGTTGTGATCTTAGTTTATACCTCAACAAACATTTCCAGGACTACATACTGAAGCTAATACCGTAATTGGGAAACTTGAACCCACCGACAAGACGAGGCTTAACTTTGTGGCGGCTGTCGTTGGAGCTCCGTCCATCATCATACTGGATGAGTGCACGGCTTATCAGAGGTTTTCAGTGAGGCGCGCCATATACTTCATTCTGTACAATCTGAGAAAGCGCGGACACTCCATCCTTATAGCTTCGAGCAGGTATGATCTCGAACATATTCATTGATCAACTTCTCACAAAAAATTATCGTAAAATGTACCTACTGCATTTTCCATTTTATCCTATTCCCCCAATGTACGTAGGTACATACGTGTTTTTAATAGTGAGTGAAATATACAGCGCCCATTCTCATTCAATCCTATCCTCTCCATTTTCTAGATTAGATAGCTAGTATTCTAGATTAGTAAGAGTTAGCACTTCTCGTGCTAACGTTTGTTATTCTGGACTGATGTTGACAAGTATCCCGGATATCCATGGGCATGGGTGTAGACACGGTGGGGCGAGGTTGGGCCGCTTGTCTAAACGCATAGGTAAGAATAAGTAACAAACTTTTTGCACTACGCTATCTCTATTTAACAAAACTGTTTGCTTTGCCCAGCCCCGGATAAAATACCGATTACCCCCTTGTACATGGGTGACAGTTTTCAGTGTAAGATGGTGTGCCACCTTTTTTCTAAATATAAAAAAATGGCCAACTGATCGTTTGGCCACCTAGGGGTATCAATACTTGAGTCACTTGTTCAAATCCTCGGCCCGTATCACTCGAGTTTCTACTTAAGTACGGATTAAAAAATTGTCACTATCTCGGCGACATAGAGTAGCTTTTTTCTGCTCGGAGGTGAGAGAAAACATCGTGCGGAAACCCGTAAGCTCGAGAAAAAAATAATTGAAGTAGGTATGTGATCCACCTACATTGGGCCCGCTCGCTGGAACACGGTCTAAAACCTCCAGTGATTTACTAGGCGAGGCCTGTGCATTGGAGTAGGACGTTATAGCATACAATGCATGCGCTGCTCACGATTACAAAATTATCTTGCGTTCTTAAATGAGTTAGTTTGGTGACTAAAAAAGTTCAAATAATATATTCGTTGCTCAACTGAATGAACCAGTTTGTTATGCAACGTTGTACTGTTTGTGACTTCTAGCTGCCCATTTAATAATTTGATAATGAATTCAAAGCTACTGGACCGGCTTTTACGTGGTCACCGCGAACAGCGAGCCCGTGTGCCCGACAGCCTCTCTGCGCGCCGAAAAATAAATTGTTTTTTGTAAGCCTAGAAATTGGGAATTTCATGTGAAGTAATAAACCATTACATGGAAAGTAATGGATTATCACTTTCTTTGTAATGAATCATCACTTTCCTTGTAATGAACTATTACTTCCCCTGTAATGGAGCATTACTTTCTTTACAATGAACAATTCTCTTGTACCTTCATCAGTATTGAAAGCCACATGCCAGTAACGAACCAGCTGGCGATCATTAGCGATGGACACATATACGATATTGACAACGTAGACGACCTGGTGGAGCGGTACAGCCCGCAGGGGTATACCGTCGTGGTCCACCTCAAGGATGAGGTGAACATAAACAACATGTTCGCGAGTTTCTTCACCGATTTCATCATCAATGACACGTCTGTGGTATGTAAAGGCTTGTTTTGAATAGATGAATAGTTTCAGTACCTACTCGTATAGAGGCCATTGATGCGGATCGACATATTATAGGTTACATTTCTTACCTAAGAAATCGCTACTAGCTGAGTGAAAATTACCAGAGACATTTCATCCGATCTCTCTCCAAGCTCGTTTTTATTTAAATAGATAGGTGGTATACGACCAGACAATCAACCTGATGGGAAGTGGATACTGTCGTCCATCCGCGATACATGCTAACATCAATGCAAGAACAAACGTTAGCATCGGGATGCGCTACCTTTGGAGGTTAGAAGGGGATTAAGAGTAAGGATTGGAAAGATGGGGAAAAATAATTACGAGTTTCTTCTATTCTGTAATACTATTCTTTCTATTTCTATGATTTCTATTCTGTAGTCGATGGGATGGGAAATGGGCTTTAGTACCTATATCTTACTCTGTACAGAAGCGCCTACGGAGTAAGTTTTACAGTTGACAGTCGGCCACGGCCAGTGTAGTACCGTATTTAGTGCAAATAAAGATAATAATTAATGATATATTTAGTCTGACTTAGATGCATACCACAGGACTTGGCGTTAAGTAGCGCTATATATATATATATATATATATATATATATATACACGAGTATATATAACCACCAATTATACCTATGCTGTTTATACCTCATAGGTGCTAGCAAATGTCCAAGTACTAGACAGAGATCTGAACTACGCGAATGTTTTTGAAAAGATGGAGAAGCTTCAAGAGACTTATCAGCAAGTATACTCTTACATAGTCTCAGCGATACCAATTGATTACATTTATAACACTATCATTGCCAATGAGAGAGGCAAAAAGGCAGCCGTACTACCTCTTCCATGTTTCATTTTGAAAAAAATAAGAGGAAAAGAAAAGGCGAAAATATCTCCCACTAAAGAAACATTAGCTCGGCTGGTGCCGTTCGAACAGAAATATGATATTACGAAGCTGAAGGAGCTGCCTTGGTCGGTCATTTTCCAGAGATAAATGTTGTTTAAAGTTGTGATGCAGCATGGCTTATAAAAATACACTTAATTCTCGGTTAATACGACCTAGGTACTGCAGTGCTGTTTAAAAAGAGCTGTAAACAGAATTCTGCAAGAAGTGCTCCCACATCCACGCTGGTATTGCAAGTGTCCACGGGCGGCGATGTTAACAACTTAAACGTCAGGTTATCTGTCTGCTATCTGTCAAATCTACAATATAAAAGTGTGTAGTTTTTGCTGCTCACACGCACGCGTCAGCCTCGCTTGTTGATAACTGTCCGTATACGGGAGAAATATTGCGTTCACGTGGCGTTAATGTATTTAAGTCTGTTTTTACGCGTAAGCACACTCACAAAGGCCAAAACGCGCTCGCGATTTGTTTCCTTTAGGGTCGAAGCAAAAAGCAAATCACGGGTCACATGAAGAAACATCTGAAATCCCTTGTTACTTACTACACACACATAATCTTATTCGGTTTCGCAGTGCGACGTATCTTTGATTGGTCAATCGGAGTCAATCTTATGTAGTTGCGCACGTAGTAAACAGCACGCTGACGTAGCCAGCCAGTTTCTATAAAGATAAGTCTTTTTCACTGTAACGTAACACCTACCAGTGTCTATTATTGCGTTTTTACCCTAAAAATGTAAAATTTCACTACCTTTTCTTACAAAATCCGCGATGTATCTAATTAAGGGTCAAAAATAGTATCTAAAAATAAAATACCCTATGAATATCGGAAACAAAAGTGGTGTAGTGGTTTTCCAAATTTGGCACAAATGGAATAAAAAGACTAAAATGAATTTTAAAAAAACTTTCGCCTTTAGGCCAACTCGCTAGCAATTGCTAGGGAATATTTAGGAATAGAACAAGGTATTCCAGCTGTAGAAGAATTGTGCTTCAGTAATTTCGTTTCTTTAAGAAGCAGAAGCAAAGTGATAAACATATTAATAGAAGCAAGCCTACGACCAGCGTAATTTGCAACAATATGCCTTACTTATTACCTATATGTAACCTTTATGCTGTTTGTATAGTCTAGTTTTCAAAAGCCTAAGGCCAAGAACGGTCTTAGAAATTAGTAATTATCCAGTACTTAAAAATGTATACCATCGAAGCAACACCCCTGTGCTAAAAGCAATATCTTGAAAGAAAGCCATGCTGTTATAAGGGTTAATGTTTTAGTTGTTAATGATAAGAGTTATTGTTATGTTATATATTTTACTTATAGCACATATTAAAGTGTTAAACAATAATCCTGTGTTTTAAAGCTGTACATAAAAAAGTTTGCAGACAAAATGCAGTGAGACAGACACAGATCCAGGCGAGAGTTATGACCAAATTTTTGAGTAGATTAGCTATCAGAGTTTCACACCGGTTTCCCGTTGGAAAAACCCAGTAACATTTTACGTTTTACACGGTGGTCCGATCGATTATCTGATCCGACCAGTGGGAAGTATTAATCCCGTTTGTTCGACGGACCTTCGCACAGTGGGACAGAACCGTGCGTACCGTCTCAAAAATAGCTTTTCGTAATGTTCTATATTGAATATTTTGTTAATGCATATGTCTAACTGAATGTTCAATGCATATTATATAGCAGTTGAAATACACTATTTCTCATTTTTTGTATTAGAATAAGGCTTGCAAGTTGACGCTCAAAATTATGTCAATTATGTAGAACACAATTCCACCAGTTTACATGGTCATATTTGCATTACTTTACCAGCAAATTTGTAAGTGTGATATATGGTTAGAATGGTGATGAAGTACTCTATTTAAAAATAATTTAAGTGAACCATTATGTGAAACCTGGGGAGGTAAAGAATTTTTATTTCAGGACCTAATATTCTATCCTTATTAGAAACTTTGCATAGACTTTTGACAGTTAGCGGTGTCTGCCCATGTCGTAATTTTGATAGCATCGTATAGAGCAGCTAATGTTAAAGGTAGGGCAAAAAAAATTGAGTGCCCGAATCTGCCCCCCTTGAAATGAAACTAAAAATGGCTAATGGGGAGAAAATACAAAATATTCCAAAAATTATTTTAGTTCTGATTAATGAGATTTTTGGATATTTAGATCACTTTTGACCTTTTTTTCTTAAACAATATTATCTATTTACTCAATCTTTAGGTAAAGTGGGAGTTTTGGGTAATGTATTAGTATGTAGTATATTTTTTTTATCGTGCGGTCAGATGTGGTTAATGTTTTGTTATCACTGTGTGAATTACATGTTTCTCATATAGTTTATGTATTTCTCTATCGCGGTGAAGGAAAAGGGAGCAAGTGGTATCTAGTTATAGTTGTTAGTGTACATTATCAGTACCTACCTACTACTAACCACCTTCATAGATAGTGGTTAGGAACTTGATAATGACATTAGATAGTAATATTTTTTCACACGAAATTTCAGTATAAAAGTTATTGATTTACGTTGTCATTTACCAGTACTTTAGTGTGCTTTAACATAATATAGTCTTCACCAACCTCGGTAAAAAAAAAGTAGTTAAAAATAAAAACAAAATGAGTGAATTTGTTGTGCCTCGACGAGTATTATGCGAATTTTTTATTGGCCATGGAATAAAATCAGAAGATATTCAAAAATACTTAGAACAACACCACCATTTGTCGTCTGAAAAAAGTGAATTAATTGTGAAACGTATTCAAAAAACGCTTATAACAGCGTTTAACGATCGGTGGACCAAATCTAACCGAACTAAAGAACGTTTCTTTAGTAATAATATATCGTGGTTAGACGGTGAATTTAAGGTACAATTCGAAGAAGCACCGATGGATATTACACCTACAACATCTGAAAAACGTGGACGTCCACCAAAGTCTTATGAAGATCTATCAGAGAAATCGAAAAAAAGAAAGAATATGGAATTGGTACAAGAATATGGACTCGAGTATATACATAATGCATACGTTCAAGGATTGCGGGCTGAAGGAGAAATCGAAGAAGCTACTGTTGTTTCAATGATGCGGAATTGTGAAAGAAATGAAAAAAGGATCATGAAGGAAAAATTCTTGCATGAAAGTCGCAATGGAACAGATTTTACGGTGGATGAAGCTTTAAGTATGTTTGCAGATTTAGATCTTTCGAAATCACAATACGGATTTCTTCGAGCAAGTTTGATTAACAAAAACTTCGACATATTGCCATCATATAATATACTGACGAACGCCAAAAAACTGTGTTATCCTCCACTATCCAGCATTCAAATAACCGATATAAGTGCTAAAGTAAATCTACAAGATTTGCTGGATCACACTTGTGCTCGCATCTTAAAGATTGAAAATGTTTACAACCCAAGAAGAAAATCTCTTAAATTGTTTACCAAGTGGGGATGTGATGGTTCATCGGGGCAAAGCGAATATAAACAAGTTTTAACAGATGAGAGTGACTTAGTCTCAGATACAAACTTATTTATAGCGTCTTTGGTACCAATAAAGCTGACTGACACAGAAACACATGAGATAATTTGGCAAAATCCGGCTTGTTCTTCTATTCGTTATTGCCGACCAATCCTGATGGAACTTGCAAAAGAAACGCCCGAGAAAACCCGATCAGTGGTTGGTGATATTCGGGGTCAAATTAATAATTTGCAAACATCAAAGATACACAAGGAGACGCAGGTAATTGAAATAAGTCACGATCTATTTCTAACTATGGTGGATGGAAAAGTTACACAAGTTCTTACTGACACAAGTTCTGGAGCTGTATGTACAGTGTGTGGGGCTAAGCCAAGTGAAATGAATAATTTGGAGAAGATTGCATCAAAGCCAGATAATATAAATGCTTACGAATACGGTTTGTCTACGTTACACGCGTGGATCAGGTGCATGGAGCTAATTTTACATATTTCATATAACCTTTCATTTCAAAAATGGGCTGCGAGAACTTCGGAAGATAAAAAAAGTAAAGAAGACAAGAAAAAGCTTGTACAAAGTTTGTTTCGAAGCCGGATGGGATTGCACGTTGATAAGCCCCGACAAGGAAGTGGAAACAGTAATGACGGCAATACAGCTCGGCGTTTTTTTGAGAACTACTACTGCGCTTCAGAAATTACAGGGGTTGACGAGGAACTTATTAAAAGGTTCTATGTTATTCTGCAAACCATGGCATCCGGTATTGCTGTAAATCCAGAAAAATTTGGTGAATATACTCGTGCAACCGCACAACTGTACGTAACAAAATATATGTGGTATAATATGCCTTCTTCAGTACATAAAATCTTAATACATGGGGAAAGTATAATAAGACATTTTGCTGTTCTGCCCATTGGTCATTTATCTGAGGATGCCCAAGAATCGCGTAATAAAGATTACAAAAAATTCAGATTGCATCATGCTAGAAAATGCTCTAGGTCCGCAACAAACGAAGACGTATTTCATGGTCTTCTATTTACGTCAGATCCTTATATATCAAGTATCAGAAAACCATCAGTCACTATATCCAAGAAATTGTTAGAGGAAGCTAAGAACCTCTTAGCTATTTAAATCGAAATAATTTCGTACATTATTTGTAAAACATATTTTTGGAGTGGGTTATTATATATTTGTCATTTATTTAAATGTAAGATTCATATGTAATATAAAATAACATAAAATAGGTTTATTAATATCATAAAACTGTAAAATTATAATTCAATAAGTTAACCAAACCATGGTTTAATATTAAAATAATACATTTTTATTTTGTTTTATTTTATTTTATATTATTTATTAAACATTTGACAATGATACATTCATTATTGGATTGTATGTACTCTGGAGACACTACATACCAAATTTCAGCGATTTACTTCAATCAACAAAAAAGTTACAGATTTTTGAGACGGTACGCACGGTTCTGTCCCACTGTGCTTCGGTTCATATTGTACGGTTACATAGAGAAATTCTAAATACACCCGTGCAAGTTTACTGCAATGCAGTAACTAAAATGATTGAAGTGAAAAAAATAAAATAATTAGCTTGACGTTTGTATGAATTGGAGTTTTTTAGTTTTCTTTTCTATCCATGTTAATTCAGACAATATGTTAATAATATAATGTGTCAGAAAATGTAACTGTGAAATAATACTAATTTTAATGGAGACTACATTTTTCAATATTGGACGGATGAATGGGAACACGAATTCCCATTCGTGAGACTGGTATTGCAAACGGGATTAAACGTTCTCACTGGGTTTCGCAGACAATCGATCGCACCACCGGGATAAACCCAACATTTTAAGCTTTTGTTATCTGTGGCTGAATATAGAGTACTTGAACATTTACAGATTTTAATAATGGCTTGTACTTAAAGAGCTGCAAAAAAATACTAAATGCTTAACAAATCATGATCAACAAAACTACCTATTTTTAAAAAACCGAAGTATAAATTTTAAATTACTTAGAATGTCAACACCAAGTCGACGGAACCCAGATTTCTATTTGTTGATTATAAATAAGAAATAACGCCACCCTCAATGGCCCACACTAGGATTCCCTGTGTCGTGGATCCAGACACACAAAGAAAAACAGACACCCAGACCTGAACATTTGCTTTAAACAAATAAATGTCCGACCAGTAAATGGAACCCCCGGGACCTTTGGCACAGCAGGCAGGCTGCCAATTGAGCCAATCGGTCGTCATTGTCACCAGAGAATTTAATCCAATGGGTTGGTTCCTGATCATTGTGTACTAATGAAGCAGTAACAAAAAGTCTGTATAATCTATCAGATTAGCGATAAATTCAAAACAATTCGGAATCGAAATGTAATAGATCGGAATTCAACCGATTATGGATATAATATTCAGAACAATTCGGTTTAAAGCTCTGTTAGCTGTATTTACTGTGCTTTCATAGTTCAGAAAAAAAAGATATTCGGTTCCACAGGTACATATTTAAAAAAAAAAAACGATCTGTCACTGCTTTAACCTCGTGACATGAAGCAGTTCACAAAAACATTTAAACGAGAATCATCTATCATAAGAATTTAAAAGCTGGGAGCTCTTATTATCAAAAATTGTTATGGAAAAATGATTTTCTCGGTCTCAGAATTAGTGTGTGAGTCGTGTCACACATCACCTTATGCAGCCTTCATTTAGGTGCAGGCTAAATTTCAACAACTCGGTCTTAGTCTTAGGTAAGAATGGTCTCAGAAATGTCTTTTTATCTCACCCTTAGAGGTTTAAATTCTCCAAGTATGCCATACATACAAAAGGAATTCCAATCAAATATATAATCAAAGATTTTCAAGAGTAATTCCAAAGTTTTTCTACAGAATTTGAGTCACTTGCAGTCATTTTAGAAAAACTGCGGTCTTTATGTTATCCATGCATATACAACGTGTGTAGAGTAGCGCTCATTGCTCTATACAGGGTAATGACCGGGCGCCGCACCCGTTAATTGCAGCGAGTATTTATTTTACGTAACTGCGCCGTAGAATAAAAAATATTATTAGAAATGAATAATAAGATATGAAAAAGCAAAAATTGTAAAAATTGGTAGAATCAATTCTTCTCTCAATACTGACAACATATTTTCAGTGACAGGTTGTTTATATCGAATATACGTGGATATTTGGAAACATAGTTGCTTCAGTTTTCAAATATGGCGGCACATGACTATCTCTGAACACTTTTATTCTTGTTGTTCTTGATAACACCATAAATAAGGATTCTTGCCCGTGACCATCATTTCTTTTGGAGGACATTCACTTTTATATTTACAAGAACTGTATACAATATTATCTGGAAAGTTGATAATATCACTTTATACTTCTCAATTTTTAAGCTAATATTGGCTAAATTGACACTTCGACTAACGTTTTAGAATGTATTAGGGTTGTCAACTCTTCGCTAAAACTAGCGTTAAATTAACACTTTAGAATGAGTTAGGTTGTCAACCCTTCACTCAAATTAACGTTAAATTAACAGTTTAGTCTCAACGCTTCCTTGAAATTAGCGTTAAATTAACACTTTAGGTTGTCAGCGCTTCACTAAAATTAGTGATAAATTAACACTTTACAGTTTAGTAGGTTGTCAACGCATCCCTAAAATTAGCATCAGCATGATGTAAGCCTATAGCGTAATTAAATAAATTCAATGTAAAGTTGTATGAGATCGGTGTAATTCTGCAGATGAACCTCTGGCTTGTGACATCATGTTCTCAATTCTATTAGTGGTCTCACGAACCATTGAGAACTCTGACAAGTCTGGCAAATCTAGAACAATATGAGCAGAGAGACGTTTGTACACTGAATCTTTTTTATTTCTCCTAGTCTCCTCGTATTTAAGCTGTTGCTTTAAAAATATTGACTGCTTTATCATGTCTTGTATGTTCTGGAAGCTGGTAGCTGCAGCATCCATTGATTTAACAGCACTGAAAATGAACAAATGTGAGGGTTAATGAGAAATGTAAATTATCATTTCATAATGTATAGTCAACAACACGCTAATGGACCCTAGTTAATGCATGATTCTAAGCCTTATTACTAGCGCATTAAGGTACCAAAGGGTGTATGTTGACTTGTTGCTGACTGCACTTTGTCACATATTATAATAGCTATTGAAACTTTTTTTATGGAAAGAAAGCGGCAATGAGTTCACCTGATGGTAAGTGGATACTGTTGCCCTGCGACATTTGTGATACATGCGAACATCAGCCCAAAATAATAAATGTCAGTATGCCCCAAGATGCCTACCTTTGGAAATTTATACAAATGGATTTGGACAAAGGGTTAGGAAAATGGGGAAGAATAGGAAAGGGATAAGATGGGAATGGGCTCTAGCATATTTCACTAATTACTAAAATATGTACATACAACATTAAAGTTAGGAATTTAGCATAAAGTGAGGAAATGCAGTACATTTTGAAATCTCCTGTGAGAGAGGGGTAACTTTCCAGTCAAGTGTGCTCAGTAGCTGTAGAATTGGAGCATGCACCTTCTTGCATATAAATTATACTTTCTATTTTCTATCCTTCTTAACTCTTTTTTGAAATCAACTTTTAATCTTCAAAGGTAAGGGGCACATTTGGGACCTACAAACTTTTTTCATTTCAGACTGATACAGATGTTGGTATCTATTATAGATGTCCACAGACAGTATCCACTTAAAACCAGGTGAACTGTTAGCACTCTTGCCACCTTCTACCCATAAAAAAATTATGATAGTTGTACAATCATCACTTTTAAAGGTAGTATGTTTAAAAGGGTGGTGATAGCCTAGGGGTATCAACTTGCAAGTCATATTAGAGTTCAAATCTTTGGCCTGTACTGCTGAGTATCTATTTAAGTAGATACTGATTTTTTTTCAATTGTTACTGTATCGCCAGTGAGGGAAAACATCGAACAGAAACTCTGATGCTCAAAAATGTGTGATGTTATTGGATGATATCCGATATGTTTAATAGAAAAATGTCAAGATTTTTTACCTCAAAGCATACTCCACATCATAACACCTCCCTTGCAACTCGTGCTGCAGCTTAGTGACCTCAAAGCGCCTTTCTCCCATTGGCGGGAGAGCTTTCCTCACATGCTCCTGAAGCCTGTATAGTGCTAAGGAGGGCTCATTGGCTACTATGTGCATGTTCTCTGATATTCTTTCGGCAGCTGAAAAATTATTTATGTTAGATATAATTTGGGGGGGGGGGGAGTGCATGCGGCATTCCCACAGCCACTGGGCTCACTCGACTGGCCATGTTACCCCTCTCTCACAGAAGACTACCTTGAAATGTACTGCATTTCCTACTTTATCATATTTCCCCAATGTACATATATGTGTTTCGGTAGTAAACTAAGTGAGATATGGCAGAGCCCATTCCCTCCCCATTTTCCCAATCCATTGCTTAATCTGCAAAGGTAGGCAGTGCATCCGGGGGAGTGCCAACATTTGTCATTCTGGACAACAGTATCCACTTAACATCAAGTGGACTATATGCTCATCAGTTGTCTTCTTCTATAAAAAAAAATATATATTGTACACAATAAAGCCAACCTCAAACAAATGTTACAGAAAGAGAAAATATTTTATTAATACGAAAAGTACAACAGGCAGGCTCATCGCCAAAGCGACCACTTCCAGGCAACCTTTGGATATTTAGGAGAACACATTACAATATCAGGATAGATGGTGCAATTATTATAAATAATGTCAACATAATATAACTAAAATAAATTATTTTATACATATACGCTTACTAGACATGCATAGAATACATATATACATAGATAAAGACATAACATACATATCTGTATAGGTAATTTTTTTGAAGGACAATGATTCTACTTGTATGAGTGTTAATATGAGAAATGCTCAGCACTTAAATAATTATTAATATAATTTATAATCCGTGAATTAGATGCAAATACCTTTTTTAGATTTTGCTTCTAACTCTGCATCACCTTGGTAAACGAAGGCCATAGCAAGGTAAATTTTTAAGTGTGCGTTTGTTAAACTTTTATTGATTTTCCTAAAGAAAATTATAACTTAGTTCTTTACTCCTTCGTCCCTCATTTATAAAAGCATACAAATATATAAGTTCTTTTGAGAAATTAAATTGCACAAATCGGTATAAAGCATCTATGATACAACTGACAACAGTGACAATGACAACTAGTTTGTTTATGTTTTTTAAAGAATTATTTATTTAGACACTGGTATAACTATTGATCCCCACACATAGGGTTGCCAGGCGTCCGGCTTTAGCCGGACATGTTTGGCTTTTTAAGTCGTGTCCGACCAAATATTTACGCGTCCGGCCTGTCCGGCTTTTGTTAGACTTTTTGTCAAATATAATTCATAGGATATATTTTGTTATTGGTTTAATAAAAACTTTTATTTTATTGGGTTTTGTTTGTTCTTCCATTTTATCGTCTCCTAGTACTAATAATTACTTTAAGACTTTGTACTTAATACTTAATTAAAAAACGTAACCGAGTTTTTTATTATAAAAGTTATAGTAGCATTGAAAAAGATATGTCCGTCTTTTAGGGCAAAATGTCCGGCTTAATATAGAGTTGAGTCCCGCTTTTAGGGCAAAATGTCCGGCCTAATATAGCGTTGAGCCCGGCATTTTGGGCAAAATTTCCTTCCTAATTTAGCATCGAGTCCGGCTTTTGTATTTTAGGGCCTGGTAACCCTACCCACACAGCAAATATTAAAACTGAATTGTTTTTATTGAGCCATGCTTCAACTTTACACGGGAGAATGTGATAATTCCACCATTGCCATCGGGTAAAAAAAGGGGCTCATATGTCAGTCACTACGTCAGTCGAGTCCCCACTCAGCTGTATTTTATACTGATTAGTGATAACGATCACACTGTCGTTGTTTATTATCAAAATTGTTTTCCCCTTCTTCTGGATTTTTAAACACAAAAATGTGCATATTAAGTTAATTCTTTGTGTTATTACTTATTTATCATATTGAATAGTAGAAAGTTCGTATAAATTCTAAGCTTATCTTTTGATTGGCAAATTGCTGTATGATTATCTACAATAATATATAATGCCTGATAGTGATAACATTTAATCAGTTTTTATCACGAATTTAATTAGCAGTCACTGTATCACTAGTTCCTTGAGTTAGTACCCTTGACTATGTACTTAATTTTACTGCCTACAAAAAAAAATTAACGAACTTTTTCATTAAACGTTTATATAAAGGTTAGTACCCACCTACTTATTACTAATTTCCACTGCATTATCATTTGCTTGCCTTCACTAATTAGCGACATGAGATTGTATTTATTTTAATAGTTATAAAAATTTAGGGTTTTCTCTTCTTAATTATCTTGCTCAAGTTATGTGGGTACATATTGTAGGTAAAATCATTTTTTTTATAATTATGTTTCAGGTGGCTACATAGTTGTTTGCTTCATTTCACTACTTTATTTTACTTCATTAAAAATGGTGAGTGGCAATGCTATTCAAATTAGTATGTATATTTATATATTACATAGTATAAGTAGATTATTATTATAATATTATTTATTATTATTATCAGCTCACTGTTTTAATTCTATTGCACCCTTTTTAATTTTTCAAATTTAACCAACATACAACTGGTAGAGAAAGCCTTAGGGTATTAAGCCCGCATCTGTACAATGTAGTGCAAAAAAAGTGAATAAATAAATATACACTCAGCTTTTCATAAATAAATTAAATAATATTCTCATAACTGTGCATTTGATTCAAGAACATTAATTCATTCCAGGAATCTCGACTAGTTGACAATGTACTAGGCAGTGTTGTAAACTTTATGTTTCCCATCAAGATGTTGCTTCGTACATACTCATTGTGTATCTTGATGGTTGACATGACATGGGTAGTGATGAATGCAATATTTGCAATAATGCAGGCTATCTATGAATTATTCAGACCACCACCTATGAAATCTGTTAGATTGGAGACTGCTCTGGTAAGTAATTATCTTATTTATACTTAGTTTAGGAAATTCTGTGTAATTAATGATGTATGGTATATGAATACCTTGGGACCTGCTTGCTCCACTCAGCTGGCAACCCTAGTATGTGACTTCTTAAAAGTGAAAGGACTTGCAAAATTGGTCCTTTAATTTTTGAGTTTTACTATTATATAGGTATTGAGTTTTAGGAATTAAAGGAAAATATCTCCAAAAATATAAAATGAATTTTGTTTCACAAATAGATTTAATTACAAAAATGATGTAGGTATTATGTACATATTTAATAATTTTGTTAATAATTGAGTAGGTAACTTAAAATATGTTTGTATATGAGCTAAAATGAAGTCTATTAATTGACTTAAAATACATATTATAGTAAGCAATTTTGGGACAGCAATATAAATAAATAACACCACACTTAATGGTCCAGGATTCCCTGTGTTATGGGTCCAGAGACACATATAGAGAGATGAACACACCAATCAGAACACAAATAAACAAAAGAATATCTAACCAGGAATTAATATAGTTAAGCAAATACACTCTCTAGATGAAGATTAAGTCTGTCTTTATAGTATTCAGTATTCTGTAACCAGCATTTTACGACACGTATGCGAAGAGATGGGGTGGTACAAGTTTACAGCTGGCTGACACCACAAGGCCAAATCATATAAATAACTAAATTTTATTAATATGACTTTTCAGGTCATCGGTGCTGGTAGAGGGGTTGGTCGCGAAATAGCTATCCAACTGGCTGACTTAGGTGCAATAGTTCTTTGTGTAGATAAAAACAAGGAGAACAATGAAAATACTGTCGATATCATAAAACTCAATGGTGGCTCCGCAGCAAGCTACGTCTTTGATATAACCAAAAGGCATAATGTTGAGAACCTGGCTGTGCAGGTGAAGAAAGATCTAGGCTTTGTGAGCATGTTGTTTTACTGCTGCGGTATACCGAGCCCAAGGTCTTTGATGACGCAGCCCCCTCAGGATATACACGAGACTTTAGATCTCACTTTAACATCTTACTTTTGGGTACGTATTTTATTTGAAACTACAGTAGAGTCAATGTAATAGGCCACTTTTGACATTTCGTTGACTTTGTGACGATATAACTTTGCATCGGTCCCATAAATCCATTTATGTTTATAAATTCATTACTGAACACTAAAAATATGTAAAAAAATTTTAATAAAAAAATATAAACTTGTCTTTTTATATCAAATTTAATAAGTTCGACGGTTAATTTAGTTGCTAAACATCATTATCAATTTATGTTTCAAGAAATTTGAACCCCACTACAAGGTTACACCTGTCCACATTTTTTGATTTTTAATAATAGAGATGTGATCTTTATAATCGAAGTAACTTGTAGAGAGAAAGGAATATCGAAAAAAGTTACCGATACGATAAATAAACAAATTAAGAGAACAATAAAATTATTAAATAATTGACATATCATAATTTAAATAAATACAATTATTAATTAGTAATTACATTAAAAAATATGTAATTAAATAAATATTTAATACTTTATTTTAATTAAACTTAATTTAATTAAACCTCATTTAATATATTAATACATATATTAAAACAATATCTGAAATTAAAAAAGAAGAAGTACGACCTATCTGGCCTATTTTACATACGGCGAAGAAAAGGAAAAGAAGTAAGCCAGTTGTCGATGTGGATAGTTTTAATGCCGATGCAATTCGCAACCACATTTATGGTTATTTATTACATGAGAAAAGAGTATCCATCCAGAAAAAAACATTTATGTTTATTAAAAGAAGCAGGCTTATTTTCTGGTGGAATATCATCTTTAATAAAAACTGCGTGTACAAATGTTTCCATAGATGATTGGAAGAAAGAGGTAGAAAAAACAAAAAAATATAATGGAAGTGTTTTAACTTGATTTAAGAATTGATAATAATAGCAACGATAGCAGTTTATTACGTATATAAACTGGTTTCATTATAATTCCCTTAATTACGCTTAACTTTGAGGTCATGTGGCATACGTAGAAGGTTTCCAATGCTGTGTATGCTCTAAAAATATTATTGCAGAATTATTTTTTATGAACACTACAATCGATTCACTAATATATGACTTATATATCGATTTTCGTTTTTAATCGATAATTGCTGTTAGATTACCACACTATGACATCCACTTTGACACTTGTCAAAAGTGGCCCATTACATTGACACTACTTTATCTGTACTAGGCCACACGTTGCTGTGGATGCCCAACAGATGGCGCTTCCCCTTTTTTTGATAAAAAACATGTTTTTATCCTGTGATAGGTATATAAAAACGCGCGTATTCAAATGCAACGTTGTGTCAAAATTTCAAAGCAATCGGTGAAGAACTTTCGGAGATTTAAGATTTTGAACAAACAAACATTTACATTTTTATTTATATAGATTATTTTAGTTTAGTTTTGTTACCTCTTGTTGTTACTTTTTTTCAGGGATGTAATGAAAGTACTTATACATAGTTATACTAAAAATATAAACAAAAGGAAAACAATATTGCGAAAAAAATCTAAACTGTTAATAAACAATATCTTTATAATTTTTTTTATTGATAGATTTTTAGTGACGTTAACCTTCATGTTGGAGAAAGGACTGAATGGATGGTTTGACTGGATTTGGAGAAAAGGGGAGGGATAGGATGGGATGGGGAATAGGTTCTTTTTTTCGGAATAGCTGAATTCTTGTGGCCCTAATGGCCTTTCACGAGTCACCGGACATGTATAGTTTGGGGCGAGCGCAGAAGGCGCTCAGCCAGGAGCAGAGTGTGTACAGCAACGAGTCTAAGGACTCCCTCGCCGGTAGACCGGCGCAAGGAACAGACTTAGATCGGCTTAGGGCGTTGCTCTGGGAGAGTACCGCGGAATCGCGAGTCGATGAGAAGCGCCCAGGCACTGACAATGTTCAACTCAACAACTGACAATAAATAATCTCCCATAACTGAACTATATATACAATTCTAAAGCAAATCAGAATCTGAGAGGACATCACACTAATCTGATTGATACTATCGCTACCTCTAACCCTTACAAGCACTTCTAATCAAATAAAATGGTTAACTCGTGGAATGATCTACCACACGAGACGGTGCACATGTGTACTGATATAGCAATGAAAGCAGTTAGCCTAATACATAAATAATAATAATCTCTATCCTTCTCTGTTTCCAGCTTATTGACCAGTTTATGCCTGACATGAAGCTTAAAAATCGTGGTCACATCGTGGCTCTGACGTCCGTAGCTGGACTCAGCTACCTCAAGGATCGGATGCCACTGAGTGTGGCCCAGTTTGCCGTCCAGGGCCTCGCTGAGTCTTTGATGGAAGACCTCAGGATCAACAAGATAGATGGGGTGCATGTAACATTGATACATGTGTACCCATTTATTGTTGAAGACAGTTCCGAGTTAAGACTGAAGTAAGTATAATTATGATATTAATAAAATAAGAACTCAATAACAGTCCTATTGGCCACTGCTCGATTAATTTTATTTTTGTTCTTGTGTGAATAATTTCTTAGCTAACAATAAAAGACAAATTTACAGCTATATGAAACTATGCAATATTAAGAACTAAACAAATGAATAAAATACATGTTATGCAGAAAATAATATACATTTTGAACAGAACTATAATTGGATACCATTCTGCATAACTAATCCAAGTAACAAAAATGAAATTTTACAGGAAAGAAGATTCTGTGTTTGTACTAGATTACCACTAAAATGTCTTGTAAAGTATAAATTGAGTCGAATGGCGCAAACAAACAAAAATATAAAATTTGGCACCCTTTTGTCCTTTAATTATTGTTGTCCTTTAATGTATATTGTTGTCGATAAGTAGTAGCTTAGCGCCAACTTCGGTCATGTAGCGACGGACAACGCACTCTATTCCTCTATCTATTGTATATATGTGTTCCGGATATAGATCCTTCCTATATAGAGCTTTCCTACATACAGCCTTCCAGATATGTATTTCCTTGCAGGATCCCAAGTTATTTTGGTACTCTAAGCCCTTCAGAGGCGGCTAAGAGTATAGTGGAGAGCGTCCGCCGCAACCACCCCGAGGCTTCTGTACCGAAGCACCTGGTGTACCTCGGCCACCTGCTGCGGGTGCTGCCGCGGAAGGCGACCGTGCTCATCAGGGACCTGCTCGATACCGGCGTCGACTTCGCGTAGGTACGTCACTAGCTATCGACAATATTATTATATGTGAATGTGTTATTTACAGCTATACATTAAGAAAAATGAATAAAAACAAGAGCAGATTTACAAAATGTTCTGTGATAAAGTTAAGTTTAAACTTTGCTTGCATGTATGTGAATACATAAAGGGTTCGAATTTAATAATTACATTAAAATAAGTAATTTAAGTACCTACATACATTAAAACTATTATATCTAACTAAAAATTCATGTAATTAATATTTTTTTTATTACGTTAAGAATTAATAAAAAAAATAGATGTTATTCAAATTGTTCAGTGTTAAAATTTTGATGGAGAGATGTTGACACTTATATTTATATCCCTAGCATTACATCGATAAATATGTTCATACAGTGTTATCGATTATCGTGTAGAACAAATGTATCGTCGGTGTAAACCTTTAAATAAAAAGGAAATAAAGCAAAATCTGATTACAAATGTTCATTGTTAAAGTTCCAAACTTGCAGATGATGAAAACACATACATCTTTACAATAACATTACCTAGCATTAAATTGATAAATAAGTCTATACAGTGTTACTGACTTTGTAAAGAACAAATGTATCGTCTCTAGAAAAATAAATAGTAAAAGGTCTGATTCAAAATGTTCAGTGTTCTAATTAAGTTTAAAATTTCCTTGGCCAGATGTGGACACTTATATTTATATCGCTAGCAGTACTTCGGTAAGTATAAGTAGGTACGTCCATAAACTTTATTGACTTTTCTGAAAAAATAACATACAATATTGGCACGTTTTCTGTGCGATGCGACGACGATCTTCGCTTTCAAGAGTAAAAGTCCAAAATAACGACATATGACAGTCTGCCTGTGTATCAAACCTAACGAATTTCATTAGCTTTATACAAATTTTAAATGCTGCTACAATATAATTAGTGATTTCTTATAAAGTTACATAATTTTAGGTTTAGAAAGATATTTTAATATGTTTAAGACATAATATATCATGTAATGAAAATTAAGTTTCAATACCCGACTAAAAAGTTTTAAATAAATTTTTGACCTGATTCTATATGAGTCAGTTCTCATTGCTATTCCAGTTTGTAAACGTGTAAGTAAAAAGTAAAAAACTAGACTTTTATTTTAAACTTTTGCATGGTCAGGTTTTACTTTTGGAACTTATTTTTTATTTTTAGTAGTTTTACTTAGTTTTTAGTATTTTTAGTAAATGGCCTTTCAAACGCCCTATTTTTAAAGGATATGAAACAAACATTTATGCAGCTATATTTTTCGAAATGTCAATGAAGTAGAATGTATACAATATTGCCAGCCATGGCGCTTGTCTGTTTTTTTAAAGTCATTGTTAACTGCCTATTTTGCGCGTTTGATCATATACAAATTCATTTGCAGCTCATTATCAACATAATCAATAGGCGGAGAGGTGACAAGGAACGCAAATAGTACGTTGTAAAACAAACCAGTTCGTGCAGTTACAACAATAATTATGAAATTAAAAGTCACCTTAAATGACTGGTTTCCAAATGCAAAAAAAAAAATGCAATTTAATCAGTTGTTTGTATTGCTTCTCCAGTTGTACATGTTTATAGTATGTACATTATAATAATAATAAGAAATTTATTGTTGCATCCAGATTAAAGCTGATGCAAGTGATAGATAAGTGATAGTGATAATACATTGTTATCTTAAGATCAATGTCCAAATATTGTTAAACTCATTTTAATGTACATATAATCTAATCTAGGACTTAAGTCACTTGCGTGATGAATTATTTTGTAGATCTTTGATCGAGAAAAAATCAGAAGTATATTTTTTTTGAATAGGTAGTACTGTTTATTGTACTATAAAATAAATCGGTAACACACATGCATGACAAGGCGCACGGAATTTTGAGAATGTAATTGAACTGAGATTTACTTAACCTGTCCATCGTTTTGTAGCCGCCGATGAAAAATAAAACAAAGGAAACCAATACAATTATCTGAGACAATTATAATATTAATAATGGTTTATATTAATTTTTAATAGGGTACGTTTTTATTGCAGAATCTTAATTATAATTATTAATCTCTGCTGGTCCACAAATGTGAACTTGCAATTACTCAAACTGCAACAGTATTGTAATGCTGCTTATAATTATAGTTATAAATACATTTGTAAGTGTAAATGTATAAATGTATTTAATCTAATCCAAAATTTAATATTTTATGTTTTTTTTTAATTGGACATAATCAAAAACACACCAAAATCATTTATGGTTTTCTTAAGATATTTTTATGTATTTCACGAAATCAGATGACTAAGTATTCGTTATGTAATGAAATAATGAAAGATACACATTATTTTGCTGATCGAATTGTTTTGATCGCCCTTTGTAATATGGATAGTGTTCGTTTAAGCGCATAATGTGCAATTTTGCATAGTTACAAGCAGTTTCGTAAAATATCATTAAAAAAAGTATGACCATTTTAGCTAGCGTTAAATAAAAAAATATCTTTTGTGAAGTGAAGTGAAAAATAAGAATAAAGTATTTTTAGAACATAGTAATTTGACAGTGTTAAATTTTTTTACGTCTGCACCACTATGTTTGAATTGCATATTTCGCTAATTGAACATTATACACCTAAACTGTTGTTATTGTGTAATAACTATGTATTGATAGAAATTTTGTGTTATTGTGGATTGCAATATACAAAAAATATTGCATTAAGTATACAAAATCACTTATAGTAAATTGCTATTTATGATTGCTATTTTATAAGTGAATTGATAAAATATATCTTGTTATTGAAGCTTATTATTATTTTGTGTGGCTATAAATTTTGCCAATGACCTGACATTCCTTGTAACAGTTTTTACAATATTTATTTGCAATATCAATAACAATATGACAAAAGTCTTGTGACGAATTCAGACCCCAGATGTGGAATTATTGCAATATAAAAGGTTAATAAAAGCCTTTAATTAAGACTCTATTTGTAATATAAAATGTCGTCATTATTGTAATATTTTGACCATAGGCCTTGTCCAGAAAACGTCACGCAAAACGTCACGCGCGTATACGCGCGAACGTTGCCTCCAGAATGAGCGTGAAACGCGCGAGTATTTGGGGACGGAATCAGTCTGTATTCATCGTGGAGTTGGACGAACCGGTCGACTTGTGGTTAGCTTACCGTCGTCACTGGAAGAGACGAAAATAAAGAGAAACCAGAATGTACCTACTTAGTACATACATCCAATTCTTTATGAGTGAATGACACATAGTATGTTTGTAACTTTGTATCCAAAATATAAAACCATGAAGACAGTATGAAATATATTTTTTAACTATTTTCGTATGTCCATAAAATCTTTTGATGATTTACTTCACAATAATTAATGAATAATCTACCTCATCTATAAACAACTCCGTATCAAAATTATACCGCCCCATTTCTCTGAATTCCTGGACTAGCACCAAACTTCGCGCAGAATTTGGACGCAACCAAGGAGTCTCTAGTAGTTCGACTAGCGCGAGCCACGCGCGTTTCGCGCGCGAGTCGAATCTGGCGTACCTACTGCACGCGATTTACGTACGAATTTCAAACTACCACGATGCTTGTGGACACGATGTATTGCCGCCTAGTACCTACTTACCTCCCCAACGCGCATGTTGATTCGCGTGACACGATTCTCGGGAAATTCGTCCTTTCTAGACAAGGTCATAGAGAAATTAGAACTCTTGAACGTCTCTGCTGACATAGGGACCATTAATTCAATGCTCAAATAATGTATCTAGCGTATAATGTAACAAGTCACCTCTTGGGGTTTCAGAAGCGATATTTTTATACTATTTACAATATTGTTAATAACCATAAATGTATATTTTTGATAAAAAGAATAATATTGATAAAATAGTTATTGATAGTTTTTTATTTTTTCATTTAAGTACCTATTTAAAAAGATGTGTTATCATTTCAAGCATGTGGATGCTTGGAGGAAAGAACTCTTTAAAGCGTGAATAATTCCTTGTTAGGAAATGTACTTTAAAAACTAGAAATAAAATCCATTCTGAAGTAATGAGGGTTAGTATTTTAATAATCGTCAGGGGGCTACAATGAGACAGTGTTCTAAAATAGTGAATTTCGCATATTTTCGAATCCTCTTGATTTACTGTACCTAAGGGCCGTTACAATGAATGAAGTTGCCACCGGCGCCTTGTTACATTTTTGTTGGCACTTCAAGCTTCTCTGACTATTAGTTGAAAACCTGTGCCGTTTGGGACTTTTTCTCGTTTACAATTACTATTTGAGTTCTCGCTCGTGCACTACACTTTGTTTTTATCCCTAGGTAGAGTTTTTTTGTATTTACCCCGCTTTTTCAGTTTGTACGTTAAACTGTAATTTGCCACATATTGAGAAGAACTATTATGTAGGTAGAGTAACAAAAAAAAATTCAGAACTGATTACAAAATACAGAAAAAAATCAATATTAGCGGTGCTAAACAAAATTGGATTGTTTCAAATGTTATTTATTTAAAATGACTTTTAACGAGAACAAACAGTTTTTAGAACCTCAGTAAAAATATGAAGATGGTTTGAAATACCACGTTTCCAGGACTTAAATTGGAATAAAAAATCCAAATGACATCTAAACATTTAGCACAGTGGCGCCTCTATTCTTGCGTTTGCTCCTTGTTCCTAATTTTATTTGTGTTTCCCATTGAAAACAAGAAAATTGGCGATTATAAATAGTGTGGTGTGCTTATGTTTCCAAGTGTTTATTAAAATCAATTAACTGAGCTTTTATTTATGTGTAAAGAAATTAAAGTGGTGCCACAGAACAACGGGTAAGTTACTTGTAACATGTTTTCACTCGTGCATAGAAAGTAACAGACGATCGATATTGGAAAATTAATGTTTTATTAGCAATTTTCTATTTACTAAATTAAGAACTCATGCTTAGTAATAGATTTTTCATAAGTTTAAAGGTAGTGACCCATAAGTTTAGATAGCAGTCTCTGCGGTGCAACTTTCACAGCAAGTTATAATACTATACTATATACATGCGCTGATCGAATTTATTTTACGCAACTTTGTGTTCAATAATATTCGATCCTGAATTCGCGATTCATTAGTCGTAGTTATATTATTAATAAATTTTAATACCTGCTTCTGCCTGTAAAATGTAATATGTATTTATTTATGAAACATTAATTATTCTTACAGCATATTTTAGAAAATATTATTCAAACTTAAATATTTATATATATACACATACTTGCCTACTACAGATTTATATCTTTTTTAAATTCCATGAGGGTGTTTTTAACAGTAAGTAGTAAAATTTTATGCTTAAAGTAGGAGGTGAAATTGTTACTACACTATTATATTTTTTAATGTGATTATTTCATGAGTTTAAGGCACCTTACATATACTTTATAGTTTGTAGATGTTCTCTCTAGAGGACCCATGTGAAATATATTTTTTACATGCATACACACATTTAGAAAGTGTCGCAGTACTACCACTGCTTTGCTTGATAATGTTGACAATGTTTTAACTGTGCAGGATACTGGTATGGGATCTATTCTTGTTTTACTGCATTTTTCCAGGACTTTCAACTCAATATATCTCTAATGCTCTCTAAAATGTCATATTATGGCTTTGATAAATCAATAATTGATAGGTTTGCTAGCTACCTGCAGGATCATAATCAACAAGTTGAATTGCGAAACACGATGGCAGTAAGTTAACTTCCAGTTTGACCAATATCTATAGAGGCGTGCCACAGGGATCCATTCTTGGGCCGGCACTCGTTTTCATCCTGTACAGTTTGGATACAGGAAAACATAAAATATGGAAATATCATCTCTATGCAGATAATTTGTAAATATATGTATTGTATCATGTCATCATAAAGACAATTAACTAAAAAAAACTCCTAAATTCCCTAAAAACGGTTTGGTTCTTAATCTCGAAAAATCAAAATTGTTGATACTAGGTTGTCAGAAGCTCTCAATTTAGAATTACTACTAGACAAAGGTCTATATGCTTTGAGAATTATTTGACTGGAGTAATCTGTAACTGTTTTTATCAGCTAAAAGTATCATACTACATTCATCACTACATAAGCACCAATCTACATATCTGATTATGTGAGTCTTATTCTTTCAACATTAAATTATAGTTTTCCAGTTTATTATCCATGCTTACTCGCTAGGTCGAAATTTCTTGTTCAACATGTTCAAATTGCTTGTGCAAGGTTTTGTTATTGGGTTCTACCTAGATGCCGAATTACTCCTTATCTTAACAAAGCCCACATTTTGAATATGACTGGGAGGTACAAACTTTATTTCACTAATTTACTATTTGGTGTAATAAAAACAACCTGAATATTTGTACAAAAATTGTCTTGGTCTCATGCTAGTTCCACATATAAAAAGAGTAGAGGTGCTCTGTATCTTGCACAGCCTGAGCACATGCTGCTTTCCACAGGAGTTTTCATTTCCTGGCAACTGAATGGCATCTGGAATGATGAATATATACCTATATATATATATATATATATATATATATATATATAAATAAATAACATAATAATTTGTCAATAACCAAATTTTTATGCAGCTCTAAATGTTGTAAATTGTCTTTGTATACTTATAGCTTACTAGCAATCTCTTTTTTTTTTTATTTTATCTTGGTTATGGCCCAAAACCCTCTTTTGAGGTTTGTGCTTTGAAGTGGGACATTGCTGGCTGATATTGATTGAGAAGGAATATAAACTGCTTTCATAAGAGAATATTATATACACTCAATGGCCCACACTAGCATTCCCTGTGCCATGGGTCCAGAGAAGTATCAATTGGACTAATGGTCATCAAATATGCTTTCAGATACATAAAGAACACAATAGAACCTTGATACATAAAGAAATCATCAGAGAATTAGAGAAGGCCCTTGATTTTTCAATGTAATTGATCTGATATTTCATTAACTAGTGAATCAGAGAAAAATTAATCGGAATGACTATAATTATGGATTTATATATGTTTTTATATTAAAGGAGCTGCCTCCATATGGCTCATTTACACAACGAGAATGTCTCTAATGCAAGCTCCAAAAAACATTGGTGAAAAGCTAGAATAAACAACTGTTATCGTCATCTGATCACTGTTATCCATGTTATTATCAAGTTTTGATCATAATGTGAACAGCTGTAGGGGAGAAATGTATGTAGTTTGGACATTGACGAGAATTGTACGTAAAATATTCGATTGTAGGTACTGGAACCATTCGAGAAACTGTCCTTATGTAAATGAGCCTTTAGGCAGCCCGCCTAATATTAGATAGGTTGTATGTGATTGAATAATTTTACTTCCTTTTCCATCATTTGGAATGATTGGTGGCATCATTTGGGTGTGTCGATGTTCGATGTCCATAATTTTCACTGATGTTGACATGTATTGCAGATGTCCATGGCAGACGGTAATAATTTACTAAAGGTGGACTGCTTGTTTGCAACCTTTAAAATAAAATAAAAATGTTCAATCCACACCTAATAATCATTTTTACTATATTTTGACTGTAGGTAGTTGACAGGTTTTGTTATTTTTGCTAATAGTGATAAAAGGTGAAGTTTTTTCGAATACTCTTTATAAGCATAGGTTTTGTAGATTCTGTCATACCACACCATCAGCCCTTGTGACTACTGTTGGATATAAGTCTTCTGTGTGGTGTCGGCTGACTATATAATACCAGTAGTGTCGTAGGAGGCCACTAAGGGATAACAACGTCGCTACCACAAGCGCTGAGGGGTACACCACCTCCGAAAGAGAAACTGTAACGGCCAGTGTAACGTTATTATGTTTAGGCCCATGTCTTGCAGTGGATTCTGAAAAGTCTGATTGCATTGCACACACAGTTCTGCTCTTCTCATTTAAGCCTCACTGGCGCGGCCACCCATATGTTATCGGTCTACTTTACGCTACGCTTCCCAGTGTGTACTGGGAAGCGTAATTCGAGAATTTATTTACCTCATCATTTGTTCATTCTGAGGCAGGTGCTGTCACTTCAACTTTTAGTGTTCTGTTATTATCATTCTACAGTAGAGTCAATTTAATAGGCCATTTTTGACATTTCATTGACTTTGTGACGATATAACTTTGCATCGGTCCCATAAATCAATGTAAGTTTATAAATGCATTACTGAACACTAAAAATTGATAACATTTTTAATAAAAAAATATAAACTTGCCTTTTTATATCAAATTTAATAAGTTCGAAGGTTAATTTGGTTGCTAAACATCATTATCAATTTATATTTCAAGAAATTCGAACCTCACTACAAGGTTACGCCTGAATACATTTTTTCTTTTTTAATAATAGGGATGTGATCTTAATAATCGAAGTAGAGAGAAAGGAATATCGAAGAAAATTACCGTTACGATAAATGAACAAATTAATAGAACAATAAAATTATTAAATAATTGACATAATTTAAAAAAATACAATTATTAATTAGTAAATACCTTAAAAAGATATATGTAATTAAATTAATATATCTATACCTCATTTAATATACGAGTATTAAAACTATATCTCAAATTAAGAAGAAAAAGGAAGAAAAGGAAAAGAATTATGCCAGTTGTCTATGTCGATAGTTTTAATGCCGATGCAATTCGCGACCACATTTATGGTTACTTATTATTGTGAAAAGAGTATCCATCTAGAAAAAAACACTTATGTTCATTAAAAAAAGCAGGCTTATTTTCTGGTGGAATATCATTTTTAATAAAAACTGCGTGTACAAATGTTTCCAAAGATGATTGGAAGAAAGTAGTAGAAAAAACAAAAAAAATATAATGAAAGATTTTTAATGTGATTTAAGAATTGATAATACTATTATCAATAGCATTATCATAATATTGATAAATTGATAATAGCAACGATAGCAGTTTCAACGAATCTGATAGTTCCAACTAATAAATAATAATTTATTACATATATAAACTGGTTTCATTATAATATTTTCTTAGGTTTTCGCGATTACTATACATAGCAATTAAACAACTTTGAACGGTTTAAATCGCGTATATTTGACATTTATATCCCGACGTTAGTCACCCCGTGACCACGTCCACTGCAAAGTGTTCGAAACGTCGGGATATAAATAATGTCAAATATACGCGATTTAAACCGTTCAAAGTTGTTTAATTGCTATGGTTTCATTATATTTCCCATAATTACACTTAACTTTGAGGTCATGTGGAATGTGTAGAAGGTTTCTAATGCTGTGTATACTATAAAAATATTACTGGAGAATTATTTTTTTATGAACACTAAAATCGATTCACACGTAGTACGACTTATAAATCGATTTTTGTCTTTAATCGATAAATTCTGTTAGATTACCTCACTATGACAACCAGTTTGACACTTGTCAAAGTGGCCTATTAAATTGACTCTACTTTAGTCGAATTTTTTCTTCGAGTCAGGGATATGACATATAGAACTGTCAAATAGAGTGAAATTTGTACGGAAGCGACACTTTATTGACAGTTTACATGTCATATCCCTGACTCGAAGAAAAAATCCGACTATATGTTAGTAGAGTATTTACGATTGAAGGTACGCAACAAAGATTGCAGGTCTATTTTGTGATGTCGTCAATACAGATTCTATGTAGGTTAGGATTATATAATCTGCGTCCCAGCCATACTCTGTATAAATATATCTAGATAAAAAAAATCGTCTATAATTCTCGGAAACACGTATTTTTATGCTGTTTGAAATTTGTACTCGTATATGCGTTTATCATCTTCTCTTGCAGCTATTTCTATAGTGTTCTGTAACTGTATGTAGATTGCCTTAGATATTGATCTAAAGAAGACGACAAATATCGAGAATACAACATGCAGTCAACAATATTAAATTATTCAAATATCATTTGAATACTAACTCATTGTGTTGAGTGAGTCGTTAATGATGTTTATCGCCGTTCCGAATGTCTTATTTTTGGGACTTTCATTTGGTGCTTTTTGATTAATTGCTCCTTAATGGCAAAAGGCATTAGCGTTCCGCAATTTATTGTTAATTTGATGGGAAACGCGCCGTCCGCAGATTTGATCTTATTTATTATCAGATAGATTATAATCGACAATCGTATACGCCTCGTTCGATCCAATCGCTTTAGCTTAAATCGTTCGTAAGATCCTTTTACGTGAAAGCAATTCATCATTATTTGAAATTTATTACGGCTCCTTAAATGCGGCTTATAAATCACTTATTTTACGTGCCTGCCAATTGTACGCCCGCAGAAGTGTACCTGTCGAATTCTAATGAAATTGCGTGTTTGTTGTATCAATACTGCGATGTTTTAATACACATGTTATGGTCCTCAAACTGTTATCAATTTTGCTGTTACTCTTTCCCTACAAAATAAATAAACTCTTAAACGTTTACAATAAACAACAACCATTCATAGGGTATTTGATTATTTCAAATATGTAAATGTATAATAAACTGAAGATACTAAAAATAATGTCGTTAAATCAACATCAAAATATCTAGAAAATCACTCGAGTTTATAGGGTTCGAAAAACAAAGTTGAAAAAGACTCCGCTACTGTGTTAATGACCTCACAACACACAGGTATCATTACATACACGCGTAGAGATAGCTATAGTTCCTCAACTGAAATATTTTCAAGCTTATATCTATTTTTTTAATGAATTAAAAAAAACTTTTTAGTACTGCTTTATTGATTTTTCTTCTTTGTCAAAATTCAAGTACAGTCAACTACAGTATTGAATGTTTTTAAGATTTGATTTTAAAAAAATACTTAAATAGGTCATAATCGTTGTTTACAAACTATCACAGTTTCCATTCACGAAGAATATCGAGCTCCCGCGGAGGCTGTTGACGCGCGCGGTACCATAGAGATGTTCTTTGCATATTTCTCTCACAGCCATCATCCCAGTAAATATTCCCGGGTAAATCGGATGCGGGATTTAGATGTTTTACGAGTTATATTTCAAGTTGCGTTACCGAAAGAATAAAGGTGGGAATCTAATGAGAATATGCTACATGCGAGGTCGTGTGGTTTGGTAGGATTTTATATTATATACGCGTGATAGATGCCAAAGTGTCATAGAGCTTGATGGAAACAATATATTACTCAATGAACTGCCCACTTTGCTATTATTTTTTTATTTAATGCGAACTGAAAAGAAAATCTTTCCTTTATCCTTATATTTGTAATCTTATCCAATACATGTTAATAAATTAACATAATATCACATTATACTGGGTTTATCAATATATTTTTGGAAAAATATTGAAACTTTAGGTATCGTATATCTAAATTGTGTTTATTTTTCAACGTAATAACCTTCTAATCGAATACACCTTTAATAACGTTTTGAAAGTTGCTCAATTCCTTTGGAAAAACAGGCTTGATCCTGGGTATCGAAAAAAGACTTTACGGCGCACATGACCTCATCATCTCCGTGAAATTTTATACCATGCAAGTGTTTTTTCAAATTGGTAAAAAGGTGAAAATCACTAGTAGCTAGGTCCGAAGAATATGGCGGATGCTGCATCAACTGAAGCCCAGCCGTTCGGATGGCAGCGCCTGCAACATGAGACCGAAGCGCATGTGCATTGTCATGATGAAATAGCACTCCGGCACGCAATTTTCCACGTCGTTTATTTTTTATTTCCTCGCGTAGTTTTTTGATCATCATCATCATCATCATCTCAGCCCTTGGACGTCCACTGCTGGACATAGGCCTCCCCCATTGTCCGCCATTTAGACCTATCGGCAGCGACCTGCATCCAGCGTTTTTTGATCAATGTTGCGTAATACTCTCCAGTTATTGTCTGTCCTTTACTTAAATAATCGATCATAATGATACCTTCCGCATCCTAGAAAACCGAGGCCAATATCTTGCCAGCGGACGCAGAGACCTTGAATCTCTTGGCTGGCGGGGAGGACGATCTTTTCCACACGTTACTTTGGTTCTTCGTCTCCTGGTCACAATAGTGAGCCCACGTTTCATCAACGGTCACGATACGTAGTCGAAAAGATTCTGGGTGTCGGTCAATAATTGCCAAATTTTGCTTTGAAATGTCTACTCTTGCTTTCTTTTGTGCGTCTGGTAACATTCGAGGAATCTAACGCGCGGCCACCTTTTTGAATTGTAAGGTATGAGTTAAAATGAACTGAATTGTCCCGAACGAAAGCTTCATAAGCTCAGCTAAATGACACCTCGATCTGTCTTAACAATTTCTTCAATTTTTTTAACGTTGTCTTCAGTAGCAGCGGTTGTGGGGCGCCCAGAGCGAGTCTCGTCCTTACAGACGGTTCTGCCGTTAAATTCCGCGCACCACCATGCTACTGTAGAATAAGACAGAGCATTGTCTCTCAAAGTAGACTGCAAATCTTGAAAAACACATTTCGTAGAAAAAAATTTCAGGCAGAAATATTTAGTAACCGCACGAACATCGATTTTCTCCATTTTGCACACTAATAAAATTCCCGCCAAATGTAAACAACGAAAAAAATATTTGTGACATTTTTTTTTAATTCTTTTGGCACTGGCTACTACTGAATTTGAGATTGGAATGAAATAGAATGCATTCCTATAATTTAATGTAAAGTATCCGATCCCAGAAACTTATTGATCAACCTAGTATTAACTTCCCACTGCCAAATTACCTTCCTTAATGGCTAAATCACTAGGGTGTGCCGCCACGCGGGCCCAGTGTAGATTGGTGGATATATACAAATCCTGTGATAAAACCAACTCTTATAAAAAACTTGTATCAGCATTGTCAGTTTCCATTCAATTTCGTTGGTATTCTTTAAAAAGACATTAAGGATTCTTTTCAAGCCACGACTGATATTATTGCGATATGTTCCAGATCCAGTTTCATGAGTATTCCAAGAGAATCCAACTTTATACAACCCGCATCTCATTTTATTATGGGTAATAACAACATAGAGTTCTTTTTTTTACGTGTTCTGTTACGAAAACGGCACAGAAGCTTGTTACTTTTTGCTCGTAATACTTTTTATAAGACATCTTCAAAACATGTTGACAGTGAAATTTCTATTTCAGATAATGTTTTATCGATTTAACCGCTGCGGTTTCTCATTGAAAAGTGTGTACTTACCTAAATGACGCAAAAATTAAGCGATGACGAGTATACTCATCAAATACATCATGATTATATTTTTTGTTATTTTCTTCCTGGCGCTGACAGGGGAATGCAGGTACTCCAGACTGGTATAAAAAAATATACTAAATTGTACCACTATTGTTTATAATACAATTCAGTACATATTAAAATATAAACATATTAAAGTACATTAATTACATCACATTAAGTACATTAGTACATATTAAAGGAATATTAAAATCAATGTTCGATAAGTCACCGCCAGCAAGCATACTAATTCTTAGCGGGCGTTATGTTAGTGTTCTTACTTTGTGACTATTTTTAAAGGCTAGAAAAATGTACAAAAAATATACAAATATCAGATTTTAAACAGTTATGATAAATAATAATTATATAGGTACGTTAATAATAACTGACGACATTCTTAGTAATTTAAAATTATATATGTACTTCAGTTATTAAAACATACCCGGAAGTATTTTTAGTATTAAAAGTATTTTTTTTTTTATTAATTTAGTATTAATGCATTTAGCTGCTCGTCTAAATGTATCCCGATTTTATACACTGATGTGATTACTAAAATCAAAAGTGGCTCTAGAATCCGTCTCTAGTTAAATACTTCGTTGGATACATTTGTGGGGTTCTCCAACTCGTCCTGCCCTCCGGAGAATTGCGACATTGGGGGTCGAAAATCTTCGATAGAGTTTTAGATGGAACTAACTACGTCACAGGGGAGGAATGAGTACACACACACAGAGGGCATGCTATCTGTTATTTTAACGATTAATGCCATTTCATATTAATTGAATCTTCCGGGCTACACCGTGGACTGTGGACGCCGGCCGAGAAAGCATACACTCCACTATAATGCCATTTCAGTTACTAATACTTGGGATTTGTAATATTTTCAGAAACTATCTCATTTTTAAATATATATACATAATTATATATATTTATAGTAAGAAGGGAGACAGACTAGCATATAGTCCACCTGGTGGTAAAAGTCTGAACTACATATTAATTAATATAAATAATATTTATTTATATCATGAAGTGAATGCCAATATATTTTAATAATTATAACTTTGTTAATATATTAATAATAACTTGTCATATATCTATTTATATTTCCTGTACTGTTTAATGTCATTTTTTTCCCGTGTTATCATTATTTCGATCTGTCAAAAAGATTAATGTCTATGTATACTTAAAATTCAAATTGTTACTATACACAATCCTTTCTTCTATATATAAAGAGACATATTCTGACTCAGTGACTGATTTACGCTAGTTATGATCATTACCTAACTCAAAGCCGTCAGGATTATTAGCTCGAGACTATGGTGTAATCTAGTCTAAATGCTCCAGTAAAATAAATCCTAAATGGATGAAAACATACGCGCTTAACATAATATGGGTCCAGAACTCTTTATATTGACAAGTTATTCTTTCTTTTTTCAAACATCTGAGTAATGTATCTACCAGCGAGTACTAACGTGATATATATAGATAGTATACGTTATATTTAAAAGGTTTGGAGCGGTGCCGCAGGTGTGTGCCGGGCCCCGATCGTTTTCCAAACTGCGGTTTTTCCGACGTTAAATTTGAATAAGCCATTATGCCGCGGGACGGTTTTCTTGTTATTTGTGCGGCGGGTTTGTGCTAAACTCGCAGTTACAAGTTTTTCACGAGCCATTCCCTTCACCTACAATATTTTATTGGCTTTTTAATATACACGTTGTTGAAATATTACTTTAAATTGATTTCTTTGGATGCAGAGTTGAAATTAATCACTTTGCATCATTATATTTATTAACTTCATTGCACAAATAATTGTACAAATAGCGGATTTAATGCCATGTGGTATTATCTACAAATCAACCACTAGATCAAACAGAAATAGGACCGCGAGTGTTATATATTGTTGACGCAATTAATTGAAATTTTAATTTTATGGGCTCGACTTTGTTGAGATACCTCGGATTAAAGGGGCGTAAGGGTACCTACCCCAGGAACACCCTCTGCACTTTTTTCTGCACTGGCACAGCTTTTTCATATTTTACATGAAGTTATGTCGCGAATCACACTCTCTTCGACGCGAACATACATCGTACACACACTTCGGGGTAGTATTTAGTTTCTTTTTTTAAACTGCCGGTCACACTTTTTACTGATACCGGCTCATTTAAGGAGACGATGCCGTGGCGGAGGTTTTGCTTTTTAGTCGAGCCCAAAACCCAACATAATAATAATAATATACACAAATTTTCTTTCTTTCTAATCAATGAATTGCTTGCTACCTTTGACATCGCATTGAGTTTTCTGATGCGATGTTTAAGGAAAAGATAATAACAATTTACTCCACAAGCACCTATCTGTTAGGTACTTAACTTTTACTTTCGTCAGTGCTACAACCCGTTGTGGGTCCTGGCCTCCTCCACAATCTTTCTCCATTTTCTTCTATCTCTGGCTTCTTCCATTTACTGTTGCTCTTCTCGTTCTCCTTTCTCTACACACGCGATCCATCTCTTTCGTGGTCTGCCTCATTGTAGCCAAGGTCGTTGTGTGTTAGGTGATGCGGGCTTTCTATTTCTTGTGGATTACGCAACCATGAGATGGCTGTATAATAGTGATCATTCTAAATTCTAACTAATATAATAAATACGAGAGTTTGTTTGTTCATAACCTATTAATTCTGTAACAGTTCTACGAATGGCTACTTGTATCTGTACTTCGTAGGATGGATTAATACATAGTATCATTTTTATCTCAGTCAATGCTGATAAAGCTGCGAACAACAGCTAATCGTTGAAACAGGCAAAATATATTTTTTTAATTTGCCGTGTGTCGTCGGCTGGTTTTAGAATGGCACTTTAGAATGACGTTAGAATTAAGTAATTAAGTAATAATTATTAAGTAATAAACAATTATTAGTAAGGATTACTAATTTATTCAGTTTATTTAATTTTCATGTCTCATTGACGTCATAATCTCCTTTGTGTCTGTCTGCTGCTAGACTAAACCATTCTTAAGCGGGTGCCTCCACAAGTTTAAGTTGTAACCCCATTAAGCTATATGGCCTTGACATTTTATAGTATTAATGACTATTGGGGTAAGAATCGCTTGAATAGTTTACTCATTAAGCTATATTACACTCCTAGACATCTGAATCGAGCCACCAAGGATTTTCAGTTTTGATGGCCTGAAGCATAAAAAAAATGTTCGATCAAAAAGTTTTTATGCAGTTTTAAAGCTGGCATACTAATCATCGCGTCAGTATGCCATTGTTCCAAATTTGAATTCAGAGTACTGAAAAAATGAGTTTAAGTGTAACAAGTCGTGTGTCCGCGTTTCTCACGGGGAAGACTTGTGTTAGATTTTTGAAGAAAACAATGGTTTACCTAATAAAATCGTAACATGTATTGCCCCCCTGAGCGTTTACGACGGCCGTCATGAGGTTTGGCATGGAATCAATCAACGTCACTATGACGTGGTGTGGAATGTTCTCCCATTCTTCCTCGATGCCAGTTATCAGCTCCTGTAAGGTCTGCGGAGCTGGGTCGTGATGGGCTCTATGGGATTCTGGGCTTATTCCATGATTGTGCCGTTACGTCATAACGTCGGTACGTTATGAAGGTATTACCTGACGATTCCTGCAGTGTGCGCTTTTGCATTATTATGCATAAAAATTAAATGTTAGCCAACAAACCCAGCATATAGAATCACATGATTCTAGACATTGACGAATGTAGCGGTCGCCATTTAGTGGTGGCAGCCGTGGTCCCGTCACAGCCTGAAGTCCATTTTGCCCTCCACGGAAATTCCTCCCCAGACTGTCCATGACCCCCCGCCGTAACTCACTTTCTCTTCAATACAGCACTGCACAATACTCTCCCTTTCTTCGGTACACCTTCCTCTTTCCATCGATACCATACAGCATAATCTTGGATTCATCTTGAAGCATAATCTTGAACAGTAGGTACTTGGCTCCAGAGTTCAGTGTAAATGTTCGCACGCAAACTGAAGGCGCTCCATGTGATGAGCACCACAATAGTGAGCCCACGTTTCATCAACGGTCACGATACGTAGTCGAAAAGATTCTGGGTGTCGGTCAATAATTGCCAAATTTTGCTTTGAAATGTCTACTCTTGCTTTCTTTTGTGCGTCTGGTAACATTCGAGGAATCTAACGCGCGGCCACCTTTTTGAATTGTAAGGTATGAGTTAAAATGAACTGAATTGTCCCGAACGAAAGCTTCATAAGCTCAGCTAAATGACACCTCGATCTGTCTTAACAATTTCTTCAATTTTTTTAACGTTGTCTTCAGTAGCAGCGGTTGTGGGGCGCCCAGAAGCGAGTCTCGTCGTTACAGACGGTTCTGCCGCGGTTAAATTCCCCGCACCACTATGCTACTGTAGAATAAGACAGAGCATTGTCTCTCAAAGTAGACTGCAAATCTTGAAAAACACATTTCGTAGAAAAAAAATTCAGGCAGAAATATTTAGTAACCGCACGAACATCGATTTTCTCCATTTTGCACACTAATAAAATTCCCGCCAAATGTAAACAACGAAAAAAATATCTGTGACATTTTTTTTTTAATTCTTTTGGCACTGGCTACTACTGAATTTGAGATTGGAATGAAATAGAATGCATTCCTATAATTTAATGTAAAGTATCCGATTCCAGAAACTTATTGATCAACCTAGTATTAACTTCCCACTGCCAAATTACCTTCCTTAATGGCTAAATCACTAGGGTGTGCCGCCACGCGGGCCCAGTGTTGATTGGTGGATATATGCAAATCCTGTGATAAAACCAACTCTTATAAAAAACTTGTATCAGCATTGTCAGTTTCCATTCAATTTCGTTGATATTCTTTAAAAAGACATTAAGATTATTTTCAAGCCACGACTGATATTATTGCGATATGTTCCAGATCCAGTTTCATGAGTATTCCAAGAGAATCCAACTTTATACAACCCGCATCTCATTTTATTATGGGTAATAACAACATAGAGTTCTTTTTTTTACGTGTTCTGTTACGAAAACGGCACAGAAGCTTGTTACTTTTTGCTCGTAATACTTTTTATAAGACATCTTCAAAACATGTTGACAGTGAAATTTCTATTTCAGATAATGTTTTATCGATTTAACCGCTGCGGTTTCTCATTGAAAAGTGTGTACTTACCTAAATGACGCAAAAATTAAGCGATGACGAGTATACTCATCAAATACATCATGATTATATTTTTTGTTATTTTCTTCCTGGCGCTGACAGGGGAATGCAGGTACTCCAGACTGGTATAAAAAAATATACTAAATTGTACCACTATTGTTTATAATACAATTCAGTACATATTAAAATATAAACATATTAAAGTACATTAATTACATCACATTAAGTACATTAGTACATATTAAAGGAATATTAAAATCAATGTTCGATAAGTCACCGCCAGCAAGCATACTAATTCTTAGCGGGCGTTATGTTAGTGTTCTTACTTTGTGACTATTTTTAAAGGCTAGAAAAATGTACAAAAAATATACAAATATCAGATTTTAAACAGTTATGATAAATAATAATTATATAGGTACGTTAATAATAACTGACGACATTCTTAGTAATTTAAAATTATATATGTACTTCAGTTATTAAAATATACCCGGAAGTATTTTTAGTATTAATAGTATTTTTTTCATTAATTTAGTATTAATTCATTTAGCTGCTCGTCTAAATGTATCCCGATTTTATACACTGATGTGATTACTAAAATCAAAAGTGGCTCTAGAATCCGTCTCTAGTTAAATACTTCGTTGGATACATTTGTGGGGTTCTCCAACTCGTCCTGCCCTCCGGAGAATTGCGACATTGGGGGTCGAAAATCTTAGATAGAGTTTTAGATGGAACTAACTACGTCACAGGGGAGGAATGAGTACACACACACAGAGGGCATGCTATCTGTTATTTTAACGATTAATGCCATTTCATATTAATTGAATCTTCCGGGCTACACCGTGGACTGTGGACGCCGGCCGAGAAAGCATACACTCCACTATAATGCCATTTCAGTTACTAATACTTGGGATTTGTAATATTTTCAGAAACTATCTCATTTTTAAATATATATACATAATTATATATATTTATAGTAAGAAGGGAGACAGACTAGCATATAGTCCACCTGGTGGTAAAAGTCTGAACTACATATTAATTAATATAAATAATATTTATTTATATCATGAAGTGAATGCCAATATATTTTAATAATTATAACTTTGTTAATATATTAATAATAACTTGTCATATATCTATTTATATTTCCTGTACTGTTTAATGTCATTTTTTTCCCGTGTTATCATTATTTCGATCTGTCAAAAAGATTAATGTCTATGTATACTTAAAATTCAAATTGTTACTATACACAATCCTTTCTTCTATATATAAAGAGACATATTCTGACTCAGTGACTGATTTACGCTAGTTATGATCATTACCTAACTCAAAGCCGTCAGGATTATTAGCTCGAGACTATGGTGTAATCTAGTCTAAATGCTCCAGTAAAATAAATCCTAAATGGATGAAAACATACGCGCTTAACATAATATGGGTCCAGAACTCTTTATATTGACAAGTTATTCTTTCTTTTTTCAAACATCTGAGTAATGTATCTACCAGCGAGTACTAACGTGATATATATAGATAGTATACGTTATATTTAAAAGGTTTGGAGCGGTGCCGCAGGTGTGTGCCGGGCCCCGATCGTTTTCCAAACTGCGGTTTTTCCGACGTTAAATTTGAATAAGCCATTATGCCGCGGGACGGTTTTCTTGTTATTTGTGCGGCGGGTTTGTGCTAAACTCGCAGTTACAAGTTTTTCACGAGCCATTCCCTTCACCTACAATATTTTATTGGCTTTTTAATATACACGTTGTTGAAATATTACTTTAAATTGATTTCTTTGGATGCAGAGTTGAAATTAATCACTTTGCATCATTATATTTATTAACTTCATTGCACAAATAATTGTACAAATAGCGGATTTAATGCCATGTGGTATTATCTACAAATCAACCACTAGATCAAACAGAAATAGGACCGCGAGTGTTATATATTGTTGACGCAATTAATTGAAATTTTAATTTTATGGGCTCGACTTTGTTGAGATACCTCGGATTAAAGGGGCGTAAGGGTACCTACCCCAGGAACACCCTCTGCACTTTTTTCTGCACTGGCACAGCTTTTTCATATTTTACATGAAGTTATGTCGCGAATCACACTCTCTTCGACGCGAACATACATCGTACACACACTTCGGGGTAGTATTTAGTTTCTTTTTTTAAACTGCCGGTCACACTTTTTACTGATACCGGCTCATTTAAGGAGACGATGCCGTGGCGGAGGTTTTGCTTTTTAGTCGAGCCCAAAACCCAACATAATAATAATAATATACACAAATTTTCTTTCTTTCTAATCAATGAATTGCTTGCTACCTTTGACATCGCATTGAGTTTTCTGATGCGATGTTTAAGGAAAAGATAATAACAATTTACTCCACAAGCACCTATCTGTTAGGTACTTAACTTTTACTTTCGTCAGTGCTACAACCCGTTGTGGGTCCTGGCCTCCTCCACAATCTTTCTCCATTTTCTTCTATCTCTGGCTTCTTCCATTTACTGTTGCTCTTCTCGTTCTCCTTTCTCTACACACGCGATCCATCTCTTTCGTGGTCTGCCTCATTGTAGCCAAGGTCGTTGTGTGTTAGGTGATGCGGGCTTTCTATTTCTTGTGGATTACGCAACCATGAGATGGCTGTATAATAGTGATCATTCTAAATTCTAACTAATATAATAAATACGAGAGTTTGTTTGTTCATAACCTATTAATTCTGTAACAGTTCTACGAATGGCTACTTGTATCTGTACTTCGTAGGATGGATTAATACATAGTATCATTTTTATCTCAGTCAATGCTGATAAAGCTGCGAACAACAGCTAATCGTTGAAACAGGCAAAATATATTTTTTTAATTTGCCGTGTGTCGTCGGCTGGTTTTAGAATGGCACTTTAGAATGACGTTAGAATTAAGTAATTAAGTAATAATTATTAAGTAATAAACAATTATTAGTAAGGATTACTAATTTATTCAGTTTATTTAATTTTCATGTCTCATTGACGTCATAATCTCCTTTGTGTCTGTCTGCTGCTAGACTAAACCATTCTTAAGCGGGTGCCTCCACAAGTTTAAGTTGTAACCCCATTAAGCTATATGGCCTTGACATTTTATAGTATTAATGACTATTGGGGTAAGAATCGCTTGAATAGTTTACTCATTAAGCTATATTACACTCCTAGACATCTGAATCGAGCCACCAAGGATTTTCAGTTTTGATGGCCTGAAGCATAAAAAAAATGTTCGATCAAAAAGTTTTTATGCAGTTTTAAAGCTGGCATACTAATCATCGCGTCAGTATGCCATTGTTCCAAATTTGAATTCAGAGTACTGAAAAAATGAGTTTAAGTGTAACAAGTCGTGTGTCCGCGTTTCTCACGGGGAAGACTTGTGTTAGATTTTTGAAGAAAACAATGGTTTACCTAATAAAATCGTAACATGTATTGCCCCCCTGAGCGTTTACGACGGCCGTCATGAGGTTTGGCATGGAATCAATCAACGTCACTATGACGTGGTGTGGAATGTTCTCCCATTCTTCCTCGATGCCAGTTATCAGCTCCTGTAAGGTCTGCGGAGCTGGGTCGTGATGGGCTCTATGGGATTCTGGGCTTATTCCATGATTGTGCCGTTACGTCATAACGTCGGTACGTTATGAAGGTATTACCTGACGATTCCTGCAGTGTGCGCTTTTGCATTATTATGCATAAAAATTAAATGTTAGCCAACAAACCCAGCATATAGAATCACATGATTCTAGACATTGACGAATGTAGCGGTCGCCATTTAGTGGTGGCAGCCGTGGTCCCGTCACAGCCTGAAGTCCATTTTGCCCTCCACGGAAATTCCTCCCCAGACTGTCCATGACCCCCCGCCGTAACTCACTTTCTCTTCAATACAGCACTGCACAATACTCTCCCTTTCTTCGGTACACCTTCCTCTTTCCATCGATACCATACAGCATAATCTTGGATTCATCTTGAAGCATAATCTTGAACAGTAGGTACTTGGCTCCAGAGTTCAGTGTAAATGTTCGCACGCAAACTGAAGGCGCTCCATGTGATGAGCACCACAATAGTGAGCCCACGTTTCATCAACGGTCACGATACGTAGTCGAAAAGATTCTGGGTGTCGGTCAATAATTGCCAAATTTTGCTTTGAAATGTCTACTCTTGCTTTCTTTTGTGCGTCTGGTAACATTCGAGGAATCTAACGCGCGGCCACCTTTTTGAATTGTAAGGTATGAGTTAAAATGAACTGAATTGTCCCGAACGAAAGCTTCATAAGCTCAGCTAAATGACACCTCGATCTGTCTTAACAATTTCTTCAATTTTTTTAACGTTGTCTTCAGTAGCAGCGGTTGTGGGGCGCCCAGAAGCGAGTCTCGTCGTTACAGACGGTTCTGCCGCGGTTAAATTCCCCGCACCACTATGCTACTGTAGAATAAGACAGAGCATTGTCTCTCAAAGTAGACTGCAAATCTTGAAAAACACATTTCGTAGAAAAAAAATTCAGGCAGAAATATTTAGTAACCGCACGAACATCGATTTTCTCCATTTTGCACACTAATAAAATTCCCGCCAAATGTAAACAACGAAAAAAATATCTGTGACATTTTTTTTTTAATTCTTTTGGCACTGGCTACTACTGAATTTGAGATTGGAATGAAATAGAATGCATTCCTATAATTTAATGTAAAGTATCCGATTCCAGAAACTTATTGATCAACCTAGTATTAACTTCCCACTGCCAAATTACCTTCCTTAATGGCTAAATCACTAGGGTGTGCCGCCACGCGGGCCCAGTGTTGATTGGTGGATATATGCAAATCCTGTGATAAAACCAACTCTTATAAAAAACTTGTATCAGCATTGTCAGTTTCCATTCAATTTCGTTGATATTCTTTAAAAAGACATTAAGATTATTTTCAAGCCACGACTGATATTATTGCGATATGTTCCAGATCCAGTTTCATGAGTATTCCAAGAGAATCCAACTTTATACAACCCGCATCTCATTTTATTATGGGTAATAACAACATAGAGTTCTTTTTTTTACGTGTTCTGTTACGAAAACGGCACAGAAGCTTGTTACTTTTTGCTCGTAATACTTTTTATAAGACATCTTCAAAACATGTTGACAGTGAAATTTCTATTTCAGATAATGTTTTATCGATTTAACCGCTGCGGTTTCTCATTGAAAAGTGTGTACTTACCTAAATGACGCAAAAATTAAGCGATGACGAGTATACTCATCAAATACATCATGATTATATTTTTTGTTATTTTCTTCCTGGCGCTGACAGGGGAATGCAGGTACTCCAGACTGGTATAAAAAAATATACTAAATTGTACCACTATTGTTTATAATACAATTCAGTACATATTAAAATATAAACATATTAAAGTACATTAATTACATCACATTAAGTACATTAGTACATATTAAAGGAATATTAAAATCAATGTTCGATAAGTCACCGCCAGCAAGCATACTAATTCTTAGCGGGCGTTATGTTAGTGTTCTTACTTTGTGACTATTTTTAAAGGCTAGAAAAATGTACAAAAAATATACAAATATCAGATTTTAAACAGTTATGATAAATAATAATTATATAGGTACGTTAATAATAACTGACGACATTCTTAGTAATTTAAAATTATATATGTACTTCAGTTATTAAAATATACCCGGAAGTATTTTTAGTATTAATAGTATTTTTTTCATTAATTTAGTATTAATTCATTTAGCTGCTCGTCTAAATGTATCCCGATTTTATACACTGATGTGATTACTAAAATCAAAAGTGAAAGTGGCTCTAGAATCCGTCTCTAGTTAGGTACTTCGTTGGATACATTTGTGGGGTTCTCCGACTCGTCCTGCCCTCCGGAGAATTGCGATATTCGGGGTCGAAAATGTTCGATAGAGTTTTAGATGGAACTAACTACGTCACAGGGGAGGAATGAGTACACACACACAGAGGGCATGTTATCTGTTATTTTAACGATTAATGCCATTTCATATTAATTGAATCTTCCGGGCTACACCGTGGACTGTGGACGCCGGCCGAGAAAGCCTACACTCCACTATAATGCCATTTCAGTTACTAATTCTTGGGATTTGTAATATTTTCAAAAACTATCTCATTTTTAAATATATATACTCGTACATAATTATATATATTTATAGTAAGAAGGGAGACAGACTAGCATATAGTCCACCTGGTGGTAAAAGTCTGAACTACATATTAATTAATATAAATAATATTTATTTATATCATGAAGTGAATGCCAATATATTTTAATAATTATAACTTTGTTAATATATTAATAATAACTTGTCATATATCTATTTATATTTCCTGTACTGTTTAATGTCATTTTTTTCCCGTGTTATTATTTCAATCTGTCAAAAAGATTAATGTCTATGTATACTTAAATCCTTACGTTACTATACACAATCCTTTCTTCTATATATAAAGAGACATATTCTGACTCACTGACTGATTTACGCTAGTTATGATCATTACCTAACTCAAAGCCGTCAGGATTATTAGCTCGAGACTATGGTGTAATCTAGTCTAAATGCTCCAGTAAAATAAATCCTAAATGGATGAAAACATACGCGTTTAACATAATATGGGTCCAGAACTCTTTATATTGACAAGTTATTCTTTCTTTTTTCAAACATCTGAGTAATGTATCTACCAGCGAGTACTAACGTGATATATATAGATAGTATACGTTATATTTAAAAGGTTTGGAGCGGTGCCGCAGGTGTGTGCCGGGCCCCGATCGTTTTCCAAACTGCGGTTTTTCCGACGTTAAATTTGAATAAGCCATTATGCCGCGGGACGGTTTTCTTGTTATTTGTGCGGCGGGTTTGTGCTAAACTCGCAGTTACAAGTTTTTCACGAGCCATTCCCTTCACCTACAATGTTTTATTGGCTTTTTAATATACACGTTGTTGAAATATTACTTTAAATTGATTTCTTTGGATGCAGAGTTGAAATTAATCACTTTGCATCATTATATTTATTAACTTCATTGCACAAATAATTGTACAAATAGCGGATTTAATGCCATGTGGTATTATCTACAAATCAACCACTAGATCAAACAGAAATAGGACCGCGAGTGTTATATATTGTTGACGCAATTAATTGAAATTTTAATTTTATGGGCTCGACTTTGTTGAGATACCTCGGATTAAAGGGGCGTAAGGGTACCTACCCCAGGAACACCCTCTGCACTTTTTTCTGCACTGGCACAGCTTTTTCATATTTTACATGAAGTTATGTCGCGAATCACACTCTCTTCGACGCGAACATACATCGTACACACACTTCGGGGTAGTATTTAGTTTCTTTTTTTAAACTGCCGGTCACACTTTTTACTGATACCGGCTCATTTAAGGAGACGATGCCGTGGCGGAGGTTTTGCTTTTTAGTCGAGCCCAAAACCCAACATAATAATAATAATATACACAAATTTTCTTTCTTTCTAATCAATGAATTGCTTGCTACCTTTGACATCGCATTGAGTTTTCTGATGCGATGTTTAAGGAAAAGATAATAACAATTTACTCCACAAGCACCTATCTGTTAGGTACTTAACTTTTACTTTCGTCAGTGCTACAACCCGTTGTGGGTCCTGGCCTCCTCCACAATCTTTCTCCATTTTCTTCTATCTCTGGCTTCTTCCATTTACTGTTGCTCTTCTCGTTCTCCTTTCTCTACACACGCGATCCATCTCTTTCGTGGTCTGCCTCATTGTAGCCAAGGTCGTTGTGTGTTAGGTGATGCGGGCTTTCTATTTCTTGTGGATTACGCAACCATGAGATGGCTGTATAATAGTGATCATTCTAAATTCTAACTAATATAATAAATACGAGAGTTTGTTTGTTCATAACCTATTAATTCTGTAACAGTTCTACGAATGGCTACTTGTATCTGTACTTCGTAGGATGGATTAATACATAGTATCATTTTTATCTCAGTCAATGCTGATAAAGCTGCGAACAACAGCTAATCGTTGAAACAGGCAAAATATATTTTTTTAATTTGCCGTGTGTCGTCGGCTGGTTTTAGAATGGCACTTTAGAATGACGTTAGAATTAAGTAATTAAGTAATAATTATTAAGTAATAAACAATTATTAGTAAGGATTACTAATTTATTCAGTTTATTTAATTTTCATGTCTCATTGACGTCATAATCTCCTTTGTGTCTGTCTGCTGCTAGACTAAACCATTCTTAAGCGGGTGCCTCCACAAGTTTAAGTTGTAACCCCATTAAGCTATATGGCCTTGACATTTTATAGTATTAATGACTATTGGGGTAAGAATCGCTTGAATAGTTTACTCATTAAGCTATATTACACTCCTAGACATCTGAATCGAGCCACCAAGGATTTTCAGTTTTGATGGCCTGAAGCATAAAAAAAATGTTCGATCAAAAAGTTTTTATGCAGTTTTAAAGCTGGCATACTAATCATCGCGTCAGTATGCCATTGTTCCAAATTTGAATTCAGAGTACTGAAAAAATGAGTTTAAGTGTAACAAGTCGTGTGTCCGCGTTTCTCACGGGGAAGACTTGTGTTAGATTTTTGAAGAAAACAATGGTTTACCTAATAAAATCGTAACATGTATTGCCCCCCTGAGCGTTTACGACGGCCGTCATGAGGTTTGGCATGGAATCAATCAACGTCACTATGACGTGGTGTGGAATGTTCTCCCATTCTTCCTCGATGCCAGTTATCAGCTCCTGTAAGGTCTGCGGAGCTGGGTCGTGATGGGCTCTATGGGATTCTGGGCTTATTCCATGATTGTGCCGTTACGTCATAACGTCGGTACGTTATGAAGGTATTACCTGACGATTCCTGCAGTGTGCGCTTTTGCATTATTATGCATAAAAATTAAATGTTAGCCAACAAACCCAGCATATAGAATCACATGATTCTAGACATTGACGAATGTAGCGGTCGCCATTTAGTGGTGGCAGCCGTGGTCCCGTCACAGCCTGAAGTCCATTTTGCCCTCCACGGAAATTCCTCCCCAGACTGTCCATGACCCCCCGCCGTAACTCACTTTCTCTTCAATACAGCACTGCACAATACTCTCCCTTTCTTCGGTACACCTTCCTCTTTCCATCGATACCATACAGCATAATCTTGGATTCATCTTGAAGCATAATCTTGAACAGTAGGTACTTGGCTCCAGAGTTCAGTGTAAATGTTCGCACGCAAACTGAAGGCGCTCCATGTGATGAGCACCTGTTAGTTTGGGCCCATTGGCTAGCTTTTGTGGTTTTATATCACGGTCTTCGAGTCTCCTAACAGTTCGAGCGCTAACAGCCACTTCATGCAAGTCTTGAATCTGTTCTTGCAGTGTACTGAGGTCAGGTGACGATTTCGTAAGGTGGTCATGGAGATAATTTGATCTGTCTTTCCGTCGTCACTCGAAATCGTGGTCCCCCCTGGACCGCGAATGAAGCCGCCAGTCTCTAGATATCGATGCTACACTCATTGAACAGCAGAACGGCTTAAATGAAGTTGTTCACTCACACTTCGCTGACTAAGCTCAGATTGAAGAAGTGCCACAGTTTGCGCGGTTACTTCAGGCGCAGTATCTATCCATAATTTTAAGGTCAAAATAGGTTCAAAAATCAGAACCGACAATAAGGTTCTTTTTGTCAGATAATGTCTGTAATGACTTTATTGAGCTAAGAATTCAAGCATAACAGCTTAAGCTTAACATTTTAGAGAAATTTAACTGTCCTGTTGTGGAACAGTTCATTAAAATTACTAAATCCACCTTAGTCATATAGTACTAACATAGTTTTTGAGATACTTACTAACATTATATAGATCTGTGGTCTGAATGAATAAATAAATAATAACTATGATTATTATTAGCATACGATCTGAGACTTCGATTCATATACTCCTATTCAATTTGCATACGTGAAATTAGTCAATTGTAGTTACAAAAACTTTCAACTATAACAGAAATCCGACAATGAAGTAATAAATAATTTGGAATCTCTATAGGGGTATAATAGTCTCTATGAGCCCGACCACCGCGCTGACCTAGATGCCTTATTGTTCTATCTCCCGGCCGCAGATTGCTCTGGATAATTAAAACTGGCCTTAGTCCGAGCCTCCCGGACTATCTCGGTATTATTCATGCACTACGATCTCTGTCCCGTCCCAGGGAGAAATATTTTAATAAGAATAATGAACTCGACGTGTCGTCTAGTTATTTATTGATAATAAACTGTTTAAAAAGAATTAAATTACACCTAGTTGTAGTCAGTTTGAATGAGGTTAGATTTAACAATAGCTAACTGCGAACAGCTAGCTTCACTTGATTGTAGCCGTTATGAAAACGGATTCACCTAGTTCTAGCCGGCTAAACTTAGATATAGTTACACTTCAATTTCTAACCGTGACAATTACGAGTATATTACACAACCACAAAAAAATATTTATACAATTATAATTCTGTGTCATACAGACAGACTTGACAAAACTATGTATATCCCAGATGCATACGGAACGCTAAATTCTATTATATCTTCTGTTAATTGGTGAGCTCTGAGATGTATCTTCGTAATTTAAAAAAAACATACCATACATCAGCCTATGTCTCTCCACTGCTGGGTACTTAGATCAAATCAAAAGGAGGAAGATACGTTACTTACCGCGCGTGGTCCTACAAAACTGAGCCCAATGTACCTGCCTCGTTTAGTCACCGATAGAACAGCGACTTGCTTACACGTCATACGCTCACACGGTGAACACAGTTTTGTAGTGGAAAATACATTTAAAAATGCCTTCCTGTCCATTTATTCAGTGCACAAATCACTCAAGTAGCAAAAACAAGACATATGAAATCAGTGTTTACGCGTAAGTACACCAAAAAGTACTAATTTGTAGAAGTTTTTTTAAAATTGTTAGTTTACATTCGCCCATTAATTAGTGAGTGAGACAAAACTATACGAAACATGTGCGAGCGACACACTTAGCTTGTCTCACTCTTGCTATCCAAGTTATCACTCTTGTCCAAGCTCATCGCTCTATCTCTGTCTTTCGGTGTCGTACAACGTGACTTAAATTATAGCTGCATGAGTTTGTGTGTATGTAGTTGTTTTCAGTGTATATTCAGCCTATTTTTAGTTGACGCAATGTGAGAAAGTACCGTATCTTCCTCTTTGATTTGATATAAGGCTGGATATATGCCTCTCCCAAGGCTCATCACCACACACGATCCTATCACCATTGGCGAACTTCTTTAAGTCGTCGGCCCACCTGGCCGGAGGGCGTCCACTAAGATCCGACCGAACCTGGATTTTTAGTCTCGGCCGAGACCGAGACCGAGAAAGAAATAATTTCTCGGCCGAGACCGAGACCGAGACTTGACAAAACCTGTAAAGGGAGGTCCGTAGCTACTCTGTGAACCGGTGCTGGCAGGGAGCCGGCCTAAATCCCCGTCTATGATATGTTACGTTTAAGCAAGGCAATCATATAAAATGAAATGAAACATAATTGAAAAAAGAAAACTTAGAAAATAAAATACACAAAAAACATCAATTTCGTAATAAAATCGTTTAATACTCAAAATTAATTGCTCAAATTGCTTAGTCTCGGCCATGGCCGAGAATCTCGGCGTTTTAGCCGAGAACCGAGACCGAACTACTCGGCCAGATTTTTAGCCGAGAATAGCCGAGACCGAGACCGAGATCTCGGTCGGACCTTAGCGTCCACCATTGCGCTTCCCGGTACGTGGCTCTCCATACGAGGACTCTTCTACCTATAAAATATACCTATTAGAGTGAAATGTCACGTGTTGTTGAATCTAAAACAGCAAGAAACTTAAAGTGGCTCTGAACATTCAAACATGTAACCCTGTCTCTTGCCTACGTACATACTCGAGTTTCACCGTCAGAACCACTGCTAGAGAATATGAAACTTTCCGACTTATAGGGAGGGGTCCTTCCTACAATTGTCAACAGAGGTCGGCCTATCCTCTATGGCATAAAGGATAGGCTGATGTTTACGATGCGCACACTAGGCGCGCACCTGCCTCGCGTTACGCGAAAGCAGCCCGAGGAATGTGCACTCGGGCCCAAATGTAGTAAACTTACTCAATATATCCACCGCGATGGTGGGTAAGCACAATAATCAACAATTTACACAATTTACAGGTCTCACTTACCCCAGGTGGTTTTACCCACACGCAAATCTGGAAAGTGTACCTACGCTAGTCCCTACTAGACGTGACCTATCTTAGTGTGATTGAATAAATACATAAATTCCCAATAGATACTTGTGTAGTAATCCAAATCTCGTCCTGTGGTGAGCCGGTGGCCGCTACAGTTCGGCAACTCACACACGGCAGCAAATCACCTCGAGATATCACTTCCAATACAAGCACAATCACAACCAATCCAACCAAAACACTCGCGTGGCACAAGGATATCGCGAACAAGACCAATTAATAGGCGCGAATAACAAAATCAACTGTCCGAGGCCGCGGTGTGAATTTATCTCAATTTAACTCTGCTCGCCGCCGAGCGCGTGTTACTACTCAAAATATCAAATTCTCAAACCGCCTTCAATATGGCGGGGACAAAAAAATGTTGCTTCAAATAATCAAGGTATGCGGGTATGCAAAGATGCTCGCGCCAATTCCAAACAGCTGACATAGAGTCTATGCTCGTGGGAATCTTAACATGTTCCTACTAAGGGCTAGAATCAAATGGACATGGCTTCATTAGCGGCGTGCCGACTGTACAAAATACGTGAGTAGGGAATACTCATAAAATATTAAGCAATATCTGTATTCCGGCATAGTTTTATGTGTGGAGCTAAAATATTTACAACTGGGTATGGGTACGAGCCTCCAGGTAATTGGACCAGGCGCCACGTGAGGAATGTGGATGTAAAGTATGTGACATATGTAGGAATGTACGGTGACTTATGTAAAAAGGTTCTATCATTGGTTTTGATTAATCGAGTGTTGGAAGAAATACAAACTATTTTGTAGTTTGTTCTCAACTGAATCAATATACGGCTACCTGACTCCAATCGCAAATATAACGTTGTAGAAGAATTAATAGCTATGGTTGTATGCCTTTACTATGGTAATGTGGCTACTGTTCGTATAGTATGGTAATAGGTATGAGTATCGACAACTAACGAAAACAAACTGTCGTGGTTTGTGGATTAATTACGGAAGTGTACAATGAAAGCACCATTTGTCCAAACAAGAAGGAAAGTATTTCTCCTAAGTTTCCTATATTGACATTTTATTAAATTTAATTAATACTAATATGACACAAACCAGTATTAAAAGTAACGAAATCATTAGAAAATGAGTAGATATGAACATCAAAATATCACATGCGGGGAGGTATTCACTCATGCATGGCTTTAATGGCACTACTGTGGTAATGACGTCGTTAATACAGTACTGCGGTCCTTTTCTAACTTGTAACTTCTAATCCCTACAACGTTGTTATTTTTATATCAAATTATTTATTTGTAGGTAATTAACAAATGGTAATTGTAACAATGGTAATTGTAACAATGGTAACTGTAACAATGGTAATTGTAACAATGGTAATTGTAACAATGGTAATTGCCGTCACATTTACCGGAATTGGCGAGAAAAATAAATATAAAATTATTATAGATCATTATTATTACGACTCACCTCTCTATGCAGAGAACGTCAACTAAGCTTCTTTGGACATATTATGCGATCACATATGCATGAGGTTGGAGAAGCAGTTGATCGTGGGACAGATGCAGGGGAAGCGATCCAGGGGCCGAATTCCAACACGAGGGTGTAAAAGTATTGTAGAGGCAACAGGAGAAACTCTACAACGATCTATTGAACTGGCGCGGGACAGAAGCAAATGGAGACAAATCACATATGGTCACGATCCTCATTAGTGAGGGGACGACAAAGAGAGAGATTATATTTAAATAGTTAACAAGTTTCATTAGTCAATTCAATATATCAATAAATGTCAATTTAAGCTTAATATTATTTAATTTTATGAATACATTGAATTAAAGACACATTTTAACAATTAATAACAAATCAATCACCAAACATTAGTGGATCAATAAATCAAAGGAATTTGGATTTCGTGCAATAATTTCCTGTGTCTACAGTAATTTCATTATAAAATATCTAAAACGAGTCGAATACCCTCTCTATACTTAGAGCAACGAATATCAGCTTACAACCACTGTAATAACTCGTTTACCGACGCAAAACATTTGTAGTCGTGCGGAAGATTGGTTGAACTATAGATACAAAACCGGTTGTTAACGTTGTCAACCAGGCGGTTGGAAACGGTTCTTTTTCGTTGACAACGTTTGACAACCGATATGGAGGGTTTAAAACAGTCGATTCACTTCCTGTTCATCGAACCACAATTATCTTATGTAAGGTTTAATTATGGGTAGACTTATCTAATTTTCCAGATTATCTTTTTTTTAGTGAAATTGTTAATTCTTAATACATCTTGCCTCGATACACTAAAAATCCCCCTTTTCTAACTCGTAGTCAGTTGTACTCGTATTATTGTCAACGGTTGTTTATGCGTTTCCAACCGAAGATTTCGTTTAAAAACCATCGTCAACCGTTGATCTACAACTATAGGTTGGACATTACGACACAGGAATATGTTAAAAGAAAAGCGAAGACCACATTGTAAGCAATACGATTTACATAAATAGTATCGGCGGCGAACAGTCGCAAAGGACAGACGGCTAAAGCCTTATAAAGTCCCTCGGAGGCCCGGTCGCCTCAAGAAGCGGTGGATTAATGTCGTGTAAGCGGATGCAATAGCCAACATTATATGTATACTGGCGTATACTTGTGAGCTGGGCATGAGTAATCAGAATCACATCGATCGGATAATAACAGCGATTATCATAACATAAACTTTGTCTTGAAACCTAGTTGGAGAATAAAGAAATGTTTTACATCTTATACTGCCGCGTTGTGTCGACCGGCTTTAGGATACCATCATCCTATCTGTTCCCGTGGGTATCAAAGGGTTACCACAAGCCCTGAGGAACTACACCACCTCTAAAAGAATGGACTCGCCAAGCCGCTTGACCAGCATGGCGTTTTAATGCCATACCCCTCATGCTCGAGACAATATGCGTGAGCAGGGCGATGTCCAATTGTGAATACTAAAAGGGCTGGTTGCTTTGCATTGTATATAAGTCTTAAGGCTTTCATCGAGGAAATGAAGTTATTTATATAATAAGCAGGTCTTAAGCGCATATCTTTTTTTGGCTTTATTTTATTATTATCGAGGACTAGGGATTCGCGAGTCTATAAAGTATCGTATCACTGTGGCCATTGCTGATCGATTGTGATATCACTGCAGATATTACGTTTTAGCAAGTGAGCGTCCATATACGTGTATCTTTTGGCCACATACGCAAAGCATTTAGGTAGGTGTATTGGTGTATTGGTTATCGTGCTCGGAACAAAACCTGCAGGTTTTGCTTTTGTTTACTCTTACCTTTATGTTGTACTCGGACGTTTCGGTTACACGCCGCCTTAGAATATTTTAAGTGATTCCATATAAAATTTGACGCCATTTTTTTTTATTTTAGCTCCTGACATTAATTATGAAAATCCATAAAACACGTGTTTAAATTGTAGGAATATTTGTACCAAGTTTCAAGTTGATATGAACTCCATACAAAACTGACACCCTTTCGTGTATCTAGCTTAAGCGGTTTCAGCTCAACGTTGTTAAATAAAAACGGGTATTCCCCTTTAAATGTATAGATTGATTGGAAGGGGTGGAGTGGCGTGAGATGAGATGCTAAAGGGTAGGAAAAGAGCCTTAACAATTGCCGAAACATGTTACGTTTCACGGCGATCTTCTGTTGGAGTGTGATAACTCGGCGAGTAGGACATGCTTAATCCGTCTAGGGAACGCCTCTTCACAAATAATATTAATGAAACAATGAAGTAACCAGACGTACTATACCATAAGCCTATGTGGATATAGGCCTCTCCAACTCGCAATGGCCCAGCGTGGCGTTTTAAGGCCCCACCTTCAAATCTTTCATGCTAAAATTGCACGTTTCCTAAATAAAATTCATGCGATCGAAGTTGCGGTTACAACAACTATTGATCAGTTAAGTGTGGCTTGGTGCAATAGGGCCACAATTGTAGTTCAAAGGTCGTATAGCCCTATCAAGCAACAAGTAATATTGATAGAAGTAGGTTAGGAACGGCTACATAGGTAGACCTTCGATATCTCGGCTCATTGACAATTTTCCACGTTCGACTTCATTTAGGCTGTTCAGTCAAAACTTTTGTGAATTAAATAGAACAAGATTAGTCACTTTACGCGATGATAAATTACTATAGTGCATTGTAAACCAGATAATCAACTTAACGGACCACTTGTTTGTTTTTCTTTACACCCTAAATAAGCCTTCTCGATATTTCCTCGGCTCCATTTCGAAATTTCCTCTGTAGCACAATAAAAAAGCGGGACCAATCCGAGGGTTCTGAACTGGAAGATTGTTCGTTCGATTAACCCTGAAGGGTCTCAAGAATCACCAGAAATGAGCCTCGACTTATTCTTACATTGCTTTAATGTTATTTCGTTTTATGTTTATGTATTTTCGTCGAAATATTTTTAATAATGCTTTTGCCAACTTTTTCGTCTCATAAATCAAAGAGATAGGGCGGCACATTTCTTTTAATAATAAACAGTCTTGGAATATGGGTTTAGTATCACTCAAATTGGTTTTTTAAGAATAAAATGAACAAAATTATTTACATTTGTGTTAAGGTTGTGAATGAATTTACTATATTTTTTTATATAGAAAAAAAGTGGCAGACCAGCAGACAGTCCACCTGGTGGGTAAGTAGGTACTGTCACCCATGGACATATCAGTCCAATATGCCAACATCAGTCCAGGATGACAAACGTTGGGACGCCCGCGAATGCGTTGGCTATTTTTGGTGATTTAGGAATGGATTAGGATTGGGAAAATATGCGATGAACCCACTTTATACGTAAACTTACGTATACATAATGCTTTTTGTAACTGTTAACAACAAAGAATTTTCCTTAATTACAATGTCAAGATTTTTGTATTCGTATTACTACAATGTCTATGCTGTAATTTAATGTAGAACATAATGAACTAAGTTTTAATAATCTGTTGTTTCTTAAATCACTTTACCTAAAGGAATGGTAAATTTCTTGTTTAACTTCCTTCAAATCTCATTGTACTTAAACAAATCTTGATTAATTCGATTCAAACCATGCCTGCGCAGTAAATGATTGTCGGAAGTTGGATTATTGAATATTCTAAACGAGATTACAACTAGGCATCATTTTAGCATCGTAACCAGATTTTCCACTATTTGTTTATATAGGATTTTGTTACATGTGAACGTTGAGAAACTTATCGTTGGTATAGTGGAAGGCAAGCTTTGAGGAAGATCTTCAAAACGATGATCGAATCAAATGCGCGAGTCGACTGGTTTTCCTGCAACCGCAGGTAGCCCCCACGACACGACGAACATCGTGTCTAGTGGAGGGAAATAAAAACGAACTTTGTAAAGGACTCCATGATAACATGAAGAATTAAGATCCGAATGCGATGAAGAATTTTAGCACAATTTTTGATTCGTCATATTAAACATGTGATAAATTTAACCAGTTGGCTAATTAACGCATAGCTAACCTACTTTATTCGTCATTTACAAAATCTTGCCCTAATTTTATGTTGACCTACCAACGATCGTAGTTTTCACCAACTCATTACCTTGTAACAAGCATAAACAATACTCCTGTAAATCATTAACGGTATGATAAACTATACGTCCAGTAAACTGTTACGCAACAGTTTTCGTAACACGATTACACATCGGTTTACAAGGCTCCGTTCTAGACCACTGCGTCGTTAACTTTCCTTACCAACTTTAATTACTCATACGTGACTTGTGAAAATTGCTCTCTATGGATATTGAACGAGGCTCGCTCGATGGACGGCCACGAGCGCTCTGCACACAGTGTAGCCGGCCGCCCCACACGCGGGCACACAACCCGTCCATCATATCACGAGCTATTCGACGGGGCCCATTGTTGCCGCGATAAAGCCCAGTTTGTAAACGTTCACGCACTAGCAAATTCGTGCTCAAACCATTTGTCTTCGCATTACAATATTATAGCTTTGACCCACCTAATCTTCGCGTTCTAATTTTCAAAGCCCACGGTTAACGTTCCTTTGTCAGTTTAATAAATTGTTTCGGGAACATCCACAAGATTAATAGTTCCATACACGTGCTAAGTGAAATACACTCTTAAGTTCTCGAATAAATTAACCGGAATTTCAGTCGGTCATTGCTCGAGCAACAATATATTTTTCTTCATTGAAACTTTTATCTTATTTTAACGGAAACACTTTTACGGCCGTCTCGGTGATAATTTCTACACGAAGCATCAGAAATGTTCTGAATTCGTTTTAATGGCGTTTGAACCGCAAGAGAAATTACTCGGCGCGTACTGAAATGATGTTAAAAGCTTTTACGTTTTCCGGACAACGGCCGCCTCTGAACGAAACTCTTCGCATAAATTATCTACATTGCTCACAACAGACTTGCGAGCGATAAGCGTTAGTGGGCATGTGATTCACTGTAATATGCCTTTGAACATTCATGTTTGATGAGTATGGTATAATCTCGCGAGAAGCGTATGCATCAGGAGATGAGTTGAATCATTTTTAACAAGTAAGAGGAGCATCGATTCTCGACTCTACCAAAATTGCGGAATCGAATTTCGGAGTCATCTAGGGAACTGATAAATTGTAGGCCTGGTGCTCGGTTTATATAATTTTTTGGCAGTATAAAATGCCTCCATCTTGTTGCGAACTTTATTCGGAAGGGAAGATACAGCGACATATGTCAGAATTAATATTAACATTGGTGTTGCTGTTTCAGACACTACAAATTTTACGTTTTACGTTTCTAACAGGAAGTAGGCTATCGATGTCCTTAAACAACTATACCAACTTACCATCTGGTGGGCCTCCAGCTTGTTAGCTATTCTAAAAACAACATTGGGTTTCAACTAAAGTAGAGATTAATCTATTATCATTAGCCCGACGGTGAAGGAAAGTATCGTGAAAGAACCATGCATGAGTGGGAATTGAAAAAAAACTTTGGCATTAGTACGTAACCAATGTTTAATATACCGAGTGGTTCCGAGTGGAGATCCGTGTTCTGCAGTGGAACGTTATGGACTACCATAATATCGAACAACAATGTAAAGAAATATTGTTTTCGCTGGCACAGGTAGGATGGCAACCCTAGGATGGTAACACATTTTAGTGAAGCGTAAATGGTAACATAACGTTGATGATTTATAAAATAAACCACAATTTATATGAACAATATGAAATATTCATACATAATAGACTTGTATAGAACTGAACTCATAGGTGACCACATTTCTGTTGTGCTTTTTTACTATCTTTATTTACACAGGAGAAGAATAAGAGACCTAAGAGTGCCTGTATTTCTATCAAGTCTGTTTTGTGAGTAAAACGTTGGTCTTTATATTTAGGAGCACGTCTTTCAATCTCTTGGTTCATATACATGAGTACTATATCAACAGGTTTAGAGAATAATAACATAAATGCATCTTTTTCTATCTGAATACTTTGCAATATAGCTTGTGAAGTTCTTTGAATGTTTACTATATTACGCTGAGGCGTTCTACTCGAAGATGGCGCAACGGAAGACCAGAGGTATCCGCTCTTACCTCAAAAAACATTGCCTCGCAATTGAGACAGTGGTACGTTATCTTGATCAGAGCCGGAAATACGAGGGCGGAGTGATAAGTCTGGTAAAAATCTATTTTGGAATAAAATTATCGCAAATTGCATGAAACCTCCTTGTTCACAACTCTTTTGAAGGACTAAATTAAAATTTTCAGCCAGTACCGCCCGTTAGTTTTTTTTTGACAGCCATTAAATAAAAACAATTAAACGCATTTTCGCAAAGATGGAGAAAAGTGAATTTCGTGTGTTGATTAAACATTATTTTTTGCGCAAAAAAACTATTACGGAAACGAAACAAAGACTTGATAAATATTATGGGGACTCTGCTCCGTCGATTAAAATGATTCATAAATGGTTTACGGATTTTCGGTGTGGTCGTACAAGCACAATTGATGCTGAACTCCCAGGACGCCCAGTTGAGGTCACTACTTCAGAGATGATCGCTAAAATCCATGACATAGTGTTGAACGACCGAAGAGTAAAAGTGAGCGAGATAGTCGAGATAGTAGGCATCTCAGACGAACGTGTGCGCAATATCTTACACCAACATTTAAATATGAAGAAGCTCTCCGCGCGATGGGTGCCGCGTTTACTGACTGTTGATCAAAAACGCATGCGAGTTACCACTTCGAAGGCAGGTTTGGCGTTGTTTCAACGGGATAAAACTGAATTTTTGCATCGTTTTATAACGGTAGACGAAACATGGATCCACCACCATACACCAGAAACCAAGCAACAATCGAAACAGTGGATTGCTACGGGTGAACCAGCTCCGAAGAAGGCCAAAGCAGTTTTATCGGCCAATAAAGTGATGGCTACAGTATTTTGAGATGCACGTGGGGTAATCCATATTGACTACCTAGAAAAGGGTAAAACGATTAATGGCGAATATTATGCCAATTTATGGGACCAATTTAACAAAATTTTACCTGACAAACGACCGCATTTGGCTAAGAAGAAAATCCTCTTCCACCAAGACAACGCACGAGTGCACACCTGCGCGATTGCCATGGCCAAAATCCATGAGTTGCGATATGAGTTGCTATCTAACCCACCATATTCGCCAGATTTAGCCCCTTGCGACTATTTTCTGTTTCCGAATTTAAAAAAATGGCTCGGTGGGAGAAGATTTAGCTCCAACGAGGAGATCATGCACGAATCCAATGCCTATTTCGAAGGGTTGCCTAAGTCGTATTTTATGGAAGGGATCAAAAAGCTAGAGAAACGCTGGATGAAGTGCATTGAGTTAGAAGGAAACTACGTTGAAAAATAAACCATAATTTTTAAATAAAGTTGACTCCTTGTTTCATTTTTACCAGACTTATCACTCCGCCCTCGTAATATCGTCTTCTGACGCATGCATGGAAATGTTATCCTCACATTCTGAAGCCTCCTCATCTTCCAGGACATTAATTTCACCTTCATTATCTTCAGCAATATAATTCAAATAACGTTCAATCTCTTCATCGTTAAGAAAAGCCATTATAAGCTGAAAAAAGCAATAACTCGTTTGGCATACGCAAACAAAAATACACACGTAAATAGTAACAGGGGTGACGCAACACTCCACACGTACCTGTAACTCTGTAACGGCGTCCTTTCACTGCCAATGTGCAACGGCTGTGAACGGCTACTGATTACACTCGAAAAGACGAGAGAATACGTGAAATATTAGAGCGAGACAACAAATCACTGTCGTAATATCGGCGCGTGATTGTTCGTCTGAGGAGTTGAGGCACCCCTGTTACCATCCTAGGGTTAATTGGTAGCACGTGGTTTGACGTAAATAAGCTTTTATTGTACAAATCGTTCCACAGTTTGACTAAACAATTCACCAGAAACTCCCAGCAATTATGATACCGTAGCGCTCCAGACGAAGCTTGCTTTAATTTCTTTGTGAGAATTTTCCTAATAAAACGAATACGTAAGTAAATGTCGAGAAATAGGAGGGCAGGTGCCGTGGCAGCGGGGGCGGGGGTGCCGATAAATAATGTCCCAAATAAACCCGTCCTAAAAGTTACATGAAATAATATGATTCGCCCCGAGACTGTGACCCTTGCCGCACGCGCCCCGCGTCTCTAGATATTGTTAGAATTCACAGCGCGATTTTCTGTAATTCATAGACTGGTTGTTCTTGTTTAAACATTTTTATTGTGCCATTTGTTTTAAACAAACTGCCCGTGGACGTTGCGAAGTTTGTTTGCTTGATTAACGAGGGTTGCCGGTTTCGAGTGTAACGGGGATTATACGAGGGTATTCGATTCACACTCGTCACCCGGCAGATGAATGAAGAACTTTGGCAGGATTGTTTTGTAAATGTCTGCAAGCGATTGAAGGCTGAAATGTTGATTTTGTCAGACAAATTTAGCCGCTTTCTGGCGGTTAATACATAATTATTTACAGGTTTATTGTTGGAGAAGACAGTATGTGATGTTATCTGTGCAAGAGGATCGATTTTATCGATTAGGATCTTACGATTTTTCCGTTTTCACTCTTCTCTAAAAATATATAGAATCAACCCGAACTAAGTAAGCTACCAGTTCTTTCAACGTGAGATCCTATGTATCGTATAATAAACAGTTTAGTGGATTATACATATTTTTATTCAAATCTGAGTGTTTTAAACTTATATGTTTTAGTTATCATATTATTATTAGGTGTACAAATAAGTTTCCGCGGTTTTTTATAAAAAATTAGGAATTTATTGTGAAGGAACAGTACATTACGTTTTATTCAAAGTATTTTCCATCATTTGCCACTACTTTTCCCCATCTTTCTGGCAACATTCGGATACCCCGTCGAAAAAACTCTTCATCTTTTGACGCTATCCACAAATCTACCCAATTTTTGGTGTCTTCATATGATGTGAAGCGCTGCTCAGACAGACCATGTGCCATCGACCGGAACAGGTGATAATCGGAAGGGGCTAAGTCTGGTGAATATGGCGGGTGGGGTAAAACTTCCCAGTTGAGTGTTTCCAAGTATGTTTTTACCGGCGCCGCAACATGTGGACGAGCATTATCGTGTAAAAGAATAATTTTGTCGTGTCTGGAGTAGTAATGGGCGCGTTTTTCCTTAAGTGCCCGACTCAATCTCATCAATTGTGTTCGGTAGAGAGCTCCAGTAATGGTTTCGCTTGGTTTCAGCAATTCATAATACACGACACCAAGCTGATCCCACCAAATACACAGCATGAGTTTTTTTCCATGAATATTCGGCTTAGCTGTCGATGTTGATGGTTCGCCGGGCTTAACCCATGACTTTCTCTTCTTTGGATTATCGTAGTGAATCCATTTTTCGTCACCAGTGACTATACGATGCAAATAACTCTTTTTTTTATTCCTGGCAAGCAGCATTTCACTCATGCATAATCGGCGTTCAACGTCTCTCGACTTTAGTTCATATGGAACCCAATTTCCTTGTTTTTGAATCATTCCTAACGATTTTAAACGATGTGAAATTGCTTGTTGAGTCACTTGTAATGTAAGTGCAAGTTCTTTTTGCGTTTGGGACGAATCTTCCTCCAATAGTACTTCTAATTCCATGTCTTCGTACACTTTCGGCCTTCCACTGCGTTCTTTGTCCTTCACGTCAAACTCACCGTTCTTAAACTTTTGAAACCATTCCTGACAACTTCTCTCACTTAAAGCAGCTTCACCATATGCTTCTAGAAGCAATCGATGCGCCTCAGCTGCAGATTTTTTCAAATTAAAGAAGTAAATCAAAAGTTCCCGCAAATGATGCTTATTCGGCACAAAACTTGACATTTTTGCACGAAAAAAATTACGTGATGCTGATACGGAATCACTTGTACTTTAAGGTTATGGTGTTGCCAGATGACGAAACTTGGGATATTACGTTTTACATCTGATAATTTCTCCATAACCTTCTGGTGGGGCCATCTTTTGACAAACCGCGGAAACTTATTTGTACACCTAATATGTTTACTGGTTGCACTTATAATGGTTTTTTTTCCATTTTAGTGGATACTTTGTTGGTATGATTCTATTTTTATTTTTTTTGATTGTTATTAATTGTACTGTATGTTTTTCCAAATAAATAAAATAAAAATCAAATCACACTTAATGCCGTTCTTATCCGGATTATTATACGAAATAATTATGAAACCAAGCGTTGCGAATGTTTGGCTTGTTTGCACCGCTCGCCTTGAATACTGAATATCTCACGTGAGTTCATATTCAAAGCATTTTGATCACGTACTCTTAATAGGTGTCTGGAGGGTTACCATGGAAGGACCTTATTCTGAACTACTCGACATATCTATAGTATTTAGGTTATTGAGTTTTTAGCGATGGTCGCACTATGAAAGTACAATATTATTTAAAAAAATACGTAATTTAATTCTATCCATTCGATAGACAAGTCCTCGAATGTAGAATGCCCTCCGGTAAGACAGACTGACGACAAAAAAGTTCACCGGTGATGACTGGATGAGAGGAGCCGCAGATCGTGATTAGTGGCGAGCCCTGGGAGGCGCCTATATGAGTATCTAGCAGTTTAGTGACATAGGCTAATGGTAATCTTCATCATACACATATTGTTAGGTATATGCTTAACATTTTCACTTATTTTTTTAAGTATTTGTCTAGTTTTAATTCAGTACTTTAAAAATTCCATTCCATGCTTGTTCTTTTTAAGACCCCGACTCGAGGACCCTTGACATTTACAGGTATCAGTACAACCCTTGAAAGTTTTATGGTCTCGTATTGCCCTTTTATTTTGTAACAAAGACGGTTCTTTCATATTTTTACTTTAAGAGAACACTCGTTTAGTTTTTAGACCTTATTCTTGTGGGTATAACTTAAGGGCCAGCAAGGACTGGAGCCACTTGTTCTCATTACATATGTATTTGCGCAATTCGTCGCGTACAAAATTTCTATCAAATATGATGACAGCATCAACGAAGCCCTTAGTTCAAAATGTAGTCAATTTGTTCTGTAATATGACACGCAACAGACATTTTGACTAGCACGAACGAATTCAAGGACAATGAATGTGAAAATGAGATGAGTTTCCATGGTTACACGTGTTTATTTGCAGGAAATAAGGCGACGAATGCTTTATTTGATACCAGAATACGATCACTGTACAAAAAAGACTCGGTACCGAATTTACTCATGTATTACCATAAATTACGAGCACGTATACAAATTGCGCACTGACATAATTTTTATAGATGGATTATCTCTGCTCCTGACAAATAAGCAGACAGTCCAGCTGATGGTAAGCACTGTTACCCAGGCCCACATAATGCCAATGTCCATCATAAATCACAACGAACGCTGGCAACTAATAATAGGATTGAGAAAGGTTGGGAATATCCTATCATTCCATACCACCCTATATCGCCACTCCTAGTCTCCTCCCTTGTGATGAATAAAATGGGATGAGATGCTACGGAATTGGATAGAATAGGATAGTGTGGGAGGGACGAGTTGGAAAATAGTGGCGAGGAAAATGAACTTTAGAAACTTTCACTCATTCTCAAAACAAGTTGGTATCTTTTACGACAGTAGGAAACTGTGCACAGAATCAAACAATCCTATCGCACATCAACTCAATAACACAACAATCCCACTCGTACTCCTGTAGATATTTAGCTAGTAGAACCTGCTCAATCGACTATGGAATTCAGCATCGTTCTGACAAACATAACCTAACATAGCCAATCCATGCGTAATTCATTTCTTTATTTAATTTCCTCGTGAAGATTCCCTACTGCTTCTTCCATACCGCGACACCGTGTACTTGTATAATGTATGATGATACTGATTTGTGTAGTCGCTTCGCAAACGAGTCTTGTGTCAGTAAATTCTAGTTTGTAGTTTGAGACAAGCTTAATTAAGTTGTTTATTTGTCAAATGGGAACAATGCGTACTCTCTCCCATTTATTGTGGTATTTATTGAGGGTAGTTTTTTAACATATTGTAAAAACTAAGGATACTCGTAATCATTAAAATAACACATATCGAATTAAAAGAAAGGACTTCTCATTTTAAAAATAAAATTATATAATTGTCGTAAAAAATGATTTATTACAATTTAGAAATATACAAATATTAATTGGATTAATTTTTGTAATATTTTTATCTCATAGATTATAAATATACATAAATAGATATATATTAAATATAGATTATAAATATTGATACTATTGATACTATTATAAAATAGAGATTATTCAATTATGTTTTTTTTTTGCTTATTATTGTATTTTCATTATGTTAATCGATTTATAAAATGTTATGCGTATGTTATATTCAATTATGCGAAACATTTTCAGGGAGCTTACAAATAAATTATACTTATTGCACAGATCGCGTCTCTCGAATTTGTGGATAAACTGAACCTTATGCACCCTTTGAACCCTTAGTCGATTGAACTGAAAATACGGTTATTTAGGATAAGTTCGTAGAGGTCTAAATCGACCCAGTATTAGTAGTTAAAATGAAGAGGGTATTTACTTTACAAATAAATCCAAAAAAATAATTTTAAATCCAATAATGCTGTCGTTAGATAGGGCTCATTGTTTCAAAACGTATGGAAAATGCCTTTCCGATTGACTAATACCATTAGACTTTTTACATATAACGTTATTTGCATCACATGATTCGATTTATACAATATTTTATTCTATACATACTTAGAGCTTCTATATCAGACTTTGTATTGGCCCCAATGAATTTCGTGAATGACATAATTCAATTTATACTCGCCCGTACACAGCGAGAAACATGAAAAATATTTTACGCTCATTGCAGTCGTTATGTATAAGGGAAGGCATAAAATAACAATCCGATAAAGTATATCGAATAACCCCGAATGACATGATAGATCGCTGTTTAAACAAATGCACTTTTTCCCCCTACAATTCTGCGGCTAAGTGGGTTATTCTCTTATTTGGGGCCTTGTTCGTATTAATCATTCTTCCTTGAGTGCGAAACCCTGTAGCACGTACACAGCGATAGGCTTACCTAGACTACTTAGTTACACAATCTAAAGGCTGTCGTGTAGAGGCTTTCAGACACGATAAAGTGGCTAGGAAACTGGAGTATCACTACATTTTTTAGGGCGATACATTTTGGCCCTAGTTTTGGAAAGAAGACTGATGATTGAATGAAAGTAAAATTCATGGGCATAATCGATTTTTTTTTTTTTTTTAAAGTAGGTAATCTGAAATGAGGCCTACTAGACGGTCCCACCGCCGTCCCATAGATATTTGCAACACCAGGACGGACGCACTGTCGACCTTGTAAAGCCCTAGTCACAGCTTTCTTGAAAGCCATGTAGGGTTCGAAAGACGTCAGGATTCACTTTAGTCCACAACCTACTGGTTTGCAGTATATAACGATTACTAGACTGCACAGTGTATTTATTACACCGTATCGACGAAGTGTAGTTACACTCCCTTTTGGTAACGGGAACTAAGGTTGTAAAAACAATAGTTTAAGCGTTATCAATCAATTTTTATTTAAATCAAATCAGTGTTTCGCTTTGGTTCTAGAACTACAGTTTGACATACTAGTCAATATTTATTTATTTGGGAAACTTACGATCTAAAGTATATTCGTTACTGAAATATAAGTAGAATTATGTATCAATTTACAAGTTTTCACCTACAGTTAATACAGAAATTTTGATTGAACAGGCAAGCAAAATTAATGTGTACCTACTTACTTGAAAAACTTCATTAATAGAAAGAAATAAAATTTTCAAATTGTAACAAAAAAACTCAATCAAAGAAAAAAATACAGACCAAGGATAGATAGTCTCCCAATACAATATACATATCAATTTCTTACTGAAACCGATGCTGGAGGACCAAAGAAGTTTTATTAATACTTTCGCCCGATCACCTTAGGATTATCACTGAATACAAGTATATCGATTTCCATAGACTTTAAAATATAGATAAATAAGACATGTGTTTTATTTAAAGAGTCTACTGTGTTGTTAGATTTTTAAACTCCAAGGTGTACAACTTGCAGACCTTGCCAAAGTTTTAGGAACGCGGTTTTGAGTACAAGAAGTAGTTGTAATTAAAATAACCGTTAACCGCCCTTTTGACTTCTACTACTGGACATGGGCTTCCTCGTGCATATTGTTTTGTGCATGACGGACAATAATAATAATAAATACTCTTTATTGTTTACAAACAGTTATTATATGATGACCTTAAAACGCCACGCTGTTGTAGAAGCGATCCGACTTTTGGAGATTTAGGAATGGATTTGGAACATACTTTGGGAAAATGTGGAATAGGAAGTAAAACGAGACGAGTTTTCCTCATCACATTACACCTGCCAATTCTTGAGAGGGATGGAGTGGGATCTTGAGTCAAGAGTATAATGGAATATTATAAATAAGAGTCTATTCAAAACTTAATTCTGTATTGCATGATCGCGCGGGTTTCACGGCGCCATCAATTGCGAGCGTCGCGTTGGAAGCTGTTGGCATTGACACCGGAAAGATTTAGTGAATACAGCGCTGAATGGCTACGCTTCCGGGGACCATTGTGCTCGGAAATCGTCGGGTCACAATCGTTTTATCCGGCCTAACATTTCCTTGCGCCTTTCGCGTGGAAATTTTTTCATAATTGAAGCAAATAAAAAGATTTCTCTTGCAAATGTCCTTACAATTTTTTAGAATTGTCATTCTTGAACTGAATCGGTAGATGTTTATAATATCGTTTATATTAACTACACTAAAATCGCAGCCATTACTATAAAATCCATTGAAAAATATCAATTAATTCAGGTTCAGATCAATTATAAATGCTATCAGGCACTCACTTGTGTTGATTGATTGTCTGATAACTCGCTTTTTATTGAAATGGCAATTAAAAACTAGTTATCATTTTTTTTTATTAATTTCAACGTTTACAGACCTTAACATAAATACATCAGTTGCTGGGTGTTATCTTGGGGTTGCACATTCGCTCTATTAGTTAAATAGTTATTATAAATATTAACACATCCACGGGTGAAGGGTATTTCAGTTTTTTACAAATCATGTAAACAAATCCTGACGCCTCGCGTCATCGCAATTCTTGCCACTCCACTCACAGTAACAAAAATTCGATTATAATATCACGTGTACACATACGAGTAAGTCGCTTTTTTAGACCTTATGATTTAATTATATTTGTTTATTTTTATATTTACATATATAGTTATATTATAACACAGAAATAAAAATAATGTTTGCTGAAAATCCTTATCCAATTTTAATTTCAAATTGTAATATAATAACGTTTTAATCTTGATTTAATATTATTAGTTGTTAGTTTATCTTTTATTTTACTTGGTATAAAATTAAGTGTAAAGGCAATTTTAAAGTTTTGGAGTTTTGTATTTGGGAGTAAATATGTTTTCTTGGCCTTCGTCCTTATGTTATGTTTCACTGGATTAAGTCAAAATGTACTTTTAACAACATAAAATCAACTATTTTGTGCGCCGGCAGTACATTACAGAACTTGAATAATTGTGAGTAATGTTCACGATATTTTTGTTTTATGTATAATGGGATAATCTTCTTAAACAGCCTTATTTGGAGGTTGAATATCTTATCGAGATAACTGCAGAATGTTCGGCTGTAGCTAGTGAGTCTGTACGAGACAATTGATTCAACTAGGGCATTATTAGAGACTGATCCGAATTTTAAAGGGAACTTTTTTCCTAAACATGCTTTTAGCTAATATTGCTCTTAACCTATCACATACGGACTCGACTTGATTGCTCCAGTTCATTGTGCTATCGATTATCAACTCCATGTACGTATGTTGATTAACAACTTTTATCATTTCACACTCACAGTTGCCCGACAATTTATGTAAACGGCTGTGATTGTGAGCTTCGTTCGGGATATTAATCGATCCTTCATAACTGAAAGACGAGTGAAGTCGTTTTGCAAGTTTTGAATTGTGGTTTTCATGGCCTTTTTAGCTGAAAGTAAGCATGCGCCGGTTGGTACATTTTTATCCAGATACATTTGGAAGTTTCCATAAGAATCATAAAGTCATGATCTTTACCCTCCTTTTCTACAAATATTTTTTCTGTTGCTCCGTTTACAGCCACTGAACTAAATTAAAAATTAAAATAGATTAAGTAATTTTCTGTAAATAATATCTCTATAAAAAAATCTGCATTTTAGTCGCGTTCAGAATTTAATGTCGTCTCACGTTTTTCCACTTGTCTTCAACCAAGCGTGAGTTTGAGCGCATTCAGACAGACACCGGCTCAGATGCACCTAGACGCTTACAAGGCATGATAAATCCCACGCTCCATTTCGCCGACAATATGCCGACATAATTTATCTTGCACCTTTCCTTTACACGACTACCAATTAAATTACGAAGGACGTGTTTGCCCAAACATGTCCTTCCTAATTGAATTCGTACACCTAGCAGTAGACATTATATTTGTTCATGTTCATCTATTGTAACGTACGAAGCTTTACAAGTCAGAAAATTATTGTAAGAACCATACGAGTATATCATAATTTTTTCATCAATATTTTAGTATTGTAGTTTTTTTTTGTATTTCTCTGAAGAAGATTGGCATTGTTATCGTTTACACAAGGAGAGTTTTTCATATGGTTCGTCCTGAAATATTGTGTATGATTCTCGTATGCGGCCAACTACATACAGTTCTCACTTATAACTGTTCACATTATGATAAAATCTCGATAACATTTGTATATCCTAGCTATTGACCGATGTTCGAGAAACTCTTTTTGTATAAATGAGCTATTAATATGTACATTAAACGTATATATGTATACATTATTCCTAAAAGAAATTTTGAGGATTTCGTTCTTTTGCAGAGATCACGATTGTCGAATTTGTGATAAAATCACTACACCTCGATAAAATGTGTCGAAAATACGACTAAACTAGAAATACGGCTTTAACAGATTGAAATTAAATTTGGCACAAGAATAATTTGGATATGTCGGTTAAATACCAAAATTGCCATGATTTAAACTTCTTAGAAATCAAAGACATATACAACAATGCGTTTGCTGGATAGGGTTCATGCAACTGCAACTTTTATTTAGGTATTTTGTTTTTCCAAAACATGAAAAATAGCAAATCTGTCTTTTTGATTTATCTTTATGATAAGAGTGTACCATCGACGGTTTTTGTACAAACTATACCAACCTGTTTTTTAAACTCGTTCCACAACAAAATATGGAGTTCAAATGCGACACGCTAGTCAGCTAGTTGCTGACAGGTAACATATTAATTCTACGAGGAGAAATCAAAAAGTAGTGAGAATGAGATAGAATATAATGACTATTGATAACTTAATAATTTATTTTTCTACATAGTCTCCGAGTCTCTCTACACACCGAGTCCAGCGCTTTTCCAAGGCTTCAATCCCTTTCAAAAAAAAAGTTTTGTCTTGGTCCTGCAAAAAGCTCTCCACGGCATCTATCACCTCGTTATCGTCTTCATACCTGTTTCCCCTTAAGTATTCTTTCAATTTGGGGAACAGATAAAAATCGCTAGGCGCCAGATCTGGTGAATAAGGGGGATGGTCAACCAATTCGAAGCCAGCTTGTTGAATGGCAGCCATCGCAACTTCCGAGCTGTGCGCGGGTGCGTTGTCATGATGAAACCGCACGCCCCTTCGAAGTTTCCCTCTCCTTTTCTCTTTGATGGTATTCCTCAACTTGGGAATTAATGCTGCATAATATTGGCCTGTAATAGTGGTTCCACGCTCCAGGTAATCAATCAACAATATCCCTTCTGACTCCCAAAATATTGAGGCCATAATCTTGCCAGCCGATGCCACGGCACGAAACTTCTTCGGGGTCGGTGATGATGGCCGTTTCCATTGTGAAGATTGCTGTTTTGTCTCGGGATCAATATGATGGACCCATGTTTCGTCCATTGTTACGAAACGAGACAAAAAGTTTTCAGAATCTTCTTGAAACTTGTCCAACAATGTCTTCGAAATGTCAAGTCGATTTTGTTTCTGACTGTCTGTTAACATTCTCGGCACCCATCTTGCGGAGGCTTTTCTCATATTCAAAGATTGTTTCAATATGGATTGAATACTTCCATATGAAATGCCCGTTTCTTGAACTAAGTAACGGATGGTAACTCTTCGATCGCTCAATACAATTTTCTCGACTTTAACAACATTTTCTTGGGTGACTGACGTCGATGGGCGGCCGCAACGATGTTCGTCTTCCGTGCTCGTTCTCCCTACTCGAAATTGAGAAGCCCACCTTGCGACAGTGGAATACGGCGGAGCAGACTCTCCTGATGTTGCCTCCAAATCGCAGTGAATCTCTTGCGTCGTTAACTTTTTTAAACAGAGGTATTTAATAACGGCTCGCACTTCATTTTTCTCCATTTTCGAGAACACGTTCCGACACGAAGCAAACAAATGACTACATTCAGAAAAAAAACAAAACAGAATCGAAGACTTTTTCTTTATTAATATTACAAATATCTGAGCTATGCCTGCCCGTATTTATTTTTTTTCTTACCAAGGAGTATATATGTCGTTCTCACTAATTTTTGATCACCCCTCGTATTAGCTTCGGGTTCTAAGTTTGTTGGAAAATAAACAGCACATTGTTTGCAGAAACAGCGAGATTACTGGTAAGAGATTGTTGGAGTAGGGAAATATACTTGCACGTGCCAAGTGAGAAGCACAAAATGCTGGAATAATATGCCAGGTCGATGTTATGCGTATAAGCACAGCATATCTAATAGTACGTAACTAACATCCGAATGTCGATATTGAGTTTTGAAGAGTTAAATGTAAGAGTTTATCAGAAGTTAATACTTTTAAACCAAAAGAGGGGTTTTAAGTCATGTTGACCAGTCAAACGCAATGTGCTTCAGCAGGGCTACTAATATAAAATGGAACAATCAAAGGCCAAAGGTCACATAGCTTGATAGGTTAATGTCCGTGACACATTTGGAACTGACAATTTCATTCGCGCGAACAAAATTCCAGCGCACGCTTTATGTGATGTAAATGTTTATACTGAAGCTTGCTGAAGTGATTTTTACTACTGTAAACGTGATTTTGACTAAATACAATATCGGTGTACAAATTATGAATATTTCTATATTCTATTAGTTTGAAATATCTTTTGAGTCTTGTGTTCGTAACGATTTATATCAAATTTTCTTCACATAAGAATATATTAATGTTTCGAAATTTACCTAGTACTATATTCCCAAACTTTTGTTTCTCTAGTTCTGCATATAAGCATATGTCCTTCGCAAATTTCTTTAAATTCTAGATCCACCTAGATGAAGAGCGTTCCATATCACGTTTCCCGGTGCGTGGTCTGTATTACTAAATTCTACCACATCGGTTGTCAGTCCTGTGCAAGCTGTGGTAGGAATGATTAGTTCATTGCAATTTCAGTTTGCTAATTGTGTGAGCTATGTCAATGACTTTAGCCTTTGTCGAACCTCTTCGTTTTATTCGCTCCATAGTCGCTAAACGAATTATGTATGCAGCAAGCCAAGCATTAGGAGTTAGTGTTTTTAGTACCTTTAAAACCTTTAGGTTAACATTAGCCATGTGTGTAAAATTCTACCTCCAACTTCTATCTGATTAGTATATTTTTATCATTATCGGTTTGTCTAAATCATTGAGACACATTTCTCTATATGTATGAGTAATAAAGTATCTATTGAAACATTTTTTCCAAGAAAGTCGCTAAAGTAATGGGCTATTATTTCCCGCTTCGCAACATTTTTTACATTATATCGTTTAAGGAAATTCCGCTTAATCCTATTACAGCAGGTAATAACAATAAATAAAAATTATGAAATTAATTTCAGTGTCATTAAAAAGGGAATAAAAAGTATACTCTTTAAATAAAGTACAGGGACTTTTTGTTACAGATAACTTATAATTCTCTTCTATTTTGTAGATTCTTGTTTTTTGTTTCGAAGTCCAACTACTGTTCCAACAAAGTTCCATCTTTAACGCATTGATCTGACTTAATTGCAAAGCAAAGTAGTACAATAATTTTGCGTGAATAAAGAAATTTGCATTTAGTCGTTTTTTAATTTGCTAAAGACTCAACTATTGCTCCCAAATAGTCTTATCGTTTTGTTAATATTCCACAGGAGCATTCAGCTTACATCTGATTCTCCGACTCAGGGTCGGTATGTGCATTTCATAGCTTGCGTTCAATCTACTGGACTGGGACTCCATTTACAATCTACACTCGATAAAGAGGGTGGATTTATGCACACGACTGTCGTTATCGTATCGTGACCAGTCGTAGCAACTGATGTCAATGTATGTATATTCATGTCAGTGTTAATGTTTTTTAATCTTACTTGATTTGTCATAGTGCCAAATCAATGTCATTGTGCATGACAGCGCCTACTGATAAACTGATAAGTCGCTTAATGTACCTGTTTGTCGAGAACACGGACCTCTTAGATTTAGTTAAAAACTTATGTAATTTTACTGTTTCTTCTGATTATTTCCCATTTATAGTGAACGTGGTGCTATGGATTAATTCTCTTGATCTATGCGGTTAGAAAAAAAATTCTTTGTCATACATATTGCGTAATCTTCAATAGTTATATTCTTGGGTTGTCAGTTCTTTCTGAAATTGTAATTATCTAGTGAAATCTGAGATATTGGTTAAGTACGTGAAACTCCTTTCACTCGTTTTTGTACCGTAGATTTTTTTTAAATCGTAATCGGTTTCGTGTCGTGAGCTCTAATTCGACTGTCGGAAGCTCTTTGATATTCCAAACGGGGAGCGTCGAGCCGCTCATAACCAAAATGAGTCGGTGCATCGTGATTAAGTTTGTTAGCTGTTGTTACCGGCTGTTATTAGCTGTCTGGGTGGTTATTGGATTACCACCGGAGCGAAGACAAACGTTAATTATAGCGTCATAGTGGGTTGTAAATGTTGTAATAGTGCTGGCATCCAATTTGATAAGTTCCAGGGCGTGGGAGGATTATAACATCTTTTCAGCACTGGATCCGCGTTTATTGGTCGAAACCTCCCTCATGGTTACTAGAGTAGGCCTGTGTCATAAGAATAAATAATAACTAAAGTAGAAGGGACACTCCTGCGCGCGACCTTAAGTTATACCTTAAGCGACCTCAAGCCTACAGTCGCGCGGCGCTTTCAATTCCAATTATGCGAGGTCACTGCTAGGAACGGTTGAATATTATAAATAGTTTCAGGCTTATCAGAATTTGTGGAATAGTGAATAAAGTTTCGGGGAAACCTGTTTGAAACTGATCGAAGTTCTGTATCAAAATATCGATTTAAAAGTAACGTCACTATTATTCTGTCATTCATTGTACATTTGAATTTATACATTAAATGAATATTATATGAATGATTATGAATTAGATACTATGATACTATGAATTAGACTTATTATATTTAAACGGGCAGGAAAAATATTAAATGGGCGTGAAATTGTGATTAACAAAACAATTTTTGAGTAACTAAAGTAAACAATTTTCAATTATTAAGAATGTCATCACCAAGTCGAGTCCTATATTTTTACGGGACTATACGGGACTCCTATATTTTTATTGTTACCAGAGAATCTAACCCACCTTTATGTTTGCTGCCATCGATTTGCTGCCTATTTTGTTTTATCTGCTGCTCATTCAATTATTTTTCATTAAAATTTGACAGTCGTCATTGAAATTTGACGTCTTGCAATATATTCACTGTGTGTAACATCTGGAAATAATCGCGGAAAAATTAAATTTAATGTACCCATGCCATATTGAGTTGGTCCCGGAAAGATTGAGTGGTATAATTTAACCGGTAGCTTCTCTCCGATTGCGCGGAATCTGTAATTTAATTTGCTTAAAACCACGAGAATTATCTAATAACATTGTTGTATTTTCCATGAATGCTGAAACTTCGCATATCTTCACTGTAACCAAGACTTGGTACTCCCCACGCACATTATGGTATAGCCGGCCCACACCACAGGGCCACCGTATATAAAGTTATATACACATTGTGTATATCTGATCTATAACGAGAGCATAGAATTTAATCCAGCCGTAGCCTGCATTGTACTAAAGTAAAACGGGCATTAAATTCCATGCACGGGAAATTCATTCATAAAGTAGCGGAAGATAATCTGAGGGATTACGAAGTAAAATGGCGGCCAACATGGGGAGCGTCCTAGTTTCGCAATTTCTTTCTCGTGTTTTATAGTTTTCCGATAAATAAGTTTACTTTTCTATAACACGGAGTCGTCGCGAAGTGATGAGAATTTCCGTGTGGACCGGAGAACGATAACAAATGGATGGGTCGGCGACTCTATACAATTTTAATTCAAAGTTCTAAGTACCTACTAACTTTATATGGAGTACTCAAATGGTACTTTTTGGCGAGAACTCGACGAGTGATGGTTGAGTTTTATGTTTCATTAATGTAAGTTTTGTGGTTTAATAGTGATAGTTTATAAAACTTCAATACGCCTGGTGTTCGCCCATAATGTTTGTGATAATCAAATAAAGTGTGAGATTCAATTTTTCATGTGCTTCCAAGGAGTACATCTCTGTCCTCAGTAAACCTACTATCACTTTACTGATTTACTCTTGACCTAATTCGACGTGATTTGACATTGACAAAATGTGTTTTAAATTATTGTTTTGACTTAAATACGACGAAAACTTAACACTGGCAGAATGTGCCAATTGCACCATTGCCATATATGAAAAAAAATTAATAGTTCCTGGAGGTTTAGTTCCTAGATTAGTTTGAAGTTTTGGAATCTCCAGTTTAATATCAATTTTCTATTTATTTTATGCTTCCTCTATGAAGTCTAAACCAAACTTTACGTCGAATATTATGGCCGCCGCCGCCGGTCGTGTATCGTCATTTATGTGTTGATGAAAACGTGAATACAAAACACTTGTCTTTGCAGGCAGCTGTGACCATGATTTTATTGTGTTCTATTTTCTTAATGTCTCCTACCAAATTTTTTTTTTTTTTAAAAGTAAGTAAGTAACTTTATTATTTTCTTCAACTATGTAGATACAGCGCTGGAACCCTTTTTGGTGTTACAGCTTAGCATACTCGTATATGCTGAGTTACAAAACTTTTTGTAGACTCACAATTACACCACACTCATAACCGTGTTATAGATTTTTTTTTTATATATTATACTGTTTTATGTGTGTGTTATACAAATAAATGTTTTTCTTTGATTTCTAACTAATATGTTGAACCAAGAGAAACTAGTCAAACTTTGGTAAAATTGAGTTTCTCTTAAGTATGTTTTCGATACCCAGTAGTTACAACTATCGTTTCATCGTTCATGATCTAGTCTGGTACCCAGTTTAAATGTTAATTGGCGTGTTTAATTCATCATCATTAATAATTTGTAATAAGCGGCTCAATGAAGTGATTTAGTTGTATCCTATTTGCGATATAATCCCATTAGTTGATCAAATCATAATTAATATATGCGCGGATGATTATGTCACTTTAGATTATACAGTTGTTATCGATAAGATTAGGATTATCGATAAGTTAGGATTAGGGTTATTTTATTCCACTTTAGGGATACTAGAAATGAGAAAAGTCTGATGGGAGCGCCACTCGGAAGACACGATTCGGTAGATTTCTACCACGAAAACGTTTCACTACAGTATATCGGCCTGAACAAAGTTTATTTGACATTTGAAACTACTCCTATCGCACGAGATAACGATCAAAATATAGGTTTTGGATACTCGCATACCTAGCTCGCAAGTGTTTTGATAAATAAAGTATTTGTATTATTGGTGTTTTCGTTTAGTAGAAAAGTAGTGTTTCTTTTTTCGAAATTGGAATCTTAATTCACAATGGGTAAATTTCTGAACATTTCTCTAAAGGGATCTAGCTACTCGCGAATGAATGAATCGTGTTAAATGTTTAATGCTTAGAGTGCGGTTCAGGAATGGAGCCTAGGTCTAGAATTGCTGCTGTCAAAAATTCATTCTGTAGTTTGGAAACGCGGGTGATGTACTCGTATTTGATTCTAAATGGATACCAGCCAATTATGCTAACGTTTCTATGTCTATAACAATTTACCAGATTAAATAAAATTATTGTTAGCAAATAAATTTAGACATATGTACTTTGAAGTAATGGCTAATAAATTTAAACATACTTTGAAGAAATGGCTAATAAATTTAGTTACACTTTGAAGAAATGGCTAATAAATTGGCTTTATATAATTTAAAGACTTGAAAAAAAATATCAATATTTATAATGACAATGCCTATGACCATTTTTTTTGTTTAAACCACATTACACAATGATCAATGTCTTAATGCATTATCTACCAGTCAACTACCTGATGATACAGAAAAAATATACCAGGTGTAGTTTTGGATTAGAAAATGAGAAGCTCAAAAAAATGTAACGTAATACATACACACAAACATACAGGGTGTCCAGTAAATAGTGGCCAAGCTTGAAACTGTCGATAGGCCAGCTCATGGACCTATTGGATGACTACAATTTGATATTAGTGTAATTAGCATGGCTTACGAGATACTACCCTTTGATTTAAAAAAAAAATAGAAGTCGTGTAAGTGCATGTAATCAGTAATTTGCGTGCTGTAGGTACAAACACAGATATTCTGTTTTATGTCTATTAATCTCGAATATTTGTTCTGTTGGACTTTAATCACAATTTTTTATTTACTTTTATTTTAAAAGTTTACATTTGTCTCAAGTTAAAGTACAATCTTCGTCTACATACTAATTTGAATTTGACCTTCATTTATTTTGAACTTGCCTACATTTTCTTTGCCTCTACAGACTTCATACCTTTATATTTGTGTACTGCATTTAGACAACGTTATCTACCAACTTTCATTTATGTAAAATATGGTGAACCCGCGAGCGTTCATAAATGTTATCTCTATGGCACTAGGGGAAACATCCGGCGCTTTCAGACTACTCGTCGTTGGGCCACTTATCAGGGGACCTTCTGTAAATGTTTTAAACTAGGGTTTGTAAATTAAGTAAGAAACCCTATTGTATGTGAGGCGTTTTATAAATGCCCAGTGGCACGAGGTAGGGCGCGCCCGCTCTCAGTACGCAACCGACCGTCGTGTAAGGCGCATGATCCTTGATGTCTCGTGTGGGCAAAACCTATTATTGTTCTATTTGTGTAGCCAGCCACAAAGTAGTGGACAACACATAGTAATGCATACCAATAGTTATAGCAATGCGAAATGCACACCTGTTTGGAGCTGGCCATCAGTTGCTATTGTAACTCGTTGCAGCTTCGATTCAAATCTTGGTTGCTTATTGTTCAAATGTTTTCTATAAATGTGTAATTCTGAGGTACCCGTAGGCTGTGGAACGAACTGCCTCAAGAGGTCTTCCCATTAAGCTACGACATAGGGTTCTTCAAGAAAGCTGTGAATAGGATTTTGCAAGGTCGGCGACGCGCCCGCATACCCCTGGTGTTGCAGGTGTCCATGGGCGGCGGTAACACTTACCATCACTTGGGACCGCTTGCTCGTCCGCCCTCTACTCTATAAAAAAAAAACCCTGCATAAGCGAAATTTAAATGAGTGATTGGGGTATCATTGCATTGTTTTCAGATAAAACTGTCGTATATGAATTGTATAAAGATGAAAGATCCTAACAAATATGACTGGACTGACTATGGTGTATACAACTTTAAATTTGCGCAATTTAGTCACTCATGTGAACTTTGGGTTACGGAGGGTGTTTGCTGCATTCATACAACAGCCCAGGCGCGCCAATTGGCCGAGTTACTTCTCTGTCACTCTATGTAGGTGTTGAATGAGATATTATTATGCCAGATCCCCGTATCCATCCCAACTCATCGAGTGTGGAGTCTCATCCTATCCTACCCCCCATCCCCTCTTGTTCCATTGAATAATGAATATAATTGTATTAGGAATCTTCTTATTCCATTATATTTTTATCCCCATCCTGCCACATCCTCCCCAAGGAGAAATAGGAAATGTAATGGGATTAGGAAAACTCCTCGTCTCATTATTCTTCCTGTTGTCCATCTTTCCAACGCTTTTTTCAAATCTATTCCTAAATTTCCAAATGTAAGCACCATATCCGGGTACGTGCCAACATTTGTCATTATAGAATGACGTTGGCATGTATCGCAGATGACCACGGGCGACAGTATTCATGTACCACCAGATGAATAGTCTGCCCGTTCGCCACCTTCTTTCCATATTAAAAAAAACTTTGCCTATTGGCGATTATTGAAACAATTTCGGCTACGCACTCAATGCGCGCTTACCATGTAACACATACGAGTATAATGTGCACATTTAAATATCAACAGATTGTGTTCAGCAAAGCCACAATAATAGGCATGATGACGGATTTTGAAATCCGCTTCTATAATGTAGATTCACGTCTACTGTTTCCGAAAATAACATTATTTCAGCAATAAAATAAGTTTTAACGCAAATTATGCATTTTTTTTCTATCTACTTTGAATTATGCGCGAAAACACTCGCAGGTGTCATGGCGTCGCTTGTGACGTTACGCCTAGGTAAACGTAGGTAGGTAAATCAATCGAAGTTCAAGCGACACGGTGATGTTTCCTGAGGTGTGACGTCATTCGCTCTGATTGGCGTTTTAGTTAACATGGCCGAATGCAGTATTTTATACTTTTATTTTATTGAAAATATTATTAATCTCAATGTTTACATTAAAACTGGTTAATTTATTAGAATTCTTTCAACATATTTTTTTCTCTAAAATCATTTATTCTTTAATTCTTTAATACTGTCATCATGCCTATTTCATACTAATGTGCATAGAAATTTGAACTTTGAAAATAGAAAACAGAAATAATAGACTATTCCGAGAAAAACCATATCCGGGCGAGCGTGGAAGTTGGACGAGCCTTGGGAAAGTGGATCGATAAATAATTTCGCTTGTCGCGAGTGGATGATAGCGGCTTAAACGTGCTCTGTGGCAAGCTGGGAAAGAGCTTGAAGAGTGCTGCAAATGTCCTACTAACGATATATTTATTGTTGTTCCAGATACCGCCCTCATTCTCTTGGATTTCGTCTGTTTATATTTTACTGGATTAATGTGAGTATTTTATTTAATATTTTATTTAACATGATATTTATACTTCGAACTCGTGGTCACACCGGTGTGACTACGGCATAACACCTATTACTCATCGTCAGATTGATTGGTGTGACTACGAATACAACAACTTTTATTCGACTTGTGGTCACACCGGTCTCGGACCAACCTACCCATACTAAGTAATCCTCTAAGCAGTTATGGAAAAGACTATACCATATTCATTATATCATTCATCATAGTCTCCTCCGAGACAGAGATAGCAGTGAACATCTTTGTCAAGCACTCAGATGTGAAGATGCCATACCTAAGGTTTGATTAAATAAACACTTTCAAATCATTAACTCGATGTAAATAACTGCCGTAACTACTAAATCAGAGAATTCTTACCACCAAACGGTTTTGTGGTCATTTGATTTTTCATGACACTAGCAACACTGCAGATGTGTATAACATTGGTCCTTTTTTTAAATAATATAATTAAAAATTCTAAATAATTATTAGTCGGTTCTAAGTTTATTTGAATCCAAACCGATAAAAATATTGAAACAGTTCAAGGTCGCGTCAGGTCACGTCGCTTGCTCGCTGCGGTCGACCGATTGCTACGCTGCCGGCCTCCATTTTGTCATTCGGCTTCTGAAGTTCTGACATCAGTCCTGAGTGCTTGAATGCGTTCCTTGCTCTGTTCGCGTTGTATTGTTGTTGAGTTTACGTTTGTTTATTAAGTTTTTGTTTCGGAATGAGAAATGGTCATGCATACTTATCGTATTTTAAAAGTTCAATAATAATAGTTTGTTTTGCTAGAAAAATACATAATTTATACATATATAGGTAATCATATAAGACAGATTCATTCTGTAATCAGATCCAAATGTTGTTTTCAATTACTAGATAATTCTAAATATGTAGTTAAAAATAGGTAACCTTAAAAAAATATTCCCATAAGAAAAATGTTCATTATATCTGACATTTAAATTTGACAACGACGTTTCATTGTTTACATAAGTATTACATTAAAATCAGACCTTACTTATTTATGTTATGAGGCCCTCTAGACAATCAATTATATTGTGGTATTTTACGGATTGCGCAATGATTTTGATTATTTTGACAGTGTATCGAAACTTTCGATGTAAGGCGCGATTCAATAATATTGTGCAATGACATTATGGCACAATTTCATTGGATTTGGTGCCGTTGCTCCCATTGGCAATCCTTTCGGGGCCGCGTTGCATACACGTATGCACTTGCAGTCGTGTAATTTTAAGTTTTCCCCATTAATCAGATTGCATGTTGCATCGCATATTACACAGTAGTTGTGCGGCTATATACATACATATTCTTATGACCGCAAATTATAAAGAGATTTCGTATTTTTCGCGTTGAATGTTCGAACTCGTTAGAGCTTAACGAGTTGCCTTTTCAAAGTGTTGCTCCATCGCGTTTTCCAGCTGTTGTTTTTATGTAGGACTCGTTTGATTCCTCTGGGACCTGTTGACATTTGTTGGGAAACCTTTTGTGGCACTCTCCTATGAAAGACTGATCTATTCGAAGTAAAGATTATGCATGTTTCAGCTGTACATGCTAAGGAGTGTGTCCTCATTTATGGGTTTCATACTTGAGTTATAGGTCGAGTGTGATCATAATGGAGGACAAGCGAGCACTCATTATCATATAGGTTCGTCCCATTCATGTGCATGTTTAGGACTTATAAGATATATTCCAGAGTTCTTCCGACTTTTCACGTGAAAATACCAGTAATTCGCAGGTAGAATACCATGATTTCTGGGATTTTATTACATTCCTTATTATACCAAATATATCTTTCAGAGTTCTTTGCTTAGATACATTACACATTTTTGGTATATTATGTTCCTAACCTGCTCGCGAAAGTGGGGGGGGGGGGAGGGGGGGAGGATAATAATTAACTCAAAATGCTGGACCAAAGAAAATAGTGAGTATGTATGGATGGTGCACTTACGATGTAATTTGAAGGATTCCGGGACAGCGTTCTCATCGGCATCACCTCACACCAGTTCGTCTGTCGCTGTCTTTGGGAACTAAAACATGCGTCAAGTCAATAAAAGGAAAAGAGGGTACATATTAAATAATAAATAAACTACCGCTTAACTTTCTAGGAACACAAATTACACTTATCATATAACCATAGTTGATTGCCGGTCGCGATTTACTGACTCCGAAAAAAGACTCGTCATCCGCTGAAACGCAACTGCATGGACAAAGAAGCCTGTCAGGTGTGAAGAAATTAGTCCCGGGAACAATCATTGGTTTCGGGGTCAGGCGGGGGCCGGATGAAGCAGGGTTGGCAATTATGTTGCGTGCGTGTCAAGTACCTTATCAGATTTACCAACTTAAGTGGTAAGTGGCGGGCGGGTAGCGTGATACGCAAAGGGATATGTAAGCAAGCAATGCGCCTGGTTAGTTTTAGGCCGAATTGACCTAAATGCCATCAAAATTTAGCTTTCATGTCCTTTAAGATTTTAAGTCCTTTAAGACACAAACTGCCAAGACCAGATTTGTGTTATTCATTCACAGAATTTTCTGGCATATATTTGAAACAGTGCTGCTTATAATTGTGATTGATTATATTATTAAAATCAGATTTATAAGACTATGTTGGTGAGTTTTCTCACTACTGGAAGTTGCTTACAGCTTACAATTTACACCAAACCGCAAGACTTCCCTTCCTCTTCAAAGGACCGAAAATTTCCTTCATTACGGCCGCCATGTCTTAGCAATTTTAAAGATACCTTTTAAGAGCACTCCAATGGAGTGCTATTTTTGACAAAATTGCCATGAAAAGGCATCGCGGTCCCCATTGTGTTCGCTATGGAATACTAACACCGTATAACAGGTCCATAGTCGGCTATATCGTTGCTTGCCATTTATCAGCCCATTCTTGGGAGCCATCTTCGTTTTTCTTTTGTCTCACGTGAAGTTACCTCTTGATATTGGCCTCTTCCCTCTGGTCTCTCGTGATTTATCGTGTGCGCGCTCGTGTGCCTCGCCACCGACATTTATTATCGACTATTTGCCCACCGTACACGTTTTTGTTTTATCTACTCTAAAGATCGGCGCGCTATTGTCTTTAATGTAAACGGTGGCTGGTGTTTGCGCAGGATGTTTTCTTTTATATTGTTTATGCTCGTTGTAAATGTTAGATCTTGATTGTGCTATTCGGATATAAATATTTGTACTTCTAATACATATCTTCTTATAAAAAAAGGCGAAAATGCTTTGAGGATAAATTGTAATGTTTAAAAGTTGATAAATTATAAGTTTTAAATTTAGATCTGATATGTTTTTTTTAATCCTACGTAGGTATCTATATCAAACACTGTGTGTATTAAGTGCAGCAGTGTTTACCTGCGATATCTTCACTTGGTCCAATGTTATACAAATCTATTCATTTTGTTTTATTATAATACATATTGTGAATAAAATAAATACTCTAATACAAATGAGTGTCGTGGCAGTCCTCGGAGGTGCCTATATCCAGCAATTGAGAGACACAGGCTGATGGTATGGTAATACAAATGAATAGAAAATGTAAGCCTCGTTTTATTGTTAAACTCTTGACTAAATTTTGTTACTTCCACTAGATTGATTTCTAATTAAATCTACAAATACACCGAGGGGGCAAACATTAGAATATCAGAACATAAAATAACTTTGAAAGCATTACCTCCTTCTCAATCAAGGCTGTGAATCACGTATACCTATGAAGCAAATGAACCGACACGCCCGAAGTGAGTCACCCTCGATAGCTGATACTCGGACAGATAAACCCTCAAAATATATGTCTACATAATACGCCCGCCTGTATACTTGGAAACGACTCGGGTTACGACCATGCTATTTTGTTTTTCGCATATTTGAAATTAAAGACGATCGTGAGATTTCGTCATGGCGGTAAAGGTCTACAGAATAGCCAGCAAGTCTAGACAGGGGCTCAGTCCACAATTGCAATCTGATACTTATATCTCCTTCAAAGCTTTAGAAAGTAAAAATTCTAGTAAACTGAATCTAAAAGGAGTGAATTTTAATGGGTTTTGTGATGACTTCATGACATATGGTGCCAAAACGTGGTCTCTGACGGGAGGCTATAATGATATAATTCGTCGACAATTTGTATCATTTATATATACCTACTTAGGCTTAAGATTTATACGTTCATTCCTTTCTGCCTCATATTGTAGATTATTTTTAAAGTAGTTGTTTCAAATTTTATACTATACCATATCATGAGCCTGTATCTCCACTGTTGGATATAGACCTCTCCCAATACTTGCCACCACACATGATCCTCGGCTCTTCTCATCCAGCCACCATACATGGACGGATCTACTCAAGTCCATAATAATTGAATGTTCAACGTCTAGACTATTTTAGGAAAAAGATCTTTTAAGCTAGAAATGGTTTCTACAATGACCTCGTTGTAAGTGTAGTAAGATTTATAGGAAGTTTCCTTGTTATTTGACTTTTCAACGAAGAATGCTGGCGTGAAATAGGCTTGTTTAACGTCGGCGCTCTTTTCCCATTCTTTAGTAAGGCTCTGGTAACTATAAGTTAGGCGGAAGTTTTTACTTTTTAAACGTCGAGTTTTTAACTTTGCTGCTAAAGCACTTGGAATTAACAAAGACTGCTTTTGCTTTAATTGTATAACCTTACATTTTTTCGCAACCCATAGGACCCATGAACTACCTCAAGAGGTCTTTCCATTACGCTACGATATGGGGTGGGGTTCTTCAAGAAAGCCCTGAAAAGGATTTTGCAAGGTCGGCGGCGTACATGCATACCCCCTGGTGTTGTAGGTGTCCGTGGGCGGCGGTAACACTTACCACCACGTGAGACCGCTTGCTCGTACGCCTGCTTACTCCCATAAAAAAATTCGACAGCATGGATTACATTCATGATTTTAAGGGTAAACATCCGTTTTTTGTGATTTGTATTCAGCAAATGTCGATGTATGTATGTAGGAAATTCTTGCAAGACTTAAAAAAATGAATATACATTGTACAAAATAAAAAAAATACGTAAAATTTACATGTCTACTCGGAATCATAAAAGTCTTTTTCTGTCCGAATACAGGGTGTGTCCAAACCTTTCTCCAAGCCGTAGATTCTGTCCTTGACCCCGAGCTCACTGACATGAACATTTTACGATCAATTTTTTGCAAAAAAAATCTAGTTTTTTTGACTTTGTACCAAAATATTTATACAAATTTGGTAAACACAGAGCTCAAACAATTTATTTATATTTTTACAAAAAATACATAACATGTCAATTATCACTGAATTATAAGCACAATCCAAAGCCTCGGGAAAGCTATACCATCTATAATCTAAGCCGCTGTCACAGAGAATATATATTCTTTACAGAAGCTAAGTCTTACCGTCAATATTTAGGTCATTGCATCGTTTAACAGTAAGAAGCTTATTTGTCGTTGAATGTAAAACTATATCCATTCTGATTTCCATCTCAGTCCATTTAGCAGAAACTCAATATCGGTGCACTTCTTGGAAGCGTCGTGGAGGCAACGCTATGCAAAATTCATTTATCAAGGAATCGAGTTTCATGATAGAGCGGAGGTGTCACTAATGTACTGTGAAGAAACGCGGCGAGTGATATATCGCCATGGCTCTAATACCTATGTCGGTAAGGCTTACCATTGGTTTTTAAAAATCTGCTTTAGACAGGTTAAATGACCTTCAATTTTGAACGGCTTTAAGATGCTTACTGGTCCGCTCAAAAAATGGTCCACCGGTTAGTTTACCACTTTTTGAAACTGCTAGTGGTCAAGAGCCCCGGAAGCAATTCAAACAGTGGGCCAGTTGCCACTTATGTCCTTTGAACGTGGTCTCTTTTTTACTAATGGTCCTTCTGGGCCAAGCTGCTCTTGATTGGTCATATTATTTTCAATAGTATACTTAACGAAGCCATGTTAGTATTACCGTTAGTTAGTTTTTAGTAGTATGTTGTAGTTAGTATTGAGAGGGAGAGTGCACGCTGAAATCAGCCGTTGGGCGCGCTCGACTTGCCACGTTACCCGTCTCTCACAGAAGACTGCCCTGAAATGTACTGCATTTCCTACTTTTTCGTATTTCCCCAATGTACGTACGAGTTTCGCTAGTGAGTGAGATATGCCAGAGCCCAATCCCATCCTATCCCTCCCCATTTCCCAATCGATTCCTTAATCCGCAAAGGTAGACAGCGCATCTGCTGGCTGGGGGCGTGCCTACGTTTGTTATTCTGGACTGATGTTGGACATGAGTGAGATGGACTCTGAATGTTGTATGTTGTTTCATGTAAAATAAAATAATACGATACCTTTGTAGCGGTGCTGGGCGCCGTGTGCTGTGTGATTCGTATTGTAGATAACAATGAATCTTTAAGTATATTTAATTTATTAGAGAATTACCATGTTATTAGAGAAATTTCGAAGAAATGCGATATCACGATTTTCGAAATTCGGAAAAATATCTTGACATCTTGACTAAAGAGTCACCAGCTGAAATCAAAACAATCATTGTGGGAAAACGTGTTAACAAACTGCAGACCAAATTTCTCAACGGATTAAAATGAATTTAACTGAAAAATAGTAGACCTATATCGGTTCAGAAATTTTCATAATAACAATCTAAATTATCAAAAATCTATAAAACAAAATCTTGCCGACTGTTTATTAAACTATGTATATGTTGTTTGATAGGGTTCGTAAAGCTCTACAACTAAACATTTTTTGCTAAAACATAAAACAGAAAATATGCTAATCCTCCCTGTCGACTTACGCATGCCATCGGCGTTTTCATATAGATTGTATAAATCAATGAAATGAATGGTAAAGTTTTGATAATATTTCTCATGTCCTTGGTAGAGGATGCGATTGGAGCCGGTCAATGTCTCGACATGATCCGATTCCTCCGCGTCCCGGCTCCAATAAAAACCGGATCAAATTTCATTTCGTCAGAGCGACGGCGAATGCTCGCGGTGTATCGCTCTTTGAATTTAATTTTCTTCTTACATTTTGTTTTTTGCGATATTTATTTACCCCAATTTCTTTCCTCGATTTATTGTTTTTAAGACCTTAATAAGAGAGTTAGTTGCCTTTGTGTAATTGGAAATTTTATTGGTCCGTTCCAGGGGTCCTTAAATATTAACAAGGTTCAAATAACATTTATCTGTATTTAAAGCTTAGTAATCAGCGTTTCCAGAGGTCATTGGGCAAATAAAAAAGAGAAATTGTATTCGTTCTCTAGGCTTATATAATAGATAGTAAGTTAGGTACGGATACACTACGAAAACATTGGCCATCGGCTAATCCGGAAACACCCGTCTATTAATTACCGTATCTCTAATTGCATACTTTATTACTTTACTGCATAGACGCGAATAACGCGTTCGGATGTTTCCGGATTAGCCGATGGCCAATGTTTTCGTAATCTATCACAGATACAAACAAATCACAGATACACATATAAAAAGCTTGAACAGACAAGCTTTTTAATTCTCTCTAACGTTCAGTGCAGCTACTTTCAAACGTCTAGAAACTTTCTGAAAACTTCAAATGTGTTTCTGAGGATTTGAGGTTTAGTAGTTAAACTATTCTTTTTATCACTTTATATTCAAGAGGAGAACATTTTGGAAAACTAATTGTTGGAAGTAATCCACTTACCTACTGTACACGTTCACCATTCCTTGTTTTCATTCTAGAACCCTCCTATTAAGTCCCCCTCTTACGATTGTCTCCTTAATCTGCCCTTCACTTTAATTGCAATTTGGACCACATTCTGTGGCACTTCCAAGTTAAATTTGTGTCGTTGGCCGTCAAAGCCTCGTTCAGAACAAACAGTGCTCAAATAATTATTCACTCTCTCTCTCTCTCTCAACCACCGCTTCTGCGAGTGTTCTCCTTTAAGCCGCGGCCCTACAAACTTTTCAATTCATTACGTTTTTGTTGTTGTTTTATCGTTTAAACACAATCTGGCCACTCTGCCCTTTCAACAGCTTGCTGGATTACTTTTCTGTGGTACGATTTGTAAACCACTGACTGTTTTTTAATTTTCTTTCTAGCAGGATTATGGGGAATGTTTTACGATTACGTTTGTGTTTTAATGACGCTGAATACGTAGATTGTTTAAAACTTGTGTTCTTTATTCGACTTCTTCTTTTTCTTTTGCATTCTGAAGAGTTCGCAGGCGTTAACGCTATGCTCCCATAGCACGATTCCCTATCTCAACCAAGCATGCGCATAGGCAGAGTAAGCTGTCATTGCGGTTTTTGTATTAACTTTAAGAATACAGAGGGCTTAGTAAAAATTTGGATAATTTAATTTTAATATTAGCTATATATTTCTTCCAATTCATAATTCATATCTGTATCCATAGTAAATCCTAGCAATGTGACTTCCGTTACATCCATCTACGTTGAATGTTTGTTTTATTGAGTTTAAAACGAGCGAAGATTTTTGGTAAGGTCTAAATTGTATGATCTTGGTTTTATTTTTGTTAATTTGTAAGTTTATGATCTTTTAGCCATTCTTCCAATATTGTAAAATCCCTTGGACGTATTTATAGACTGCGAGAGAGGTTGATCGATTTTTTCTGAAATTTAATTTTGTTTTCCATCGAGAAGATTTTTTTTTTGCAAGAAGTAGATGCGCGGTTGGCCACATTTCTCGAATATCTTAGATATTGTAGCTCCCTACAATATTTATCGATCTATACTACTCACTGAAATCTTGAAGTTCTCCATCTTTCTTCAACAATGGTTTAATTTTTGCTACTTTTAATGTGTCTGGAAATTTACATTCATCAAAAGATTGGTTTATTAGTTTAGTTATTGGTTGAGTGTGTTCGTCTCTACGTTAAATTTGCATGTTATCGTTTTCTAAGTAGACGTCGTGCAAATGCTTTTGTAGAGTACTTGAGAACAGCTTACGAGAGTACTTGAGTCGAGGTGACCTTCGCAGGCTTCGACCATTCTCTTAATGTAGCATTCCATTGTCAATGATTACATAAATTAGTATTGATATTGCGTCGGAAATCAACAAAACACGCTACTCTTTATTGTGTTATTTAGCTTTTTAATTTGATAAATTCTTCAAAATGCCTATAGTTTTCCAAAAATGTCAAGATACCTAAAAATTTACCATTGTTGGATTAATTTATTGAAGATTAGAGGCTCTGTGAGACAACAAAGTCGTATCCCTGCGACAATAGCTGTTCTATTGTAATCGCCACCTTTCTCTACCTGCAGGTATCACAAGATAATTTTAGCAGGGAATTATTGGACCTCTTTCGGCCTTAGTATCTACTTAAGTCGGAGAGGCTACTAAAGTCTTTAGTAGATAAACGCGCGTGTATCTTTTGTACATTAAAGAGCCACATTCACAAAGTAGATGAATCGACATTTCATCCTGTTCAGAACAGAATTTGCAGGTTGTACTAAGTTAAAAATGGAAGCGAGTATGTATGTATCCGAATCTTATTTTTTGAACTTATTAAGACAATCTAAATAGAAATACCGTAACCCCAGCCCTATTAGTATCCACTGCTGGACATGGGCCTCTCCTCGTGCACATTATCCCGTGCATGAGGAATGTATGGCCGCAAAACGCCACTCTGGTCAAACGGCTTGGCGAGTCTACTCTTTTAGAGATGGTGTGGTACCTCAGGACTTGTGTAGCCGCCTTGTTATACCACCTTAGTCGCCTTTTACTACACCCACGGAAAGAGATGGGATGGTGTAATTCTAAAGCCGGCGGACCCCACTCGGCAAATGAAGAAAGGAAACATTTTTATCGCTTTATGTTGAAAATTAAATTTAGTTAGAAAATCTAACCACAAGTACATAAGGTCCCTTTGTCCAGATAATGTTACAACGTTACAATAATCTTCACTTGGGTGTGTGGTGTCAGCCGGCTTTACAATAGTACCATTCCATCTCTTCTCGTGGGTGTTACCAGACACCTAAAGAATAACAAAGCAGCTACCACAGGGTCCGAGGAACTACATCCGCTCTAAAAGATTGAATTTGCCAACTGACACCAAATGGCGTGGCGATGTAAGCAGGCCCATGTCCTGCAGTGGATGATATAAGGGGTGATGACGGTGAATCTTCACTTGAAATCAATCTTTTACGTGTTACAAAATCTAAAACTTTTCCTAAAAGTTTCGTCTTTAACTAACTCGTTTCCGCTTTAACTTCGTTTTATTATTTACGACTTTGTGTGTTGAGTCAGTTAAAGTTGGTTGGTGCACTCTTGTTGAATAAGTACCGAGCACTTGTTTACTTTGAATTCGTACTTATTTGCTAACCGATTTGTTGTTGTGGCATTCCGGTTATCTGTATTGCATTCATTAATGGTATCCAATACCGCAGTAGTTTCCAAACTTTTTCTATTCTCGGCGTCCGTGCTGAATCAAAAATTTTCATAACGAGTACTTTTTGGGGTCATGAAAATTTTGAGCAGTATTGCGTTTGATTCGTTTGAAAGAATAGACAAGACAGCTCCAAATATAAATTGACAAGTCGTTTAGTCGCGGTTGTTAGTTTAGTTTTGTAGTTCTGGCAACAACGCTAATATTGTTTAGTTGTGATTACCCCGAATCGGAGCCGAGCTTCCCCGAAATTACTATTGTACGTCCCGATGCTTCCACTCAATAAATGCTCCGCTTGTTTTACTTTGTTCACCTAGCTTTGTTTTACTTTTACTACATATCAATATATACAGCTAACAATAACAAACAATCTACATACTGCCAGCAGGAAAGTACTAACACAGAACATTTTGTGTATCAGGTATGAAAAAATTAAAAAACTTGAAACAAGTTAAATACTTGACCGCCAGCTACATCCTACATCACTGTCACTTGTCATTCCATTTACAACGACGAATTTTAGTAGTTAGTTCTTGAAACTAGGGAACTTCCAAGTCCACATACCGGAGAAAATATTGCCCTATATGACATTCTACAAAACAAAAAAAAAACAGTTGTGTCAGACAACCCAGCTGATATGAGAAACTATAAATCAGATACTTCAAAAGCACCATCATCCATGTATTGTACACACTTTAAATTTGACAGTGAATGAAACAATTAACGCAAATCAGACTTTACAAAATATCATTCATAAATGCAAGAGAATTGTTGGACATTTTCACCACAGAGCGCTAAAAGTATCTACTGAAGTTTTGACAGTAAAACAAAAACTTTTGAATGTGCCGACTTTAAAACCGTAACAAGATGTAGAAACTAGGTGGACTATTGTGAGCGCACTTGCCTTCACTGAAATTGATAATCCACCGCAATCACTTGATAATACTCAGTGGAAATATTTAGCAGATTGTGTGATCTTTTTTTTTTTTTATGGATCAAGGTGGCAGACGAGCATACAGTCCACCTGATGGTAAGTGGATACTGTAGCCCATAGACATTCGTGATACATGCCAACATTCGTCCAAAATGACAAACGTTGGCACGCCCCCGGATGCGCTGCCTACCTTTGGATATAGGACTGAATTTGGAGAAAGGGTTGGGGAAATGGGGAGGGATAGGATGGGAATGGGCTCTGGCACATCTCACTCACTACCGAAACACGTACGTACATTAGGGAAATAAGATTAAGTGGGAAACGCAGTACATTTCAAGGTAGTCTTCTGTGAGAGAGGGGTAACGTGGCCAGTCGAGTGCGCCCAGCGGCTGTTGGATTGCAGCGTGCACTCTCCCCCTCATATATTGAATATATATGTAATATATCTTAAAAATATATCCTCATATATCTTAAAAATATTGAAGACATTACAGAACAATTATCTGGAGAAAATTTTCCAATCATTAGTATGGTGATTCCGTTGATATGAGGACTGCAATTTCATTTAAATATGGTCACAATTCAATCAATATCTGGGAGCCGAAGTTAAAGCATCGTTAATAGATAGCGCGCAACGACACCTTGGTATGCTGGAAAACAATAAACATGTGGCAATAGCGTACCTTCATATTAATATAATAATACGATGAATAATCGATTAATCGACTAAACATCCATTAATATTAAAAGAGAGTAATCGAGTTTTGTAATGATCAAATCGGAACATCATTAGTATTAGTGTCATTAGTATGTAACTACTACATATTTTCAAGAGTATAACCTCACTTTCATCACGTCACAGGGAAGAATAAATAAAAAAATATATTTTTTATATAAAAAAATATAAATATGAAACTTAATAAAATATAAAACTCATTATGAGTTTATAATATAATCAGCAGTCATAGAGAAATACAAGCTAGTTTTATTACACTGATTTGAATTCAACAATTCAAATAATTTAAAATTATTATATCGATTTCGTAGCGACATATATTAATAATAATATTAGTAAATAAATATAATAGTAATTAGCAAATATTAGCAACTAGAAATTTAAAAAAATAAAGGTTCTATCTGCATTCATAATCAATCACTAAATGAATTGAAAATCATCTATTATTTATAATACGTTTCGTTTAATGTCAATTGGATCAATTGCGAAATGGACCATCCGCGAATTGGATGTTTTGCGAATTGGACCAACCGCGACTAAACGGTTTTTCTCTCCAGGCCGCGTGGCCGCAGACTTTGGACACCAATGTACTATATAACTGTTACAAATTTATTGAATATGTGCGCGATTAATTTTAGTTTCTTGTCTATGGTACTGATCTTTTTTTTATTTACATATGAACTTCGTATTGCTGATACCCTCATTTACTGACATTTTAGTCTTTAATCTCAGTAAACAATTGTTTAGGAAATACATATTTAAAAAGGCATTAATAATTATATATATAAAAAATAATGTGATTTCAATACGTGAAAGAAACTCAAAAGGGAAAAGATGGCGTTTTTGATACAAAAGAAATGTATACATTACTGCTGTCCGGGCTAATTTGCTAATTTTTGTTACGGCGAGCCCAAATAAAGCTAATTTCCTTTCATTATGTACTATATTAAACGAATCCCATTGTTTGTGCATCAGGTGCCAGCCGCTCTTCAAATTGAAACTCGCTGAATCTCCGTGTCCTCACCAAACTTACATTTCGAACACATTATAGGGGATATAGCGCGGCGCTATCATTGTTGGAAACGGTCTCGATCACGATCGACGCACGTAACATATTCTAACGAGCTTGTCATTTGCGAGCTGTTTGACGTTTCAAATTCACGCTACTCTGTATCTAATAGCTTCGAATGTCTTCTTTATTTCCATTTGGTTTGTCCATTTCGGAAAGTAATTGCAACAGTGTTTGGACAAAGGATCTATCGAGGCTCCTAAGCAACTTAATTGGATTGGTCTAATTAAAGCTTCCCTTTGTAATCCCGCTCGATTGAGGTGATATAGGAATGTAATAACAACAAAGAGAAAATAAAACGATGTAAACCCTTATAAATACAACCACCTGCGTGGGTGTAGTCGGAATTGATTGCCATTAGACATGTATGTATTCAGTATGTATTCAGAACACAATTATGAAGTTGAAATGGTGGCCAGTGGGACCGATAACTATAGGGTAGACGAATCCTCGAATGGAGACCATGTAGCCAGTATGTGTAGTTATAAGGAGTTCTCGTGCTTATCAAGAGTTGAAAGAAAGTGAAATTTCTAGCGATGCAGTGGTTAAAATTTAAATCAGAATGAACTCTTGGTAAAGAGAACTTCAGCACTCAGGTATGTATCTTTTTTGGAATAATGTAGAACTAATGTCTCATGAATTGAATTGTACTCGTATCTACAAATTGAAAGTGTAATTCAGTGCCGATGGAAATTATGGACATGTCATAACTACGAAAATAATACTGACTAACAGACTCAAATAAAATGGTTGCTGTATTAGCAAATTTAAACGCGACATTTGACATCTGTGCAGCGGAAGTCGAATGATTTAGTCAATATGGATGATGAACCCAATTCAAGGCAGGCCTTGAAGTAACGTCGTTATACTCTGTGTCTATATATATATATACATATATATATATATATTTATTCACAGTTCAGTGCTCTCTATAGTTCCTTTACGCTAGATCCAGCCATTTCATATGCTCTAACACTGTACGTGGTGTCTACTAACGCGTATACACGTGTAACTACAGCACATAAACGTCGTTTGGAGTTTCCATTACGGCCCCTCACGGTATCTGGGAGCCGGGAACGTAAATTTATTAGTATCGGGTCAACGATTCTTGCTGGAGAGGTACTAGTGTTTAAACGATGTTGTACGCTATCTGAGTTTCTCGGTATCACTTTCTATGTTGCCGTTCCACTAGCTTGCAACGAAACAGAACACTGTTGATTCTGTTTTCATTTCATGTATTCGTAAACCTTAACCGGTCCTTTTATCGCCCATCTTTAAACATGGGCCTTCTTATAAACATTGTCTTGTGCTTGACGGATGTATGGTTTGACACGCCACGTCAACCTTTGGGTGGAAAAGGAGAAAATATTGTTTATTTATTTTTACACTTCATTGCACAATATCGTAAAAATGGCGAGATTAACTTCTGGGTTAATCAGAGAAGTTCAATTAGGAGGTACATGAAAGACACAAATTAGATGGCGTGGTAAAATAAATATAATACATTATTAATTACATACTCGTACATACAAACTTACACACAAACATAAAAATAAATATAATACTCGTACATACAGAGTATAAATAATTAATGCATACATTATATTAATAAAATATCCACATGAGTTATATTAAGAGAAACAAATAAAAAAATGCATGTTGCTGACAAAACGAAAATAAAAATTAAAAAATAGATATAGCAAAAGGCGATGAGAAATGGAGAGGTAATGTTCCCGAAGCGTCTTTTTAAAAGAGATTTTCTTCCGGCTGTCAGCGGGGATGGTGTTCCAGAGCAACTGCCTGCGCAGTAAAAGATTAAAGCCAGTACAAGAAAAGATTTGGAATAAGAGTAAAAAATACATAACAAATAAAATGGTAAAAGGTAGATGGTAAAATTTTAAAAGTCAACATATTTTTCATGTGAATTATTTTATACATATACAATATTCACTTAAGCTGCATAAATGCATACATAATATTGGAAGGGAAAAACTATGTTCTCATAGTAATATTCGTGTAGCCGCGATCAGTACTGCCACGTTTTGTTTAGCCTCGCATCTACTCTGCCGTAATATTAAATCGGTTTCCCGTATGTGGCCGGGCGAGATAACTCGCCGAGCGTGGACGTCAGTTTTTGTATATTGTCCAAGTTATATGTCGAGTTGCAAACTTTCTTCGACGCTCATTTCCGGCGAAGGGTTTTGGTGCCGAGGGGATTCTTGGCGTAAAAGTTCCCTGTGAAATACATTAAATTTAGGTATCAGCCTATAAAGTCCCATTACAGGATACAGACCTCGCGCAATCCTTTCTCAAGGATTGCGCATCATAATCCGTGGACGAACTTGCCACCACCAACGAACTTGCTCAAGTCGTCTGTCCACCTGGCTGATGAAGGTCGTCCTTCAATGACATACTTACTATTTATATTTTCACATTAAATTTATTCTTCAATAAAACCCCGTGTCCCTCATAACCTACTAGCTTTTGCCCGCGGCTTCACTCGCGTGCTCAATATCCCACAGGAACCTTCGTTTTGTAGGATTCATTTAACATGATTCATCCAATAAACCATCCTCTGGTGCATGAAAGCATTTGAAACAAACAAACCTCGTTCCATTTTTGTATACTCGTATTAGTTGGGATTTTAATTCAGTATTTATTTATTTATATTATGTATTATGGACTTAAATTTACTACCAATTAACTTTTTTATCTATATTAATGACATACAATTCTAAAATGCAAATACAATTTCTCAAATCCGTTTTTATTTGATCGTTACGTGAATGATCCATGGCAATACCAACTGTTTCCCCTCCCAAATCACTTTAAAACACTGATTTAGGAAACTATATTTTGCTATTTTTAGCACAAAAATACCTGCTTCATGCCATTAGAATTATACAGGGTTATAGGGTAAACAACAAAAACCTCTCGTCATCGGATTCTTGAAATGAAAACAAGGAACCGTTTTTGTTGTTCTACGACTATTTATTATTCAACACTTTTTATTTTTACGCAAAAAATAATCGTATTTAAATAGTTATTAACTTATTACATTAAATGTGCTGAATGGCCTCTTTTACACGGACATGTTTTACCGCGCCTTGACGGGGCCACATCGCACTAGTACACATTTTTAAAAACCTGTTATTTATTAATAAATAATAGAAAAACTGATAGATGTATTTTAAGTTTAACTATTTTAGTACAGAAAAATGATTATTGCGGAATTAGTATTCTATTTGCATTGTGTATAAAAATAAAGTATTAATTATGCAAACAAAGAATTATTATTACGTACTGGAAGGCATGTTTTATGACAGTGTAGATTTTTATGATTATGAGAATATAACAATTTGATTAATTATGTCATTTTTATCTGCGACTGTAATTAATCTATCAGTCTTCAATGGATAAACCATATTTAAGGGCGATCGCTTTTTGAAAAAAAAAAGCGAAACAACAATTCATTGTTTTAAGTTAAGAACAGTATCTAGCTAGAGATTACCGATATTTTCCAATAACCCCTATATAATTTTTATATTTTCTTATTTATTTAAACGTCATTGCACAAGTATTTGTCATGTACTTTGTCATGGCGAACATGTCCTTAATGCCCTACGGTAAGCTCTACCAGTCAACCAGCGGATCAAATAGAAAGTAGAACGCGGGTGCAGTTTTAGTTTATATATTTTTGTGTATATATACACGTATAATTATATACAGAAGTAAACAGAAACTATTAATGAAAAACCGAACAGAGAATATTGATCATGCTGTTATCAAAATAATTAATTTCGAAGTTTAACGAAAATATTATAATCACATAACCTCTTGGTTATTGACACAAAATATCGAGTTTCGCGCAAAACCAAGAACACAGGCTGTCACTAATCGGATTAGTGACAAAGCGAGCTCGCATACGAGGAACTTAATAAACTCCCCCACCAGTGCTATCAGCTCGTAGCCGCTCGTAATTTGTTCCTAACTCTTATTAAATTCATAAGTATGCGTCGCAGGGCCCGTGGCACGGTTTAAGTCTAAAGCGGTACACGGAAATGCTTTAGAGGCTGCTTTGAAAGGATATAATATATACATATTAAAGGCGTATCAGCGGGTCCCTTTAAGGCCTGAATAAATAGATGACCCTAAGCCTAATCAACGTTTTAACGTTTGCTACTCTAATAGAATCGATCAACCAAAAACATACATGGATAATTCCTTGTGACAAAACTGTGTACACGAGCGATGCCAGTGGTATAAATATAAATATAATGTTACTGACATAAACATAAATGCGCACTAATTAATAATTACTATTTTAAGAGTTTGTACTTTATTTATTTACTTAAACCAATTACTCACATTTACCGCTAAATATTACATCATTTTTATTATTTCGGTTTATATAGAAAAAATATTTGTTTCCAATTTATATATTTTTTTTTACTTTCATTATTGTAAAAAAGATAAACTATCAATTGGTAGTTTTTTCCCGCCAAATAGCGGACCGAATGGACAGTAGGTAAATTGGACCGCCATGTTATATGTAGCCGTAATGCCTACGTATGCTATTGAAAATGACATGAATGAAACTACAGCATTTCTATAAAAAAAAAAATTCAATAACTTATAAACATCCAGAATTTACCTATAATACCAATGTACAATGATATACATCGATCAACCAAAATATATTTTCGATATGTATGTATATTTTTTGCAATTGTCGCAGTTATACTGAACGGATTTAATCTATCTACTAATTTAACTGAGATACAAATCTAAGATTGTATCAAATTTTATTTTGATCACTTAAGAAATTCATATTGTGTTCCTACACCTCTCTCATATTGTGTTCTTACAGATCTCTCATATTGTGTTCCTACAGCTCTCTCATATTACTTACTTTTAAACCAAGGAAGTATATCTACCGTACCGTAGTTAGATTTCTTTAAATTTCTCCTAAAAGTATTACTTCATCATCATCATCATCATTTCAGCCCTTGGACGTCCACTGCTGGACATAGGCCTCCCCCATTGTCCGCCATTTAGACCTATCGGCAGCGACCTGCATCCAGCGGGTGCCCGCCACCTTTATGAGGTCGTCTGTCCATCTAGCAGATGGACGTCCTCGGCTTCGTCTGCCGGTACGTGGTCTCCACTCGAGAACCCTACACATATGCATATTACTTATGCATCTTTATTACACAAAAGTTTTTAGAACAAACGCCTTCAGTTTCCATCTCAACCCAAATTGTGACATTGTGAAGGCAATAAATCAGCTGAGGCGTCTCATAGCACACGGATAGACCTGCTGCCACCAACTTTTCGGCGACATGCAAATTCATGAATGTTTGTCGCGCATCCCATTAACGGCGATGAATTGTAAAATGAATTGTAATGAGATATTGTTTATTTTAAACGTGATATGGGTTTGAACAACACGAGTGACGTATTAGTGTTCAGTGATATTTGTACATGGAGAACAAATCGTATCTTTTAGCATCCACTGTTGGACATGGGCCTCATGCTTCTAAAGAAGGCTGCCCGAGCGGATTGGCTAGTCCACTGTGAGAGAGAGGTGACGTAATTCCTAATGGCTTTTATTATCTATTAGTCGGCTTTTACGACACCCACATGGGGTGGTGCTATTCTAATGTCGGCCCACATCACACGACTCATTATTATACGATTAGCGACGAGAAAAGACTATGCTTGTTCTATCGTATTTTGGAAGTGAATAAGAATTGCTAAAACCTATTTCCCTTTTTATTCCCTCCCATCGAATAGAAAGTGTAATGGGATATAGAATATCTCTTCTTCATGGTATAATACTCACGTTCCCAATCCTCGCTAATCCTTTTTACAACTGTCGATTTCTAAATCATTAAAAGATAGGCACCGTATTTCTGGATATGACAGTTATCGGCATTTTGGACTGGCGTTGGGAAGTGTCGAAGATGTCCATTGGCGACAGTATTTGATCACCACCGGGCCAATGGCCTGTTCGTAAGCAATAAAAAAATAGTATTTACATTGAAACGCACCATTATTTTTACCGGAGCTTAAGACATAAATATTCATATTACGATGTACCTGCAAATATATACGGTGTATCGCAAGGTCAGTGCAAAATAATAAAACTGGTAATACTTCCTCAATTCCCTAGGTAATTGTACCAGACCGATACATTTTCACGGTCCATGTCTCCTGGCGGCGCGGCGTACTGATCTCCCGGGATTTACTACAAACTAAGAAACATGTGAGCCGTGTCACTTCACAATCCTGTTACCAGTCGATGCTCTGGAACTAGTTTATATCTACCGTACATTGTATCGGACTCTAAAGACCTTTGTCGTCTAGGCAGCGTTCGGGAAGACGGATGTACTGCGAAGGTTTATTTACTAAGCCCGGGAGAGGTTTGTAGCGAAGATTCATGAAATGTGTACGTGTGAATGAAGAAGTAATGAGAGTCAGCGAGGGTTAATTTGTATTTTATTCCTTGTAAAAATATCTAATGCCTCGAAGATAGACCATATGGAAAAGGGTTCTTAGGACTTGTATTTGTAAAACTTGACCAATGTAAAATTGTCACATACGATGATTGTATTAGGACCATCAAAGTTTTTCCATCGACTCACAATTCCGCGGTACCATCTCAAAGCAACGCCCTAAGCAGAGGTCCGTTCCTACCGCCGGTCTACCGGCGGGGGAGCCCTTAAGCTCGTTACTGCATACACTCTTTGCCAGCCAACCAGGATGCTGAGCGCCTTCTGTGCTCTCCCTAAACTATACATGTCCGTCCGGTGACCCTTGAAAGGCCATTAGGGCCACAAAAATTTAGTCATTCCGAAAAAAAAAACATCCAAGTATTTTTTTCCTTTTTTTTATGGACTAAGGCGGCAGACGAGCATCCATGGTAAGTGGATACTGTCGCCCATAGAATGTAGAATAATAGACAGTATTTACTGTACGAATTATAAACAAATATTGTATTAATGCAAATATTGCTATAATATTCTATTTCAGATAATAATATGAGTTGGAAGGAAAAACAAATGAAAATGTGCAATCAAACAACAAATACAAAGTGTCAGAGGGATGTAGAGACGGCGACTTATTTAAAATTCAATCTCCCAACCCGAGCTGGTTATAGAAAACCGAAAATTTGAATATACCCGTATGTATTTGTCATCCGTGCCGGGACGAAACCACAAAAGCGTTGCTGTAATCCGGTTAACCGGTATGGCGCGCAACGCCAAGTGATGCCTGCCGCTGACAGCCCTTTGAGAGTGCTTGTTGATTTTTCTGTAAAAAGAAAATTTTAAAACCGCGGGGCGTCGAAAGAGTGTTTACGAACTAAGCTTCCTTTTAAAAACGTCATCGTGAGTTTCGCAGATACGAGTAATCCGCTCTATCCGAGTTCACATTTAGTATTTACGGTAGATGCTAAAATATTTCTGGCTCCTCGCGGCAAAACTACAAAGCTATGGGTAATCCGGTTATCCAGCTACGAACTGCTTGTATTTACGCCCGGATATGAGTAAGCTTCTGATGACATGGTTCGATAAATGCGTCGCTTAGTTATACTTAGCTCCCTCGACTTAGTGTGTGGAAGATAATCGTCCCAAAATATGGGTGACTTTTTCATTAGAACGTGTTGTGGTATTTGTGGTGCTTATTTGCATGCGTATTTAATATTAGTTAGCTCAACATTAAAAAAGATTCTCAATTGTACTCTGGAGGTCGACAATCGCAGTCGGATTATCTGCCGAGAAATTATAATTGAGCTTTGCACAGTCCTGAAGAATTCAGCTCGAGGCATTACTTGACTTGATTCGAGACGTAACAAAAGATTTTTTTTTAATATTATGGATTGGATTTTTATTTCAGTATCGTCTTACCTACACTGTACACGTAAGCATATTTTGCAAATTTCAAGTTTGAAGCGAGTGAAGTGTATGGCGAAAATGCTAAGACTATAACGTCTTTAAGAAACTTCTTAAAGACGCTTTCTTCGCCTTCTCGCAATTTTCCTATCGCCTTCATTAAAGAATCTGAAAATAGCTAGAAAGAAGGAACACCTAAGTCTAGACACATTCTGGTTTTTATTTTACTTGTAGCCGCTGCATGCAATCTTATAGGTGAATACCTATCTATGTATTTCTATATCGACATTTGCCGTCACGTCGCGACATTCCTAACTGTCCCGACCCTCCACCCTCTGGCGGAGTCGATAAATTGTATTGGGGCCATAAATCCACCCGGTCTAATACCAGCCGCACTGTCTGCCTGCACATTAAAACGGAGACCGACCACGGCTAATACAAACCCTAATGAAACTTTCGAGACAGTACTGCGGTGAGAACGATTTCTTTGTTATCGAAAAGAACAGAAAAGAATGGTAATAAAGAAGATGTTTCAGGAAGATTGAACATTACACTAAATAGCAATTAAACAACTTTTAACGGTTTAAATCGCGTATATTTGACATTATTTATATCCCGACGTTTCGAACACTTTGCAGTGTACGTGGTCACCCCGTGACCACGTACACTGCAAAGATTTAAACATTTAATTGCTACCATATGTCAATACATATGGAACGGTTAAACAACTTTGAACGGTTTAAATCGCGTATATTTAGCAATCTAAATATACGCGATTTAAACCATTCAAAGTTGTTTAATTGCTTTGTATAGTAATCGCGAAAACCTAAGAAAAGATTTTTTAAATTTAAGTTTAATGTTTGATGCAGTGACTCAGTTACCCCGTGACCACGTCCACTGCAAAGTGTTCGAAACGTCGGGATATAAATAATGTCAAATATACGCGATTTAAACCGTTCAAAGTTGTTTAATTGCTATGTATAGTAATCGCGAAAACCTAAGAAAAGATTTTTTAAATTTAAGTTTAATGTTTGACGCAGTGACTCAGTCACCCCGTGACCACGTCCACTGCAAAGTGTTCGAAACGTCAGGATATAAATAATGTCAAATATACGCGATTTAAACCGTTCAAAGTTGTTTAATTGCTATGTATAGTAATCGCGAAAACCTAAGAAAAGATTTTTTAAATTTAAGTTTAATGTTTGACGCAGTGACTCAGTCACCCCGTGACCACGTCCACTGCAAAGTGTTCGAAACGTCGGGATATAAATAATGTCAAATATACGCGATTTAAACCGTTCAAAGTTGTTTAATTGCTATGTATAGTAATCGCGAAAACCTAAGAAAAGATTTTTTAAATTTAAGTTTAATGTTTGACGCAGTGACTCAGTCACCCCGTGACCACGTCCACTGCAAAGTG